>CM064542.1:5014105-5386204 GCA_032716605.1 Paralithodes platypus | reverse complement strand
TAGATATTGGAGAAATGGATTTTTCTATAATTTGCAGCCACTAATTTGCACATTTACGTGAAGGCGTATCACTAATCACTTTAAAAGATGCCTTAATCACATTCTCTGACCCTCAAACCGTAAGTATAGACACTTTATTTGGTCCTTTTTGCTTGCCTAGTTAGAGAGATATTGGAGAACATGGTTTCATGAATTGTCAAAAATTTTCCATTTGGTGGCCATTTTGTTTATGCAAATTAGATGGTCAAAAACTCAAAATTTCGCTTGGGCACCGGATTTATCGAAATTCAGCATACCTGAAATATGCTAAACTGTCTAGTTCCCAACTTTTACCTAACCATGCTCCTAACATTCACATTTTTCAGAAACTCCACTACTCGAACACACAGAGCTAACCTCTGACCCTTCGATTGAGCGATCCGGGGGTCTCTGCCTTTCCTGCCCTCGCTCTCTGGATATCCACCCCGAATTATGTTTGGTTAACGCCCCTCTTTAGGACGTAAAACCACTCATTATCCTTCACTGTGTACATCACGACCAATCCTAGTTGCCTGTCGATAATGACGTACTAAGGTGTGGTATTCCAACGTGACCTTTTTTCGGTCGCCCTTCCATCAGAGCGTTCACGTTGTAACCAACTCTATTGTGAGATCTTTGGTCATGCTGACTAGGTAGCTGACGTCTACTTAAACCTCAGATTCTAGGCGCCAGTACCCAACTTTGCCTCCATCATGTACAGTCAATGTAAGAAATACTATGTTTACTAATATGAGTAGTTGTAATTAATTTTTTATAGTGAGGATATACTTTAAATAATCTTATGTCCTCTAGTGTTTAAGTAACTCACGGAGTACTAGTTGGATATATTGGAGTACCTAACATAATATAGACCTACATACACAAATACCGAGACATACACATACATCTACATATATATACACAACTATCGAATTTCTCCTGCCTTTATATTTTAGAGGAATATTAGCGGCGTAAACCGACCATTTCACAAACCCGCTGCTGTGGTTGGATACGTCCCTTTTTTGGTGATATAAGCAACTTCTAACGCTTTTCTCATCCGTTTATCTAACCCTATCCTTAAGTTCTTTGGCTGCTTTCCCATTTAGTGGTAGATGATTTGTATTGTCAATGTGTAGCAACTAGAAGAGTTTTTGATGTTCTGTGTTGTCAACTACATCTTTCTGATGTTCAGATTTAGCCTTTGCTTTTAGACCTCGCACATTTTTCTCCTACGTACTTCTTTTTTCAACAGCCATTACATGGGATATTATATATGACACTGTCCTTGTTTGCACGGTCTTTCTTTGTTTCTTTGGTACTTTTGTAAAGTTCAACCTATTTTCTCACCCAAAGGGTGTTGCTATTGGTATAAAAACCAGTTTTCATGATATAACTTGTTGATCGTAGAGGGGCATTGTTTGAGGTTTGGTACAACAGATGTATCTCTCCTTCTCGTCCACTAATTACTTCCTTATCATGTTCTTCACTCTTTTCCTTTTAATTATATTTATTGCCTTCCCTTTGAGTTTGAGTAGGAGGCCTTTGGGGGGTAGCATAACTTCCTAAAAGGTACAAATTATATATTCTCAACTCTTCACTGAACGAAATCCTTGCTACAAATCACTGTATGCCCTGAGAAGAAACCAATTACCACCCCTGATTTGATTTTTTCGTGTGTGTGCCGAGAGGTAATTGGATGAAATCATCCTTAATTGTTGGTTTCCTATACACCGAGAGTGTAACCGATGTATTAGCTATTGTACCCACGAGAAACCACAAGTATAGACAAATACATTAACGAGATAGCTAAATAACATAAAATATAGACCAATTCAATTTACAGAAGGAAGAGGAGGAAAGACGATGACAAATTGCCGCTTCCTAGAATGCGGTATTTCGGAGAGGGTGGTTGTTTAGGGTTAAATTCTACAGGTGTATAAGGAAACCCACCACATAAGGATGATTTGTATCCGACTAATTCTCGGGCACAGAACGAGAATAATCAATCAGGGGTGGGAATTGGGGTTTCTTCGTCCTCAAGGGCATACGGGATTTGTAGCAGAGGATTTCATCAAGTGAAGAGTTAGAATATACTAATTTGTACCTGTTAGGAAGTTAGGCTACCCCAAAGGCCTCCTACTCAAACTCAAAGGAGCCCGTTGAAGGCAATAAATACAATTAAAAGTAAAAGATGTGAAGAATGATAAGGAAGTAAGTGACAAGAAGGAGAGATACAATCTGGAGGTACCAAACTCAAACAATGCCTCTAACGATCAACAGAGTATCTCATGAAAAACTGGTATTACCACTAGCAACACCCTCTGGGGAGAAAATAGGTGAAATTACAAAAGTAAACAAAGAAAGACCGCAAACAAGGACAGTGTCATATATAATATTCCATGTAATGGCTGTGAAAAAGAGTACGTAGGAGAAAATGGGCGAGGTCTAAATCAAAGGCTAACTGAACATAAGAAAGATGTAGTGCAACACAGAACATCAAACTCTCTAGTGCTACACATTGACAATACAAATCATCTACTTAAATGGGAAGAAGCCAAAGAACTAAGGATAGGGTTAGATAAACGGATGAGAAAAGCGTTAGAAGTTGCTTATATCACCCAAAATGACGTAACCAACCACAGAGAGGGGTTTGTGAAATGGTCAGTTTACGCCGCTAATATAACTCTAAAATCAAAGGCCAGGAGAAATTCAATAGTTTGTATATATATGTATGTGTATGTATAAGTATTTGTGTATGTATGTATATATACTGTACATGTGTGCATATGTATGTATGTATATGTAAGTATGTGTATAAATATGTATACGATATGTATGTGTATGTATATGTGTATATGTATGTGTATGTGTGTATGTACAGTATATGTATGTGTGTATATATATATATATGTATATGTATTTATATATATGTATATAATTATATACCTTTCCTGTTCCCAAAAGTGAACAAATAAATACAAGTCCGTTGCTGGTACCGAAAGGGATACACAGGTAATTAGAGAAAGAGGTAAAGAATATCCCAGTCCCAGAGGGTAGGCTAATCGGATAATTGTTTTACTTATTAAGATTTAAAATATCGCCATAAAAATGGCAACACTATTCTAGGATGCCAACAATGAATTTCCTGACTTTGTATATATTCTGTGAGTTTTCTAAAAATCTGTCAGTCTCTCTGAAGATGGGTACATAACATTCCCCGAAATGTTAGAGAATAAAGATTCATAGCTCTTCCCTGTGTTTTCTCCTCCACCCAATCCATATATATGTATATCTAAATATATAATATATATATATATATATATATATATATATATATATATATATATATACATATATATAACATATATATATATATATATATATACATATATATATACATATACATATATATATATATATATATATGGTATTTTGAACAACCCTATCAAACTTTGAGGATCAATGCAAAATGGAAAATAAATACATATTGATGTATACAATTTTCCCAAAAAATGCATTATTAATAAGATATGATCCTATTAAGAAATGTAGTGAAACAGTGTAAACAAGTCTAGCACAAAAACTCTACATGTGATTACCATGTAAACTATGGATGCAACTACAGTGACAGTATGTCGTTAACCTATTTACCACGGTCTAAATATATAAAAAACATTCTGAAAATATTAAGTGGTTAGCAAGAAAATTCTCATAACCTGAAACAGTGTAGCCAAAACATTGGTCGAACATTTCCAACACTCTTGAATGGGCTTAGTTTCGATGTCAAAGCCTGGGCTGGCTGTCGGAACACAACAGAGGGGCATTTCAATAGTTTATGAAACACAGATTCACTACTGTAGGTAATGGTAGTTCCCGTACATTTGTTACTAATTTAGTTAAGATGTTTTATGTACAGTTGTGTTCAGGAATATCTTAGACATATATGGAGGGCAACTTAAAATTTGTCATTGAAAGGATTATGGCAAATTGGATAAACCAACCATTACATGTTGTACACCACAGGCCGTAGCTCGATTGGTAGAGCCTTCGCCTGCTAACCGTGAGGTTGACAGTTCGAGCCTCGGGTCAGCCAATGAGTTATTGGCAGACGTCAGTGCTGTTGGTGAACGGTGCGGTCTAGCAATCTGTGGCAACTATTCACTAACTCCCTGATTCATCAGGGCACCCACCCTAGCCTTGCTATTCAACAGGGAGTGTATGGTGGTAAAAACTGCATCATCATCATCACTTGTGATCATGAATATCTGACTACATCATTATGATATAAGTAAGAGAGTCCGCAATAACACACACACACACACACACACTTTATATCTGTCATAGTTATGTAACGCAAGGTCTTGATCTTGTTACGACTGGGGTTCAAATATATCAGGGCTCTTATTCATTGGACTAGTAATGGCATAAATGTTACAACGGAAAGCGCTAGCTCCAACCTCTGATGTATATTCCCAGTGAACAAAGAACACAAATACTCTACAGAGTTCTATATGCAATAATAGGCTATCAAACTCTCAATAAATGTGCGTCTACTCTAGGCTTAATGTTATGTGAAAACAGCCTATTACTACCTATAACCGAAGGTGCTTGGTTATGGTATGCAAAGTAAGGTGGTAAGAGAAGTTACAGCTTACGTTACTTTAATCAATAAATGTCAGGCACTCCTGCATGAAAGAAAGTGCACTAAAGTCCTTCAACACTAACAAGGAATCTTCTTTAAATGTTTGATGCTATAAAGATGCTCGTATCGGAAATGGAACCCAAAAAGGCAGGCAGCGGAACAATGCTCGTGCAGGCTATGCACACAAAAAGGCAGAATATATATAATGCCGTCGGAGCCAAGAATATCCTAAACACAACAACAATAATAATAATCGCCACGACAATGCAGTATTCCTATCAACAAAAAGAGCCTAAGTCGTTTGTGTCTCAATACATCAAACTAGACTGCGAAATGCTTGTGTAATCATAAATAGGTATGCATAAAAAAGAGTAATTAGGTTAATATACTTAATGTCTACTATGATTGATAAAGTCTAGCTAGAGTCAATGATACGAGATACTGGTGCGCATGACATGCCGCATAGCCTAGTGCAAATCTCAAGTCTGTGCGTCAAATATTACGTTATAATGAAGGGTAGCTCTCTTGAGAAACCTTAATACCGAAGTATTAAGCGTTCTCCTGGCGTACCTCAAAGACAAACAATCGAGACTAGAACAGTGCAGAATGGTATAGGCAAAAAGCCCTCATTCGTGCATGCTCTATTCTCAATGGCACACAGACTAGAATTTACTCAATCAACTCCAGTTCTCAGGTATGTCGTGCAGCTTTTAACTAAAACCAGCACTCATAGGAAACAATACCTTATAATATCAGACTCCTAGTCTAGCATTATCTAATCCAGCAGAACACTAATAATTAAAGGATGCAGTACTTAAACAATATAAATGCCAACCAATGCTTCGTGATCCACTTATCTTAACAACTAACATACATGGGTTATATCAGACCTTAACGCACAATACAACTGGCCAGCATGAAGCTGATTTTGCAGAGTTAACCAGAGGGGATATATGTTAATAAAAGGTGGTGAAAGATATGGAAAATGAGAGAGATAGGCAGAGGAAAAGATTCTCAGGTACAGAGCAGGTGACAGGTAGCAAGGGAAAAAAGATGGGTGCGTTCTAGAAACCAGATCTGAGGGAGAGAGTGGCGAGGAACTGTATATATACTCGCACCAGCTCGAGCCGCGTGGGAAAAAAGCGGTTACAAGTCCTCTAACCACTAACAAAGTAGCTAGCAAAACATTACGTCACCAAGCATGGTAAAAAACTCCCTCAACCAATCCCCAGGAGGCCAGCCAGCTGTGACGTCATCGAGCGGGGCAAAAACACTACGCGCCCCCTCTCACTCTATTCTACTCTCTCTCTCTCTCTGATCTTATCATTACTAGTTAAGGATAAAACATATACTTTACAATTAAATATATAAAGCCTTGACATGGGCGAAAACAAAGAGCCTTTCTGGACTGCCCATGACACGAGCTTTCACATGAAATAAAGCACACTCTAATACACAAACTGTAGCCCCATCCACTGCCCTGGCGATCCTAGCGAGTCACTGTAGGACAAGCCATGCGGTTCTAACGGAGTGGTTAACGTCACACCCCCCCCAAGATTTTTCGCAGAGGCCCCAAGGCTCACAAAAATATGATGGTTAGAACCCATGCTATATCTCCACTTCCTATCACCCAGCGGCAGTAAAATATCTGGCACAGTTCTTCAACAAAACATTTTTCAAAATTATAACCCTCCCCAACACCATAGGTTAAATTATATGTAGTTATGCTCCTCAAGAGCGAGCTTCTCTAGCCCAGCATTCTGAGAGGAGTGCAACTCAGAATTACTGCTATAACATACTACAAAAATTCAACCATCAAAGAAAGAGTTTTTATTTTATTTTTATGTTTATAATTTGTTTATTTCGGCTGCACTATAGGGGCAAGCCTAGTTTTTTCTTCTATACCAAACGCTCAACTCCTGCTTTACGACCCAATACGCTGGGCTACAACCGCGAGCCAACAAGCACCAGCGCAAAATACTATTCAAACTAAAGCAGGAGGCTACCCGTGTGTCAATCTACCCAGGATCATATACCCTTGAACGACCATCTGCAACCACGTTGTCACAACCGGCAATATGGCGTATGTCCAGGTTATATACCAGTAACCTTAGTGACCACCTGGTCAGCCTCATATTCCGATTGTGAAACTGGTCCAAGAACTTGAGAGGGTGATGATCTGGGTAAACTACAACGACCGGACCATAGGCTGGAACACAGACCTCGAAATGCCTCGGAGCAAGTACAACCGCCAGCAGCTCCTCCTTGACAACAGAGCAGCTCCCCTGGGCCGAATTGTACTTCTCCGAGCAGAAACTAACAGGATGCTCCAGCCCATCATCGTCCTTTTCCACAAGGACGGCACCAGCCCCCACACCACTAGCCTCCGTTGCTAGTTGGAAAGGTAGGCTAAAGTCAGGGGCCCTGAGGATCGGGTGAGTGCACAACAGGTGTTTTAGTTCTCTAAACACCTTCTCACACTCAGGCACCCATTTGAACTTCTTATCCTTCCAGTTATCCTCCACCTGAGCTTGACTGTCCCATTCTCCTTCTCCACCTTGACTGCTAAACGTCATCACAGGCACAGTGAGAGGCTCAGGGGGGTGCCTCCCATACTCCTTCATGGGATTAACATGACATAACTGATTGTGCTTCCGCCTGTCTGGAGTGGCTACCAAGTAAACCAGGTCCGATAGCTCCTCCACCACCCTATAAGGACCAGCGTACTTCGCGGATAAGGGGTGACCTACAAGGGGCAGTAGAATCAACACCTCCTGACCCACGTGAAACTCCCTGAGTTCAACCTTGAGGTCGTACCTGTCCTTCCTGAGGGCCTGAGAGCTAGTCAAATTACGGCCAGCCAACACCAGACTGCGCAACATCCGTTCTCGACTGTCGAGGACACACTTGAGCATAGAACAAGGTTTTTCTGCGCCCTCCCATACTTCTTCAACCATATGGAGAGGCCCTCTGACACGGTGTCCAAAGACGAGCTCATTAGGGCTGAATCCCAAACTCTCCCCAGGTACCTCCCACACAGCAACAAAACACATGGCAGGCCAAGATCCCAATCCCTCCCACTCTCAAAGCAACAACAACGAAGCACAGATTTCAAGGCTGAGTGCCATCGCTCTAACACACCCTGGCTCTCCGGATGATATGCAGATGACACAACCCCAACAATCCCATGCTGCGGCATTGCTTGTACAAAGAGGCTAGAAGTGAAGTTGGGTCCCCGGACTGACTGAATCCCCTGCGGGTAACCATACCGGGAAAAATACACTAGCAAGCTTCGGACCACCGTTTTCGCCGACCCATTTCTCATAGGGTACGCGTCAGGGTACCTTGTTGCTACATCTCCCGACTGTGCATCACTGTCCTCCTTCAACTCTTTCGTCTTTTTAAGCCCATCCTCTGCCCCTTCAGGAACAGTTACTGGGTCTTCTCCAGACTCTAAATGTGGTCCTAATACCGAGTCCCCGAGAAGGTCCGTTGATACTAAACTCTCAACCGCATCAACTCCCACCCTCTTCTCGGTACCCTTCCTCCGCTGATCTAAAGATTGTTGACCAGAATGTGACTCCCTGGATGCAGAATCTCCGGTGACAACACACTCCATAGGCTGCCCCGGACACTTCTCAACCAACTCCTGCTCCTCCCTACTCACGTCGGCCGGCTTCTTGACAACGACTAAGGGTGGAGCCTCAGAAGTAGGCCCCGCAAAGTCGTTGCCGAGAAGGAGGTCGACGCCCCCAACAGGTAACTTCTCCACAATTCCTACATCCAGGTCCCGAGTCACACCATCAACTTCCACCTTCATTCTTACAAGCGGGTATGACCTTGTCGCATTAACTCCCTGAACCACAACCACCCCGCACGTATTGACAGGTTTACCAGTAAAATTTCTCAACAGTGTTTGCGATGCCCCAGTGTCACGCAAAATTCTCACCTCATGTCTTCTACCCCCCCACTCCACACAACCGAGTCCCCTGTGGTCACTAAAGGCATCACGGACAGGGAATAAGCCTTCCGGATCCTTCTGCACTGGCAGTGTATTTACCTCGGAAGAAATGCCTCTAACAAACTCCGATGTCCTCTTGAACACTCCAATGCCGTGAGCAAAAGACACGGCTGCCGGAGGAGGTCGACTAGGGCACTCATTTGCCTTATGACCCTCCTGGTGGCAACTAAAACACATAAATTTTGGTTTCAGCTTATACTGTGATGTAAAAGGCCCACGACTTTTCACATACGGTGTGGTGTAAGGTTTGGATTCAGTTTTAGTTTCATGGCTCTTCTGTTTAAATGTGTCATTGTTACGGGGAGGGGGAGGATAACGGTCCTTAGCACTTACATCGTACTTCTGTGAGGACCCGCAACCCCGAATCAACGACAGCCGTAGATCAGCCATTTCTGCTGCTTCTACTAGAGTTCTTGGGTTTTTCTCCTTTAAGTTCAAAGTTAGATCACCGCCCGTGCTCTTAAAGAACTGCTACAACATCATTAACTGCTTAACTCCATCAAACGTTGTTACCTTCTCAGATCGGAGCCAGTTCCCCATAGCATCGGACAAGTCCCGGGCGTGTTCCAAAAAGGTGCTATCTCTTCCCTTAGTTACACCCCGGAACTTCAAACGGTACGTTTCTGGTTGCAGTTCGTAAGCCCTCAGGACAGCCTCCTTGAGATCCTCATACACAATACATAACTCCAAAGGTAACGCATCGTAGGCTTTAAGACCCTTGCCTATTAATCTAGAGGATACAAGTGCTGCCCATTTATTCTCTGGCCACTGGTGTTCCTGGCACTTCTTCTCAAAGCGTGTGAAAAATTCTGTTACACCACTCTCATCAAACACCGGAACCAGTTTCAATAAGTGCGAGAGAGACTGCTCATGAACACGGTTACCAGCCCCAAGTCGCTGTCCCGTTGCCTCTACTCGCGACTTCTCTACGTCCATGTCGGCACAGTACCTAGTCGACTCTAAATCCGCTTGGATTTTTGCTAGCTTGGCTCTCTCTTCTATCTTGGCTAATTCTAATTGCTGCTGAAGCTCACCTGCCCTGATAGCCTTTCTCTCTTCGATCTTAGCTAATTCGAGCTGAAGCAATAATTCTGGAGATAACCCTTGAGGAAGTGAAGGTGCTACAATGTTTGAAATTACCGGTGGTCCCCCCAGGGGCAACCCACCCTGCCAGTCACCACCCAACTGCGGAAGCGTACCCGGGGTCGGCAAACTACTGGGATGGCTGGGAGTCGAGTGTAGGGGAAGCATGGCCGAAGGGCTCTGAGCACTCAACCCATCTCGCTCACCAGTCACCCTGCCCAGTACACACGTTATCAAGTTATCCTTGGTCATGCTGCTAGTAACCGCATGACCGATAGCTGTGGCCAGGCATTGAAGACCGTACCGATCCATACCCTCCAAACGCTCGGCAGTAACAGGCCATTGCAAAAATATCCTAGCATCCTCCTCACAGTTCACCCGATTAACCCTTTCATCATGCTGCTGTTCCTCAGTTTCGACATTACGTACTGTGTCTCCATTCTCCTCTGATCCGGTATAAGACATGATGCTCACAAAAATTTCTCACCACAATATTCAGAAAAGAAGCACCCCAAACTCTTATACCTCAATATACACACAAAAATTCTCGGAAATACTCTAGGGCTATACTATGTTGCAAAAAAAAATTATTCTTGCTGATCCCCGCAAAATATTCTCCAAAACAACAAATGTTCCCTGCTAATAAATGTAGGTTCACCAAATCCTAGGTAAGGTCGCCATTTGTTACGACTGGGGTTCAAATATATCAGGGCTCTTATTCATTGGACTAGTAATGGCATAAATGTTACAACGGAAAGCGCTAGCTCCAACCTCTGATGTATATTCCCAGTGAACAAAGAACACAAATACTCTACAGAGTTCTATATGCAATAATAGGCTATCAAACTCTCAATAAATGTGCGTCTACTCTAGGCTTAATGTTATGTGAAAACAGCCTATTACTACCTATAACCGAAGGTGCTTGGTTATGGTATGCAAAGTAAGGTGGTAAGAGAAGTTACAGCTTACGTTACTTTAATCAATAAATGTCAGGCACTCCTGCATGAAAGAAAGTGCACTAAAGTCCTTCAACACTAACAAGGAATCTTCTTTAAATGTTAGATGCTATAAAGATGCTCATATCGGAAATGGAACCCAAAAAGGCAGGCAGCGGAACAATGCTCGTGCAGGCTATGCACACAAAAAGGCAGAATATATATAATGCCGTCGGAGCCAAGAATATCCTAAACACAACAACAATAATAATAATCGCCACGACAATGCAGTATTCCTATCAACAAAAAGAGCCTAAGTCGTTTGTGTCTCAATACATCAAACTAGACTGCGAAATGCTTGTGTAATCATAAATAGGTATGCATAAAAAAAGAGTAATTAGGTTAATATACTTAATGTCTACTATGATTGATAAAGTCTAGCTAGAGTCAATGATACGAGATACTGGTGCGCATGACATGCCGCATAGCCTAGTGCAAATCTCAAGTCTGTGCGTCAAATATTACGTTATAATGAAGGGTAGCTCTCTTGAGAAACCTTAATACCGAAGTATTAAGCGTTCTCCTGGCGTACCTCAAAGACAAACAATCGAGACTAGAACAGTGCAGAATGGTATAGGCAAAAAGCCCTCATTCGTGCATGCTCTATTCTCAATGGCACACAGACTAGAATTTACTCAATCAACTCCAGTTCTCAGGTATGTCGTGCAGCTTTTAACTAAAACCAGCACTCATAGGAAACAATACCTTATAATATCAGACTCCTAGTCTAGCATTATCTAATCCAGCACAACACTAATAATTAAAGGATGCAGTACTTAAACAATATAAATGCCAACCAATGCTTCGTGATCCACTTATCTTAACAACTAACATACATGGGTTATATCAGACCTTAACGCACAATACAACTGGCCAGCATGAAGCTGATTTTGCAGAGTTAACCAGAGGGGATAAAATGTTAATAAAAGGTGGTGAAAGATATGGAAAATGAGAGAGATAGGCAGAGGAAAAGATTCTCAGGTACAGAGCAGGTGACAGGTAGCAAGGGAAAAAAGATGGGTGCGTTCTAGAAACCAGATCTGAGGGAGAGAGTGGCGAGGAACTGTATATATACTCGCAACAGCTCGAGCCGCGTGGGAAAAAAGCGGTTACAAGTCCTCTAACCACTAACAATGTAGCTAGCAAAACATTACGTCACCAAGCATGGTAAAAAACTCCCTCAACCAATCCCCAGGAGGCCAGCCAGCTGTGACGTCATCGAGCGGGGCAAAAACACTACGCGCCCCCTCTCACTCTGTTCTACTCTCTCTCTCTCTCTCTCTGATCTTATCATTACTAGTTAAGGATAAAACATATACTTTACAATTAAATATATAAAGCCTTGACATGGGCGAAAACAAAGAGCCTTTCTGGACTGCCCATGACACGAGCTTTCACATGAAATAAAGCACACTCTAATACACAAACTGTAGCCCCATCCACTGCCCTGGCGATCCTAGCGAGTCACTGTAGGACAAGCCATGCGGTTCGGAGTGGTTAACGTCACAATCTTGATTCTTGATTTTAGGGTTGTGAGGGCGAGCCCAACTAACTATGACACGGTGTTGGTCAAAGCTGTAGTGGCCTCCCAGGAAGGAGGCTCAACCAGCAGGGACACAGGGGTGGCTGCAGAAGGGCAACAACACTCCCAAGAAGCGATGATGGAAGGGAAGATGAAGTGATAAACCATGGCACCCGGCAGAAAGAAGACACGTGGTGAAGTACAAAGGAGTACAAAGGAAATCAAGCAACAACATATCTAGTGACCCTTCTAGGCTGCTTGTCCTCCAAAACACTGAGGATCAAGTGTCCAAACAGTGGTTTAGAGTGGGTAAGGGAACATTGGAAAAGGAACTACTGCCCTGCCACTAACGTGGCAGGACTAGGAAGTTAGTAGGGGACATATGGGTTAGTAACTGAGGGGAGGATAAATAAAGTTATTCATTTACAAACGCAGTCAGTCGCGGGTTTGATGCGAGATATTTGTCTAGGCGGAATTTAAATGAATCAACGGTGCTGCAGTCTATAACGTCTCGGGGAAGCCCATTCCACAAGTTGACAACTCGATTGAAGAAGAAATTCTTAGATTCGTGCGAGTTAAAAGATTTACCAATAATTTTGCAACCGTTTCCCCGCGTGTAATTAGATTGGTCGATAGTGAAGTACTTACTACAGTTCATATTGTCGATGCCTTTGATGATTTTGAACACTTGAATTAAGTCGCCTCTTAATCTGCGCTGGGTTAAAGGAAATAGATTTAATTCTCTAAGACGCTCTTCGTATGGTTTGTTCTTTAGGCTAGGTATCATTTTGGTAACTCTACGTTGAACTCGTTCTAGCTTGTTTATATCTTTTTGGTAATAAGGGCACCAGGATTGAACGCAGTATTCCAGAAGAGGGCGGACTAAGGAATTGTAAAGGGTTAGGATAACTTCTTTGGATTTATGCTCAAATGACCTGCCTATAAAGCCAATTATTTTGTTTGCCTTCTTAACAACTTCTGAACATTGTTGACTCGGTTTTAGGTTGCTCGATATTGTTACTCCCAGATCAGTTTCTCTGTTTACATTCTTAAGCTGAGTGCCATTCATCGAATAGTTTGCTTTCTCATTTAGGTATCCGACATGTAGTACTTTACATTTATCCGCATTGAAACTCATTTGCCAAATTTGGGCCCAACATGACAATTTATCTAGATTGTGTTGCATATCGTCAACTTGTTCTTTTGAGAGTACGCTATTTGCAATTTTTGTATCGTCAGCAAATTTTGAGATTGTGCAGGTGAGACCCTCATCTATGTCGTTGATGTAAATTAGAAAGAGAATTGGTCCTAGTACCGAACCCTGGGGTACCCCGCTACTTACATTGGTCCATTTAGATGCCTTACCGTTTATGACTACCCTTTGCTTTCTGTTGCTGAGCCAATTTTCTATCCATTTCAACACACCGTCTTGTATTCCATGCGCTTTTAGTTTTAGCAGTAAACGTTTGTGTTGAACTTTGTCAAAGGCCTTTTTGAAAATCAAGGTATATAATATCTACAGCTTTACTCTCATCGTAGAGGTTGAGGATATCGTGGAAGAAGTCTAAGAGGTTTGTTAAACAGGAACGTTTTTTACGAAAGCCGTGTTGAGTATCTTTAAGTATGTTATTTTCCTCTAAGTGATTTACGAGTCTGTCTCGTATGACCGTTTCTAGCATTTTACATACAACTGAGGTTAAGCTAATTGGACGATAGTTACTGGGTAGGGATTTGCTGCCTTTTTTGAATATCGGTGTTACGTTGGCTAGCTTCCACTGATCAGGCATAGTTCCAGACTGCAAGGATTTATTGAATAGTAATGTCAGTGGTTTGGAGAGCTCATTCTTAGCTTCCTTTAGAACTCTAGGCGAGATTGTATCAGGTCCTGGCGTTTTATTTACCTTGAGTTTATCTAAACAATTCAATACTTCTCTCTCTGTAATGGTGATATTGCTTAGAACATCTGAATTATCAATCTGAATCGGCGATGGTGTAGGGATATCACTGAGGTCTTCTGTTGTAAAAACTGATGCAAAGAAGGTATTGAGGGCATTACTCATTTGTACTTCGTCTTTGGTGTATTCTCCTTTTTCATCGACTAACGGTCCAACAGTTGAAGTAACTACTTTTTGCTTTCTGATATAACTATAGAATTCTTTCGGGTTTGTTTTACTTTGATTCGCAATATGTAACTCTAAGGTCTTTTTACTTTGCTTAATTAACTTTTTGGCTTTGCGTCGTAGCTCTACAAATTTCACCCGTTCTTCGTCATTTTGTGAGGATTTTAATCTATCATTAGCAAATTTTTTAGCAAGCAGGCAGTTTGAAATATCATTATTCCACTATTTGGGCTTATTATTATGGCCTGGACGCCGTATTTTCGATGGTATGCAGTCTTGCACTGCTTTTAGGTAAGTGGTTTCGAATAACTTCCAAGATGTATTTATGTCGTTATTGTTAATTAAAAAGCTCCAGTCAGTTTCTTTAAACATAGCTCTAAGTTTATGGAAGTTTGCTTTCTTGAAATTAGGGACTTTTTCGATGCTACTATTTGGTTCGTTACTAGTAAAGTTTAAAGTGAAAGTTATCGTACGATGGTCGCTGTTACTGAATTCATCACCAACATTCAAATTCTCTATCAATTCTTCTTTTGTTGCAAGTACAATGTCAAGAACGTTATTACCACGGGTCGGCGTTCGAACAAATTGATAAAGCGAACTCTCTTGCAAGTTCGTATACAAGTCATGTCCGGAGTGTGAAGTAAGAGTATCGCCCCACTTGGTCACAGGTAAATTAAAGTCGCCAAAAATTACGGAATCTTGTGAGTTACTTACATCTGCAATTTGTTCGTAAATTTCTCGGTCAGTTTGCACTGATTGAGCTGGAGGTCTGTATATTAACGCAAGTATTATTTTTGTACAAGTATTATTTTGAAGAGGCTGAAGGCGTGACTGGCACCGACGGGGAAAAAGGGGCCCACAAAGAAGCCATGAAGAAAGCCGAGGATTTTACCGATACTAGAGCTGACCACCATGGGTGCCATGTCCCTCCATCGGGCTAGCCACGGGTGACAGGTCCAGGGAAGTGCTGGCCCCCAACAACCAGAAGGGAAGAAATATGGTGCAGAGAGAAGCTGGCACAAATGGATGATTAGAGGATGACGAAGGCAGAGCAGGGCAGCATGGAGGAAGAGGATGAAGCCGGGGTAAAGGCCGCTGAACCACCGACGCGGCAGACAATCACCGGGACCGACTAGAGTTTCCCCAAATAAAGCCACAGATTCACCGGGCACAAGGACGTCCGTTCACGACCCTGAACCACCAGACTCTCAGTAACGCAAGGTAGTATAAAAGTTGATAAGAATTTATTTTTGTGTGTGTGTGTGTGTGTGTGTTTAGGCATCATTGTTCATTACTCCTTTTCTCAATTATAACTTAAGGATTTGGCTTATCTTTCTTTGGTATGCGTGTACAGTACTTACAGTTAACAGACAATTTAATAAAAGGGAGCCATCGACAGGATGTTGGTTCTTTATTCGAGCAGTTAAGAGGGGATCTCGAAGCTCCGCAAACCAAATCGACCTAAAACAAATTAAATGTTCGGCCGATACAGAAGATCAAGGCTTACACTTCGTTACAATAACCATGTACAGTTATACTTACCGTTCCTACGGAATTTGGAAATCATATTTACAAATGAATTAACGAATATTATTTAATCACGATTCACCTCTTTAAATATCCCATGAATCATTTTCCATAAGATAATGAGGAAACACATATTATTTTGTAAGTATGTAAATATATGAACATTCATATATTCTATACTGATAATAATGCTCATTGTTGATACAGGCTAAGCATAAGCTAAGTATAATAATCATTATTTGTATTATTATTATATGAGATGCCGAAGTCTCCAACCAGGGTGCAGAAACACCATCAAAATGAATCCACACAAAACACCCGGAGGCACTGGAGAGAGACTACGGCAACTTAGGAAAATATAAAAAACATATACTGTATACTGTACATATACACATATTAAACACAGATAACATATTATGCAGTGGAGGATATCAAGTATAAATATAATACAATGAAATAGAATAAAATAAGTTAAAACATTAGAATTAATGCTGCAAAAAAGCATTAACTTTAGACTTAAAAATGGAGATATGAGCTTAATTGACTAGCTCATTTGGCAAATTATTCCACAAGACAACCATGGCCGGCACAAAAAACCGTGAAAACTGTGTAGTAGAAAAATTAACACGGCTCATGGCAAGATCATTAAGATTGCTTGTGAATCTAGTTGCACGAGCCCGGACATAGGGCCCAGGCAGAACCCCATGTAAGGGATACTGAGGGTTGTTAAAAACATTAAATAAAAGACTAAGGGCACCAACTTTACGTCGATGACACATATCAAGAGACAAATGAGGTAGAATAAAACTGATGGAATTTAGCGACCTGTCAAGCAACTTGAGATGGCAGTCAGCTGCTGACAACCAGGCAGGTGAGCAGTACTCGAAATGTGGCAAAATAAAAGCATAAAAAGACTTGATAACTGTGGCGTCACAAGCAAATGTTTTATAAACCTTGCGAAGCAGACCAATTTTTTTGGAAAATGGAAGAGGAGAAAGAACGAATATGCTTTTCAAAAGTAAGTTCGGGATCAAGAGTAACTCCTAACAAACACAGAGTATCCACATTCTCAATTTGCTCCCCTAGTGTACATTTATAGCCAAATGTTATAGTATCTGGGTAATAATAATAATAATAATAATAATAATAATAATAACAATAACATAAACATGGTATTGACTCATTTGGTTTCGACACAGATTGAAATGGGTACACAGCTTCTATGGTTCATAATTATACTTCGGAATAAGATTGGTTGCATTACGAATTGAATGCTACACGAATACTATAATTACTTTAAGCCCGGACTGGTTATTAACCCACTGAACCCCAGCGACGACAACGTGTCGTCGGCAATGTATGTAACGCTAAACCCCAGCGACGACAACGTGTCGTCAATGTTAATTACTCCGGTCCTATGGCACCTAGAGGGCTCAGATTTGTATGGGAACTGTGTGAGTATCCCACGTAACCTTGCCGATGGTTGAAAACTCTCAAAGTCCAACTGCGTGCGCGTGAGCGTGCAAAAACATGGTTTTGGGTGTTTTTGCCTTCAATTTTTTACTCTTGTAAAATCCGTTTTCGGGGGCTCCGTAGGACCAATTTTTTACCTTTTTGATAGTTTTTTGTGGTTTTTCCTTCATTCCTAACCCATTCGCTCTTGTTTCTGGAATTATTTATTTTTTCAAAACCTGTCGGTCCCTGGTGGTACATTTATTTATAACTAGCTGGGGCTCAGTGGGTTAAGGAGTGCAGATCTGTGCCTTCTGTATATCTTTATAACTCTGTGGAACCCAACGTAACAATGTATCTCTCTCCCATTATTATCTTCCTCGTCCATCCAATTTACATTCTTCTTGCTTCTAATATCTCATTAAAGATTAATCCTCTACTTCCTTCCTTAATTCATTTTTTTTTCTTCATTAGTCATCCCTTGTTGCGTTGCTCTATTTTTGCATTTTACTTTTTGTGCTTCTGACGTGTGCATTCGAGGAGTTAATAATTGATGTTTTACTCTCTCTCTCTCTCTCTCTTGCACGCACACGCTAGACATACCAAACACACACACACACACACACACACACACACTGCTATTCGTACAACTATCTACCTGGATATTTTTCGCCTCTTGGATTCAAAGAAGTCAGCGATATCTTATTTGACCATCTATCACGTACAGGTTTTTCTGTAATTGAATAATATCGTCTGGAGGTAGCTAAAATACAACAGAATATGCCATCATCTGCTTGAAAGCAATATCTCTAACAAAGTCAAAACAGAAAAGTCTGCATATAGGTTATGTGTTGCTATATTCTATATCAGTTAACCCCTACTGTGCCATAGGGTACTAGCATAAATGTACCCCCAAGTCCCGGTGTGGAGAGCCGATTCTTCATTATAGCTACTAGCGTAAATCGTCGTCTGGCTAACCTCTGCAGGGAAGAAAACGTTGGATTCATCAATACCTGGAATGACTTCTACCGTGAAGATCATCTGTTTGTAGCGGATGGAGTCCATCTGAACCAGGTGGGAGAGGCAAGATTTGGCCGCCTGCTTCACGACACAGTAAAGGATCTAAGCAGAGCCAACCAAGGACCACCAGGGACAAGGCTCGAGGCCCAAGGACCACCAGGGACAAGGATCGAGGACCGTGGATGACCAGGGGCGACGATCGAGGACCGAGAACTACCAGGGACGACGATCGAGGACAGTGAGAACGGAGGACCACCAGAGACAATGATCGAGGACTGAGGACCACTAGGAACAATGATTAAGAACACCGAGGACGAGGGCAATCAGGGACGAGGATCGAGGACTGAGGGCAGACAGGTACATAAATGTAGATCCGAGCAGAACCAATACTTTGAATAAAGAGCGTTCCGTGAATTCCAAATCCAAAATTATTAATGTTTTCTATGCAAACGCTCGTAGCATACGCAATAAATATCAGATTTAGAGGACTAGTGTTTACGGAAAATTACGATGTTATTGGCATAACAGAATCTTGGCTCAATACAGAAGACAGATACTTTTTAGCAGAGTATTCACTTCCCGGTTATGTAATGTTTGAGAAAAGCCGTACTAATGGAAATGGAGGTGGAGTTTTATTTTTTATCAAAGAAAGTCTTAACCCGACCCTCTTGTTAAAACCTCAAATTGTGAACGTCGACACATCCTTTGTGCTAATAATGAATAATAAAGGTACAAAAATAATACTTGCACTAAAATACAGACCTCCAGCTCAATCCGTGCAAACTGATCGAGAAATTGATGAGCAAATTGCAGAATTAAGTAACTCGCAAGATACCGTAATTTTTGGCGACTTCAATTTACCTGTGACCAAGTGGGGAGTTAGAATTGCTTCACACTCTGGACAAGACCTGTATGCAAACTTGCAAGAGAGTTCGCTATATCAATTTGTTAGATTTCCAACCCGTGGAAATAATGTCCTTGACCTTGTACTTTCAACAAAAGAAGAATTGATAGAGAATTTGAATGTCGGTGATGAATTCAGTAACAGCGCCCATCGTACGATAACTTTCAGTTTAAAGTTTACGAGTAACGAATCAAATAGCAGCATCGAGAAAGTCCCTAATCTCAAGCAAGCAAACTTTCGTAAACTTAGAGCAATGTTTAAAGAAACTGACTTGAGCTTTTTAATTAACAATAACAACATGAATACATCTTGGGAATCATTCGCAAACACTTACCTAAAAGCAGTGCAAGCTGCATACCATCGAAAATATGGCTTACAGGCCATAATGATAAGCCCAAATGGTGGAATAAAGATATTTCAAACTGTCTGCTTGTTAAAAAGTTTGCTAATGATAGATTAAAATCCTCACAAAATGACGAAGAACGTGGACATTTGTAGAACTATGACGCAAAGCCAAAAGGTTAATTAAGCAAAGTAAAAAGACCCTGGAATTATATGTTGCAAATCAAAGTAAAACAAACCAAAAAGAATTCTATAGTTATATCAGAAAGAAGAGAGTAGTTACTTCAACTGTAGGACCGTTAGTCGATGAAAATGGAGAATACACCAAAGAAGAAGTACAAATGAGTAATGCCCTCAATACCTTCTGTGCATCAGTTTTTACAACAGAAGGCCTCATTGATATCCCTATAGCATCGCCAATTCAGATAGATACTTCTGATGTTCTAAGCAATATCACCATTACAGAGAGAGAAGTATTGAAATGTTTAGATAAACTCCAGGTAAATAAAATACCCGGACCTGATACAATCTCACCTAGAGTTCTAAAGGAAGCTAAGGATCAGCTCTCCAAACCACTGACATTGCTATTCAATAAATCCTTGCAGTCTGGAACTATGCCTGATCAGTGGAAGCTATCTAACGTAACACCGATTTTTAAAAATGGCAGCAAATCCCTACCCAGTAACTATCGTCCAATTAGCTTAACCTCAGTTGTATGTAAAATGCTAGAAACGCTCATAAGAGACAGACTCGTAAATCACTTAGAGGAAAATAACATACTTAAAGATACTCAACGCGGCTTTCGTAGCAAACATTCCTGTTTAACAAACCTCTTGGACTTCTTCCACGATATCCTCAACCTCTATTATGAGAGTAAAGCTGTAGATAATATACACCTTGATTTTCAAAAGGCCTTTGACAAAGTTCCCCACAAACGTTTACTGCTAAAACTAAAAGCGCATGGAACACAAGACGGTGTGTTGAAATGGATAGAAAATTGGCTCCACGACAGAAAGCAAAGAGTAGTCATAAACGGTAAGGCATCTAAATGGACCAATGTAAGTAGCGGGACCCCAGGGATCGGCAATAGGACCAATTCTCTATCTAATTTACATCAACGACATAGATGAGGGTCTCACCTGTACAATCTCAAAATTTGCTGACGATACTAAAATTGCAAATAGCGTACTCTCAAAAGAACAAGTTGACGATATGCAACACAATCTAGATAAGTTGTCACTCTGTGCCCAAATTGGCAAATGAGTTTCAATGCGGATATATGTAAAGTACTACATATCGGATACCAAAATGAGAAAGCAAACTATTCGATGAATGGCACTCAGCTTAAGAATGTAAACAGAGAAACCGATCTGGTAGTAACAATATCGAATAACCTAAAACCGAGTCAACAATGTTCAGAAGTTGTTAAGAAAGCAAACAAAATAATTGGCTTTATAGGCAGGTCATTTGAGCATAAATCCAAAGAAGTTATCCTAACCCTTTACAATTCCTAAGCTCTTCTGGAATACTGCGTTCAATCCTGGTGCCCTTATTACCAAAAAGATATAGACAAGCTAGAACGAGTTCAACGTAGAGTTACAAAAATGATACCTAGCCTAAAGAACAAACCATACCAGGAGTGTCTTAGAGAATTAAATATATTTCCTTTAACTCAGCGCAGATTATGAGGCGACTTAATTCAAATGTTCAAAATCATCAAAGGCATCGACAATATGAACTGTAGTAAGTACTTCACACTCGACCAATCTAATTACACGCGGGGAAACGGTTGCAAAATTATCGGTAAATCTTTTAACTCGCAAGAATCTAAGAATTTCTTCTTCAATCGAGTTATCAACTTGTGGAATGGGCTTCCCCGAGACGTTGTAGACTGCAGCACCGTTGATTCATTTAAACTTCGCATAGACAAATATCTTGCATCAAACCCGCGACTGACTGCATTTGTAAATTAATAACTTTATTTTATCCCCCCCTCAGTTACTAACCCATCTGTCCCCTACTAACTTCCTAATCCTGCCATGGACAACAGTTCCAGGGCAGTAGTTCCCTTTCCAATGTTCCCTTACCCACTCTAAACCACTGTTTGGACAATTGATCCTCAGTGTTTTGGAGGACAAGCAGCCTAGAAGGGTCACCATACCTGTTGTTGCTTGATTTCCTTTGTACTCCTTTGTACTCCCAAGCAATGTGGCCAAAATGGTTTCAGAGGCAAGATATAACAACCTCCCACCTCAAAAGATGGAGGAATACTGCCTCTCCCAGCCTGTGGGGACTTGGATATAAGCTGAGAAGTGTTGCTAAGGTATTAGAGCAGTGCTCAAACATGGTGGTACCAGGTACTGCCTGATAGTGGCAGTTACAAGGATCGTATATTACTGACGGCCTGGCAGCTGTCGCAGGTACTAGGGAGTGATTTATCTACTGACGGCTCTCTGCCGTCGCTGGTATTGGACGGGTTAATACATTTCTAATTAGTACAATATTTGATAACATTCTTTAAGTGCGCTGCTAAGTTAGTATCTGTTTATAAATATTATGGTTATGTTCTTGTTACCAGCTTCATGGGCCTTCAACATATTTTAGTTGATGTAATAATTAACAATCACAGATTGTATGTTCAAAGAAGAGTGTATGAAACTGACTATGCCTTTGAGGGCGAGAGGTGGAGGTGTTCATTGTGTACAACGCTTGATCCACCTCAGCTTGAAGAGAACCTAGCCTCAAAAATTTCCGATTGAAGGTAAAATAGAAGAAATAGTGGAATTAGTCTGTAACTTTATTAATTTTCGATGTGTAACAACTCAAGGTAAACACCATGTGGCTAGTGTGAGGGGTTACTTTAGTGTTTGTTTTCAAGTTTTGATGATTTACAAAATGTCGGCTTCTGTGAGGTAGTTGTGTTAGTCCACCTCAGCTTCCTCCCACCATTATCTGTGTGATGAGTCTTTCAGTCACCGCCGTAATGGAGTTTCTCACAAAAATTGAAAATCAATTCAATCAATTCACGCCATTTTATCAGGATGACAAACTATAGAGGAATATATTCACGTTGGTTTAATAATTTTATCACTATGAATTTGAACCTACGATCAATTCGGCGAAAATGGGTAAAACAGATTCATGTTCCTTGTCACATAGTATATTATTATTCTGCGAGTTTAGAACAAAGGTATATTGTAAATTATCCGGTGCATAATTATGTATGATGTGTGTTCACAAAGTATCTCGAAAATTAATACATGGATTTTGCCGATACCTTCGTAGCACTTCTATGTATTAACCAAATATATTGCCTACCATTATCCTTTAGTGCTTAATGTATTTGCATGATATTCATGGAACAACTTCACGAAATAGTGACAATCATGATGCGTGAAATAACACGAAATTTGATTACGACATGATTCGGCTTTATAAATATACCTGATCATATTCCAGTCATTACTGTGTGTACGTCTGTCTGTATGTCAGTGGGTCAGTATATCTCAAAGCTTGCAAACGAAATTGAACATAATTATCACATATGTTGAATAATTAATATATAATCTTCTTTCCGCACTCCATGCCCACCGTTACACACACCAACATTATAATGTAACGTAAATTGTGTCTCAAACAAAGAACAGCAAGGATACTGAATACATGACCTGACAGGCTCTACCTTAACGACGTGCACGGTAGACATCTTCCTTGGTGTGGTGCGATGCATAAGGTGTTGATTTTCGGTGTGAGCATCCTGGATTCGAATCCACGGACTGCCACATGTGTTTGTAAATTTCATTAATCGATTTTAGGAGTATAGTTGGTTGTTGGAAGGAACATAATAATTGATATTGGTTCAGGGGTAATTTATCGAGAGGACTTCCCTAGTGGTTAAGGCCCCATTAATTGCTCTTTCCATTCACATATGCATAGCCTACGTGAGTTGCAGATGGGATGTGTGTACATGCTTAGATTGATATGCAGGATTCGAAGTTGCATAATAAATCGTAGGCAGTGTCCACCATTCTTTAACTGTCTACGTGGTGCGATGCATAAGGTGTTGATTTTCGGTGTGAGCATCCTGGATTCGAATCCACGGACTGCCACATGTGTTTGTAAATTTCATTAATCGATTTTAGGAGTATAGTTGGTTGTTGGAAGGAACATAATAATTGATATTGGTTCAGGGGTAATTTATCGAGAGGACTTCCCTAGTGGTTAAGGCCCCATTAATTGCTCTTTCCATTCACATATGCATAGCCTACGTGAGTTGCAGTTGGGATGTGTGTACATGCTTAGATTGATATGCAGGATTCGAAGTTGCATAATAAATCGTAGGCAGTGTCCACCATTCTTTAACTGTCTACGTGGTGCGATGCATAAGGTGTTGATTTTCGGTGTGAGCATCCTGGATTCGAATCCACGGACTGCCACATGTGTTTGTAAATTTCATTAATCGATTTTAGGAGTATAGTTGGTTGTTGGAAGGAACATAATAATTGATATTGGTTCAGGGGTAATTTATCGAGAGGACTTCCCTAGTGGTTAAGGCCCCATTAATTGCTCTTTCCATTCACATATGCATAGCCTACGTGAGTTGCAGTTGGGATGTGTGTACATGCTTAGATTGATATGCAGGATTCGAAGTTGCATAATAAATCGTAGGCAGTGTCCACCATTCTTTAACTGTCTACGTGGTGCGATGCATAAGGTGTTGATTTTCGGTGTGAGCATCCTGGATTCGAATCCACGGACTGCCACATGTGTTTGTAAATTTCATTAATCGATTTTAGGAGTATAGTTGGTTGTTGGAAGGAACATAATAATTGATATTGGTTCAGGGGTAATTTATCGAGAGGACTTCCCTAGTGGTTAAGGCCCCATTAATTGCTCTTTCCATTCACATATGCATAGCCTACGTGAGTTGCAGTTGGGATGTGTGTACATGCTTAGATTGATATGCAGGATTCGAAGTTGCATAATAAATCGTAGGCAGTGTCCACCATTCTTTAACTGTCTACGTGGTGCGATGCATAAGGTGTTGATTTTCGGTGTGAGCATCCTGGATTCGAATCCACGGACTGCCACATGTGTTTGTAAATTTCATTAATCGATTTTAGGAGTATAGTTGGTTGTTGGAAGGAACATAATAATTGTGTATGTTACAGCGAAGATAATGTCATCTGTGTTGCAATTTAACCCATTCTGTACCGGAGACGTCTATTTAATCTTATTATTACTATGTTTAGACGATTAATTCAGTTTAAGAAGGATCTGAGGTTGTAAATGGGATTAAGTGCAATAGTTCAAAGACTGTTAATTGCTGGAGCCCCCTTAAATGCTTTAAAACAAGTGTTTACTAATAGCCAGAACAATGTTAAAAGGACGCCACGTAATGAAAAGGTTAACAGAATAAGGTGGACATTTGGGAATGCCATATTTTGTTATACTGAACTTGAGTAAATGCAGTTTGAAAAATACATATTCAAACTCAAACTCACACACACTCCCTCTCTTTCTCTCGCCCACAATGACCCACACGAGACGAGACAGGTTAGTGAATACTGTATCTACGAATATTGACTATATAATTATAACATAATTATATATATATACATTTTCTTTTCGAGCGAGACACAGGACTTGATGTGGTATTTAGCTTTACCTAGTGTTAAGGGGGCTATCTTGTTTTGATTGGCCTTTTTTGTTCATTATTATTTATATATTTTGTATTTTAGTTTGTTCCCTAGAAACCCATCAAGCTTAAACAAAACAACCCATAGGCCCCCTTCAAAATAAATGTGTACATTTTTCGGTAGAAAAATTTCCCAGCCAAAGGTCGGTTTCTACTATTTTACAGGCTCGCTATCGTTCGCTAGGACAAAATTGACACCAAAAAGGCACGACAGGTCTTAACATTGTCAACGAAATGGGGCGAAAGGTGTTAACATTGTCAGACTAATAGGCCTTACGTCTTAAAATCTCAAACCTAATGGGGCTAAACACGAGGGAGAAAGGGCTCCAAAAAAGCAACTACCTGCCCCTTAACACCTTACGAGCGGCCTATGCGGTTTATTTATGTGTACCGCACAGCGGGGTGTTTTTAGCCAAAATAGGGCTGTTTACGTGATCATTTTCATGCCTAAATAAGACCCAGAACGTAAAACAAGTACCTATCCCTGAAAGGGCATAAACAGAGCTTTCGAATGACACCATAACGATCCTTGTATGATGGATAGTTTTCTTGCAATAACCGTGCAACGCGAGTGCAAAAAGCAGGTAATTCGGTACTTTCAGTACATAATTGAGTATGTAGCGAGTGAGAGAGGGAGGAGGGAGCTGAGATTTGTGTCAGTAGGTTCGCCGCGGTGGTCTGGAGCAGTCATACGCTCGCTAGTCTCCTGCCACCACTTGTCTCTCTCTCTCAGCCACATTACGTGCTGAAATTGCCACTCGAGTTATGTCGAGCGCCGCCACATAGTCCAGCTTTTTTTAACTCGACTTATGTTGCTCGCCGCTAATTAAGGGTTAAAGTAGACTAAACCGGCTTCAACTTGTCATCCAGATAATTCATATCACAAGTCAGAGTCTGGAACTGATTAAGGACAGATTTTCACTTAAGGGATTTTTTTGTTCGAACCACCTCCTCCCTCATGCTTAGCCCCATTAGTTTTGAGAGTTTGAGATGTTCGCTCCGTTAGTTTAGCGATTTTAAGACATGTCGCCCAATTCCTGTCAATTGTAAGACTTTTCGTAACATTTGTGTCGATTTTTTCCTGGCGAGCGATAACGAGTGTGTGTTTAAGTAGGAACCAGCCTTCGGCCGGGACATTTATCTACCGAAAAATGTACAAATATATATCGAAGGGGGGTTTAGGGGGTATGTTTAAAGTTTGATGGGGGTCTTGAAAGCAAACTAAAAATCTTCCCTTAATGAGGAGACTTTCAATGATTTTTAATGTAATGTTATTGTTTAAAACATGTGATAATAGATTGGCTGGTGATACTATTTAATTTGTGCTGTGTTGTGTCATTGGTACCAATAGACTGGAGGAGTGCATGTATTGTTGTGTCATTGGTACCAATAGACTGGAGGAGTGCATGTATTGTTGTGTCATTGGTACCAATAGACTGGAGGAGTGCATGTATTGTTGTGTCATTGGTACCAATAGACTGAAGGAGTGCATGTATTGTGCCGTTGTACAAGGAGACGGGATATCGGTAGGAGTGTTCAAGTTATAGAGGTATTAGTTTATTATTGGTGGTTGGAAAGCTGTATGGCAGGCTGTTGATAGAGGGGATAATAAAGGGTACGGAAGTTGCAATAGGAGAAGAACAGTGCGGTTTTAGGAGGGGAAGAAGGTGTGTGGATCAGATTTTTGAAGTAAGACAGTTATGCGAGAAGTATTTAGAGAAGCATAAAGAAATATTTTGAGCTTTTATGGATTTGGAAAAAGCGTATGATCGTGTGGATAGAGAAGCAATGTGGAAGATGTTAAGGATTTATGAAATTGGAGGACATTTTTTAAGAACAGTAATAGTTTTTATAGTGTAAAGGGAGCAGAGCATGTGTTAGAGTAGGAAATAATGAGTTGAGTGAATGGTTTGAGCTAAGTGTAGGTTTGCGACATGGTTTTGTAATGTCACCGTGGCTTTTTAATATACTTATGGATGGTGTGGTGAGGGAGGTGAAAATGAGAACTATGGGTAGAGGATTGGGGTTAGTAGGAAAGAATGGTAGATAATGGGAGTTTAATCAGCTGCAATTCACTGATGACACAGCGTTGGTGGTGGATTCTGAGGAGAAACTGCAGCGGGTAGTCAAATTTGGAGTGGTTTGTGGGAGGAGCAAGCTCAAGGTTAACCTCTATAAATGTAAAGTAATGGTGTGTAATATGGGTGATCGTAGCGTTAATCTAGATGTGAGGCTGGGTGGGGAAATATTCGAACAAGTTGAGTGATTTAAATATCTAGGAGGACGATAAGCAGGAATGGAGGTATGGACATGGAGGTAAAACAGAGAGTGTGTGAATGAAGGAAAGTTTTATTAGTAATGGGAAGTATGTGGAAGGTGAGAAATTTCGGAATGAAAGTTAAAAGTGCAATGTATCAAGGAATTGTTGTGGCAACAGTGATGTATAGGGCTGAGACATGGTCGGGGGCCGGGGGAGTGCTGGAGGGACCTTGGTGATCCCTTATCTCTGGGTCTTCTCCTGGGTGACCTAGATGTGTGTGAATTTGCATTTTGTTTTTGTGTGTTCATTGTTTTCTGTTGTGTTGTCTTGTCCTATTCGGGTTTTGTCTTTGGTCGGCCACCCCCAGAAAATAAAAACAAAATAAAAAAGGAAAAATGGGAAATGGGCCTGAATAATTACATACATACATACATAATTTATATATATATTATTATTTGACATTACTCTCTCTCTCTCTCTCTCTCTCTCTCTCTCTCTCTCTCTCTCTCTCTCTCTCTCTCTCTCATATTCAGGGAGCTTGTTCTCCCTATCAACTAGATATTGGCATAAATTGATTTGTTAAGAGTAAGTAGGGTGCAGTGGTTTTACTCTTGGACTGGTAATCTTAATATCTCGGGTTCAAATCCTGATGTGTGAGCGGGAACATGTTATTGGAATAGAATCTGTGCTGTAGCCTACTTGGTTTCAGAACATTATCCTACTGATACGCCATAAAAACATACCCTCGCTTTTTCCAATACATTAGCATGGTATGAATACTTCAGTATTCATAATATGTTCCAGAGGCAGTGCATTGTGCATGAGTATCTCAATATGTGGTGTAAAAAGAAAAAGTTGTCCGATATAGCGAGATGAAATGGCATGACAGTGGCAATGTGGCTTTAAGACATCAACATTGCAACGGACATGAAGGAGACAACTAGCTGCCAGACGACTGTGAAGGTAGACTATTAATAAACTGCTTGAAACATTTATTTGTCTCGTTGTCTCACTTGTCATCTGGATTAAATCCGTCTGACTTCATCGTTTTAAGCGATCGAATCTACAGGCTATAAACCTATTTCCGGAGATTGAGTTGAACCATTATACAGTATATATATATATATATATATATATATATATATTTAATAGGGCCCCTTCATCATTGACGACTTCGCCTATTAGTAATAATAGTCTCCATTCAACATCCTGCGCCAGCATTTTGAATAGCCCGCGCGGAAGTATCATGGAGTACTCGTCATAAGTGCATGCTTAATTCCCTAATGGGATCGGCATTTTGATCGGGTACCCTACAGAAAAAAACTCTGTAAAAAATAAAAAATAAAAATAACTTAATGTCTGTTATCATATGACTTGCCATATTCGTGGATTTCTCATGCTTTGCTTCCCCGACACCAGGCCCCCTAGCGGCCATCTTCGTCCTTCCAACTTCCGTGTCCCTCCCGTCGTGTCCACTTCATTCGACGTTCGCAGAGCTTCTAATGAGTCCTTACTCATTTGTGTACATCTGTGTTGTAATAACAGGGTTTAGATTAGCTTGCACAGTTGCCAGATTGGTAGGTCTGCAGGAAGTGTGTGTTATATTAGGGTACCATTGTCACAGGCGTCTACGAGTCCCGGATTGTCGTACTGCGTGTGTTGTTGTTGTGATACGCCTTTAGCTGTTGTGTTTACTTAGCTAGAAGGCGACCAATCTATGAGGCATGATACAGACTGTCAATATTGAGGAAAGTACATGTCATTGTCTTCAGATATCAGCAAAAGCTCTGGTTAAGGGTGTCTGCACGTGGTGCTCCGCCTTCCAGGGTTCGTGTTTTGCTTGGGCCCCTTGGGTGGGCCTCCCTCTTCATTGTGCTGCTGCTGGGTGCCGGAGTGTCGCCTGCCGGGATGTTCTTCGGACCACGTGGTCGGCCTAGTTAGGGGTCTCCGGCGTAGGCTTCAGGTAATTTAGATTTCTAAATTTTCTGTCATTATTTTATGCCTATGTATGCCCCCTTTTTTGGTTCATGCATGCAGGCTTGTTCATTTGGGGTAAGGGAGACATCCCTATATGTCATTATGCATATTATATATGTGTGGGACTTCGGGAAAGGGGCTGTGCCAACCCTGTTTCATGGTAGTTTTTGTCTGTTCCGGCGGCCCCGTGCGGTGGGTCCAAGTTATCCGTCTCTTTCGGGTAGGAAAGTTCAAAAGATCCCGGCGTGGTTTAGCTGAACAACACTCTTCCGGCGGAATTGCATTCCTAGCAGGGCTACAAACTCTGCCCGCCGGGTTAACTCGCCCTGACTGGCCCCGTGATACGTTAAGACTTTATCGCCTGCGGCGCCACCAGTCGAGTGTACACGAAGTGATAAGATTAGTTTTGCAAACTTGTTCAGTATGATCAGACACTAAAAGGGTCAAGGGACCTGTGGCTCTTATCACAGGTAAGTTATTGAAAGTGAGCTAGACAGATCCGGCGGAAGGTTAGAGTAGTGGTGCGCTATAGCTAACTTTCCGGCGGATTTGGGTTAGGATGTTTAATACCTCGCAGGTTATCCTTATGAGCATTGATTCCTGGAAAAAAAATCCAGGTCCCAGAGACTGCTTCTCCGGCGGAGTTGGAAACCTATCCCGGCGGAGGGGGGGACCCTCTCATTACGGCAACATGCCTAGGTTTGAACTTTGCGTCATGCCCACTTGCTCCCTTTTACCTATTTTTTATCACAAACTTTGCATCAAGTGTGTCAAGTGTTTGGATCGCTCTCAAGGCGTGTGTTTGTCTAAAAGATGCGCCATCTGCTCTGAATTAAAAACCGCCTTGCTAGCGAAGAATGACTTATCATGATTAGCAGCCCTCCACGAGATTAAAGCCACGCTTAATTCTTATGCTAAGGACACTGCCCATAAGGCGCTTCAGTGTGATGATGAAGTCCTTTGGGAAAATCTCATTATTAAGTCACCTTTAGTGAAACCCGGCTCCTCCAAATCTGTCAGACCCAAATTCAAAACAAATGCCCTCAGCAAAGTGGTAGTGAGTAGTAGCAGTGAGAGCGAAGTCACCGAGGTCCCCTCCTCTGCCCGTACCAAGAGACGCTCGCCCTCTCCGCGGCGGACGTCGAGGTCTAGGTCTAAGTCTCCCCGGAAACACTCTCGCCACTCCGCCTCGGACTCTTCCCGGTCTCACAAGCGCCGGAGAGAGGAATATGAGGACACGTCTAGCAGCCGGCAGGACACTCCTCAGCCGCCTCCTCCCACACCTGCCTCTGACACACCTACACGTGATTCAGGGGAGTCGGAAATAGGATCTGAGTGATTGGCATCCACACCTAGTCAGGAACATTCGGTGCGGGTACCTCCTAATGTGATTTTTGCCATACCAAAATTGAATGTTGTTCCCCAGGGTGTTAGGTCGACAGGCCCGAGTAAGGTACTAGCCGATAGAAGTTATCCGGCGGGGACCCATTTAAGCTGACAGGTGACTCATGACTCCCAGCCCATAGCAGCAGGGGGGTATGGGCGTCACTCAGAACCATCTCTCTCTCTCCTAAACGTCATTCCAGAACGGACTGAAGACGGAAACATAAACGTGTTACCGTCATCAGTGCCAGATTTGTCTTGGCCCCCGGCGGATAATGAGTTAGAATCACAAGAGACATTGGAGCAGAGTGAGGAGCCGGCGGACGGAGTGTTCTCCCCGGCTCCTCAGTCTATCCCTAGTAATTATTCTGAGGCTAGTTCACATTCATCCAAAGATCCCTATAGGAAATGGATGACTTCTGATCAGGTAAAGGAGTTATTACATAAAGTGATACAGCATTATCGAGTCCCTGCCTCGTCGGATACCCCGGTTACTCTCTCAGCTGCGCCCCCTAGCACCTCTGTTATCAGACCTCTAGAACCCCCATCATTCACTCCTTCTTGACCGAACCCGGTGGTAGCAGCTGCCCCAGGCCCTACAGTGCCGGCAACGCTAGCTATGTCCACCCTCAGGGTTGTTACTGATGTCCAACCTCCTCCTTTAGATAAGGCACTTCTGAGGAATGGCCCCATGCCCCTCCTCTATGGTACTGACTGCTCTTGCGTACCTGTGGTACCAGAGAACCCCCTTTTAGCTCAACCTTCTGTGTCAGGGGACCCTTGAGATCAATAAGAACCGTAAATTTAGGGCCAAAGACGAGGCAGGGAGGGTTTTGGATGTACTGATTAAGGGAGTACCAAGTTCACTTAACCCAGCTTACTTTGTTTATTCAGCCTCGCCGGCCGTTCCTTCCGCCGCATTTGCAAGACTATTTGCTGACTGGTCGAAGGCTGATGGCATCAGTGATGTCAAAGCCTTGAATGCTCTTACGCCAGAGTTGGCTACAACTCCGGCCCTGGACCAAGCTCAGACTCCGGTACTGCAGATGGGGCAGGTAGGAGGAGGCCCTTGGGTAGATTGGGAGTTAGAAGCTCAGGTTTTTGCCACTACTATCAACTCCAAATCATCTCATCAGATTCCTCCGGATAACCATACTTACTGCCGGTATCCACAGCAGAAGGGGTGTCCCCATCCTTACTAACATTTCTGGCGGCCCCCATAGTGTCATTACATGCCCTTGATGAACCTTTTTCTCCCCCCCCCCACCCCTGGGCTGCTCACTTGGAGTGGGATTTTAAGTTAGCAATAAAGCCTACCGGATGTTCTCTCAGTACTTGGTGAGTCATCAAATAGCCGCCTCTCTTGCACGCACTATCTCGGCCATAGCTGACCCCCAAATTAGAAAAGCTACTGAGCTGTCTCGTAGACTCTTGCTACAAAATGCCATTCATTCACTAGGGGACATTAGAATTGCAAATTTGGAAGCGGTTCGAGCCCGCCAAGATCTGAGACTCCATCTGGTGAGGAAGTTGCCGGTGGACATAGGTCGCCGGGTAACTCTCTCCCCGGTTGTTACTGCCACCCTGCTTAACTCTGAGACTTGGAGTCTAGTTTTTAATATGGTCAGTGGGTGGAAGTAGGTTACCTCCCAAGCTAGGAAGGACCCACCTAAGAAACCCTTTCATAAATCCAAGGGCGGTAACAAACCGTACCAACCCCAACCTAAGCAGTCACCAAGAGACCCCAGACCACCTCCTCAGCAGGGAGGTAATCAGCACAAACCCAAACAAGGTAAACAGCACGGGTATAAGGGTAAGGCCCCATACAAAGGCCATCAGGGCACTATACCAGCCAAAACTAGTAAAGCGTCCGATGCCAACCCACCTCCCCCTCCAAAATACTAGACACTTATACTCTCCACATCCCAGGGCCGAGCTCCAAGGACCAGGATTGGAGAATTGCCTTGAAGGACGAACCCCGGTTGCACCTGGGTTCGTTCCGATCATTCCGCTCAGCCTGGCCCAAGCATACCTGGGCCAGGAAGGTAGTGAGCAAAGGAATCACCTGGCGGTGGCGCCGGCGGCCTCGATTGCGTCGACCGCAGGAATATACCCCAGTGTCTCAGGAGGAGGAGGTCCTATTACAGGAAATGATTGCCAAACGGGTCCTTATTCAGGTCAATGCCTTTCAGCCAGTGTTCACGTCAAGACTCTTCTTAGTGCCAAAAAGGGACAGTGTGCAGATGCGACCAGTTCTAGATCTCTCGCACCTGAACACCTTTATAGAGAATTCACCCTTCAGGATGTTGACTGTACAGCAACTCAGACTCGCACTTCCGCCGCAAGGTTGGATGTGCTCGATCGATCTCAAAGATGCCTATTGGCATGTCCCTATAAACCAAGAGGTTCCAAAATGTTCTCGCTCTGAGGATCCAGCACGAAACTTATGTCTTTCAAAGGATGCCGTTCAGGTTGAACCTAGCACCGAGAGTATTTACCAAACTCGTCCGGCAAGCTCTTTTACCCCTGTTAGTTCGAGGCATACAGGTGTTTTGGTATCTGGACGATTGGCTAGTAGTGGCGAACTCTTTAGAATTATGTCAAGACCATGTAAATCAAGTGTTAGCTCATGTATAAACCCTAGGGTTCAAGGTGAACTTGGCAAAGGTGCACCTCGTCCCCTCAAGGACTATTCAGTGGATAGGGCTGGTCTGGGGCACCTACGCTCTGACTCTTACTCAGAGTGTGGACAACCGCGGCAGGTTTCGCAGGAAACTGTTCCGGTTCATCCAGAGTCTGGATACTACCAGGAAAACGTGGGATTCCCTGATCGGTTCTCTCAACTGGGTACAATTAACTGCCAAGTTGGGCCGATTGAAAGCCAAGAGATTAATCCTGAAAGGCAACAAAGTGTTCCCTCTCTTGCCGGAGAAGAAATTATGGCCAATTCCTCCATTAATCCACAACTTACTATCAGCCTGGACCAAGCGCGAAGTCCTCTACTCGGTCGTAACATGGGTTTCTTCCCCACCTACGGTATGGGTAGACACAGACGCCTCGGGGACCCTGGGGGTATCAGTCAAGCCTAGGCCACCAGGGTCAGGGCATCTGGGTGGTAGACAGCCAATCACATATCAACAAGCAAGAGCTTTTAGTTCCCCTGTTCTTTCTCCAAACTCACGGAAGGATATTGAAGAACAAATCAATAGCGTTCAGAATGGACAATCAAACCGCTGTTTTTTTGCATTCAGAAACAAGGCTCAGTGAGGTCATGAGAGTTGTTGAACGTTTCAGAACAAATTTTTACCCTAGCCGACTCGCTACGGATTTCCCTGCATGCCACCTACCTCCCCGGCGTGGCGAACTTCTGGGCAGACACTCTCTCTCACCAGCGGAGCACTCTAGTAGAATGGACAATCAAACAGGCTATCTTCAACAAGATGATTGCAAAGCCGGCCCATCCACAGGTGGACTTGTTTGCATCAGTAGAGAACCACAGACTCCCACTCTTTCTTACACGTCACGGGGTAAGCCCGGCGGGGGAACCCGATGCATTGCTGGTGGACTGGAACAGGTGGACCTCAATCTATCTGTTTCCGCCGCCAGACTCTGTGTTAATGTGCAAAGTCATTCACAAACTGAGGGATTACTGAGGCCGGGTAGCTTTGATCGCGCCGCTTTGGCCGGCCCAGGTTTGGTACCACCAATTGCAACAGTGGTGCAGGACCCCGGTGTCCCTCCCGGTCTCCGTTTTCCACTTGGAAACGATTGGCAACCTTCGGACCTCGCTCAGTTTTGCCTTATGGATATTTACTATGCCAAATGGTTAAATCAATTTGGGCCAAGTGTCACTAAGAAACTAATGAATCAGTACACACCGTCTACCAGGAAACAATATCAATCTCATTGGAAAACTTTTACAACCTGAATTGTTGAGTCAGGGCAAACGACTGCCTCGGGAGCCTTAATTATCAAGTACTTAGACTATCCGTTTGAGCAAAAACATTTTCGGCCATAACTTTAAAAAATCATCTGTCTGCCATTAGGACCCCCTTCCTTGATCTCACCGGCCTTTCCATACCACAGGCGGAGGAAAAAGGTTTTATGAGGGCGTGTTTCAAGCTTCGTCCACCTCCCTGCCAGCTCATGCCCACCTGGTCCCTTGATAAAGCCTTAGAATTGCTTCAATCACGCAAGTATAATAATGCGCCGGATTTTGACTCACTTTTAAAAAAAGGCTGTCTTTCTCATGGCACCTACCACCGGAAACCGGGTGTCTCAGCTGGCGGCGATGAGCAACGAAGCAAACTGTCTAAGGTTTGGGAGACTGCACGACCATGTTCAAATCGCTCCGTCTCCCTCCTTTATTACTAAGAACGAACATTCGGACCATTTTTTTTCTGAATTTTCCGTCCCGGCCTTAAAGAGAGGCCTCATTCATCACATTTTATGTCCTGTGCAAGCACTCACAAAGTTTATGAGGGGTGCGCAACCTCGCCAACCAGGTGCTTTATGGGTTAACCGGACAGGTAAACGTGTTACAAAACGGAAGTTAGCTTCCTTGCTTGTCAACGTTATCAGGGAAAGCAATCCCGGCGTGATAGACAGGGCTCACGATATTAGAAAATGGGCAGTATCCCTCAGATATTTGCAAATTTTGTCGATTGATGATATTGCTAAAACCCAACTTTGGGCTTCCAATCATACGTTCCTTACACGCTACCTGTCTGTTGCTCTAGATAAACCAAAGCGTACCTGTGTAGCTTTACGGCAACGGGTACAGTAGGTATTGTTATATTATATAAGGTGTTGTTTTAAAAAGGGGGGGGGGGTGCGGAATAGTCCATATCCCCCCTGTATCCTTGGAGATTGTGATGCATCACGAGCTGTGATACGACGGGTTCTACAGTCCAGTATGAGTTTTATTTGTTTTTGAATTTTAAGAAGATATATCGCATAGTTGCAACTATGTCTGTTTTACCAAAGTGTACAAACAAATATTACTGTACAATTAGTTTAAGGAGAGAACGAATAACTACTGCAGTTATAGTTCCACAGGACACATGCGTGTCAACTTTTTTTTTCATGCATATGATCGATTGCAACGATCTGACCATGAGCAAGCAGTTTCTTAATGCCACGCACTGCTTGCAAATCTTTTATACCTTTTTCTAATTTTGTATTGCATACAATAAAACTTAAGAAAATGTTATCCGGATTCTTCTTCCCTAAGGTTAGGATATTTTGCGAATGTCCCGCCTCCAGTCTTGATATTCAGGAGAAGTCGTCAATGATGAAGGGGCCCTATTAAATTATAGGTTTGATTCCTGAAGGGAAGTAGAGAAAACCTAATATTTAGTAGGGCCCCGTAATCATTGACGACTCGGGCCCTCCCAACCATCCCACTTCCCATTCGCTGATTTCTATAGTTTATTCTTGGTATATCAGTGAAGGACGAAGATGGCCGCTAGGGGGCCTGGTGTCGGGGAAGCAAAGCATGAGAAATCCACGAATATGCCAAGTCATATGATAACAGACTTTAAGCTATTTTTATTTTTATTTTTTTACAGAGTTTTTTTCTGTAGGGTACCCGATCAAAATGACGATCCCATGAGGGAATTAAGCATGCACTTATGACGAGTACTCCATGATACTTCCGCGCGGGCTATTCAAAATGCTGGCGCAGGATGTTGAATGGAGACTATTATTACTAATAGGCGAAATCGTCAATGATTACGGGGACCTACTAAATATTAGGTTTTCTATACTTCCCTTCGGGAATCAAACCTATAATATATACTAAATACAATGCAGTGCCGCAGTTTGGTAAAAGATTTAACTGTAATCGGGTAGCAAAAAAAGTTGAAAACTATTTATCCAGCAGCAGCTGGCAGGACCACCCCTACAATTTTAACGACACTACCAGCAACGTTGGTTCCCAGGATTTTTTTTTTTTAGTATATACATAATTATATATATATATATATATATATATATATTTGTTTTTTTATGGGAGTGAGGGAGGCTAAAGGCAGAACTGCCTATAGCGAGTGCCTCCCCCATAGTTGAAAGAGTGACAGGGCCAAAATCAAGGGACGTTCGAGCCAAAATGCCTGGACACACGGAGTTTGAAGCAATTTAAGTCATAGGAAGAGGGAAAGATTGATTCTGGGAGAGAGTTTCAGAGCTCAGCTGTTGAATAGAAGAAGGTCTGAGAGTAACGTTTCACTCTTGGGTTGGAGAGTTGCACAAATGCACATAGTAGGGGTGGGATTGTGTTGCAAGACGGGTACCACGTACCCGACGTAAAGGAGGTGGTATACACTGGGAAAGCTCTGAGGAACACTGATTATTATAGTAGCGATAGAATAGCAAGAGAGATGCAACATTGCGGCGAAGAGAGAGAGATTGCAGAGAGTTGGTGAGTGGACGGGAGTTAATGATACGAAAGGCCTTCCTTTCAATTTTGTCTAGGAGAGCGGTGTGAGAGGAACCTCCCCACACATGCGAACAATACTCAATACAAGGACGCACTATGCCCCTGTACAGAGCAAGAAGCTGTGCAGGGATAAAGAACCCCCTAAGGCGGTTGAGCACACTCAGCTTCTGGGAGGCTGCCTTAGCAAGACTGATAATATGGTCCTTCCAACTGAGAGCAGAAGAACAAGAGACACCAAGAATATTGAGAGAAGATGAAGGATTGATTTTTGTATTGTTGACGAATAAGGGATAGTTCGCAGGGAGTTCCTGGCGGGTAGATAGATGGAGAACTTGGGTTTAGGAAGCATTAAAGGTAACAAGGTTTTCTCTGCCCCAATTGGAGATAGTAGTTAGATCAGAATTTAATTGTTCTATGGCTTCATTCCGTTTGTCGTTGAGAAATTGCTGGCTTGGGCGTTCTGAAAAACTAATGGAGTAGTGTAAGGTTGAGTCGTCTGTGTATGAATGGATGGGAATTGAGGTACAGTTGAGAAGATCATTTATAAAAATCAGAAAGAGAATAGGAGATAGGACAGAGCCCTGAGGAACACCGAAGTTTATAGGGTGTGTTACGATCGGGTCTCGTATAAATCAGTGGCTCTTATACATTGGACTAGACTGGCATAAATGCAACAACGGAAACGCTAGATCCAACCCCTGATATATAATCCCGTCGAACAAAGAACACATATACCCTCCAGAGTTATATCTGCGATAGCGGGGTATCTTAACTCTCAGTATCTATGTGCTTCTACTATAGGCGGATGATCTCTGAAACAGCCTATTACCTATAACATATGGTTGCTTAGTTATGGTACACAAGGAAAAGATAGTTAACTTAATTAAATCACAAGAGTGATCTAATGCAAACAAGAAGAAGGTTTACTTAACGTTACTCCAATCAATAATATCTGTCACTCCTTTATGAAAGAAAGTGTTGTAAAGTCCTCAAGCACCGAACAAGGAATCTTCTGAATAATGTCGGATGCTACTAAGAACAACGTATCGGAAATGGAACCACAAAATAGCAGGAGGCAGGACAATGCACGTGTAGGCTAAATACACAAAAAGGCTGGACCTATAATGTTATTGGACACAAGAATATTATAAGCAGTGCAACAGTAATAATGCTCGCCACGAAAAAGTAGTACTCCTATTAACAAAACCGGTCTATGCTGGTTGTGTCTCTCTACAGCAACCTAGACCTCAAAATGCTTGTGTAGAAATATGCATAAAAGAGTATATGATCTAATCCAGCTAATGTCTACCCGGGTTAATAAAGTCTAGCTGGGATGAACAAAGGTACAGAATTCTGGTGGAGCAAGGCAGCTCCTAGCCTAGTGTGGACCTTGGGTCTGTGCGGCCTGATTACGTTAATATGAAGGGGTGCTCTCTTGAGGATTCTCGATCACAAGTATCGAGTATCCTCCTGGCGACCCTCAAAAGTAAAAGCAAATAGAGTTAGAACAGTGTTGGGTGGATTAGGCAAGCAGCCCTCACGCACTACACAGTCTAAACTCCAAGGTACACAGACAAAAGATCCACCCAGGTAACCCACAGAATCCGTAGTGTCGTGCAGCTCAAAAGTAGCCTACACACAGTGAAAACACCAACAGCAAGGTACCTGATCCCTAGTCTAGCATTATTTAACCCTGTAGAAACATTAGTGATTGATGGAGACAGTCCGAGCAATACAATCTCCCAAAAAGACAATGACTATCTTCAACCTTAGCCTAGTACATAAGAAATGTGAGATCCAGTATATAATACAGTCTGGCCACCAATTCAAGGTGTGGATGCAGGGAACCAGAGGGGGATTGATATTAATAAAAGGTGAGGAAGCAGTGGAAATGATAGAGGCAGTAGAAGAGAAAGATTCTAAGACAAGAGCGTGGAACAGTTCAAGGGAGATGCTTAGAGTATGCTGTCTGGGACGGATCTGACCAGGATATTTCCAGGGACCGCATGGGTGGAGTCCCAGTTCGCAGAAATGGCACGAGGGCGCGCGACAGTCGCCCAGTAAGCAGCCGCCTAGTAGGCCGTGTTAGGCAGGAGGCAATGAATCCCGCGAGGCCTATGTAAGGGGGCCGGCCACGCGCCACACTCACCACCAAGTCACACCCTCTGGTCTCTCTCTCTCTCTCTCTCCCGCTTGCCTTCCCATCATTCAATTACTTAACACAATACTTTCAATTGACTAAATAAAATAGAAAGGATTGTGACAGACGAAAACAAAGAACAGTTCTGAACTGTCTGCAACACAAGCTTTCTCGAGAAGGAAAGTACACAATGATAGGTAGACTGTAGCTACATTCTCTGCCCTGGCGAGTCCTAGCGAGTAAGCCATGCGGTTCTGGGGGAAGCGGTGAGCGTCACACCCCACCCAAGATTTTTAAGAGGCTCCAACTATGAGCTCTAAATCTGACACGCAGAACCCATACAAAATTCGCCACTCCTAGTCACCCAGCGACAATGAAATGTAAAGCACAGTTCTCTTCAAAATAACACATTATAAAAATGAACAACCCCTCCCAACACAATAGATTAAATTACATAGTTATGCTCATAAGAGCGAGCTTCACTAGCCCAGCCTTCTGAGAGGAGTACAACTCAGAATTTCTGCTATAACATACTAAACAAAAATTTTACTATCAAAGAAAGAGTTTTTATAGGATTTTTATATTTTTTAATATGTTTATGGTGGCTGCACTACAGGGGCAGCCTAGTTTGTTTTCTTCTTCTATACCAACACAGCACCTCCTACTTTACGACCCAATACGCTGGGCTACCCACGCGAGCCAACAAGCACCAGACGTAAACATACTAATCAAACCAAAGTAGGAGGCTACCCTTGTGATGATCTACCCCGGGTCTTCCACCCTCGATAAGCAATCTGCAATCACATTCTCAGAACCGGCAATATGGCGTATGTCTAGGTTGTATTCCTGCAACATTAATGACCACCTGGTCAGCCTCATATTCCGGTTATGGAATTGATTCAGGAACTTGAGGGGGTGATGGTCGGTGTAGATCACCACCACTGGTCCATAGGCTGGAACATACACCTCAAAGTGCCGGAGCGCTAGCACAATCGCCAGCAGTTCCTTCTCAACTACTGAATAGTTCTTCTGCGCCGAGTTGAACTTTTTTGAGAAGAAACTGACTGGGTGCTCCAGCCCATCTTCGTCTGATTGCATCAGAACGGCACCAGCCCCCACACCACTGGCTTCAGTTGCCAGCTGGAATGGTCGGCTAAAGTCTGGGGCCCTGAGGATTGGGTGAGTACACAACAGGTGTTTTACTAGCAAAAAAGCCCTCTCACACTCAGGCGCCCACTTAAACTTTCTATCTTTTGCCAATAGGTTCCGTCAGAGGAGCCAGCACAGTAGAATAGCCCTTTATAAAGCGGCGGTAGTAACCAATCATGCCCAAAAACCTCATGATCTGCTTCTTGGTGGACGGCCTGGGGAAGTGGTTAATAGCCAATATCTTGTTCTGTGGGGGGCACACCTGGCCCAAACCCACCATGAACCCCAGATACTGCACGGTAGCCCGCACAAAATCACACTTTCCCAGGTTGACCACCAAGTTTGCCTCGCTTAATTTCTTAAATAGGGATTCTACATGTTCACAGTGGCTCTTGAAATCGTCATCGTAGATAATGACGTCGTCCAGGTACACGGTACAGTTCGGAATGTCAGCCACTAACTCGTTCATCAAGCTTTGGAAGGTCGCTAGTGCGTTCTTTAGACCGTACGGCATGACATTACAACGATATGTAGCACCATCCACCACAAAACCCACACACCTCTTTCGCCCGTTCAGACAAAGGCACCTGCCAGTAACCTTTTACCAGGTCCACCTTGGTCAAGAACTTGGCCCTGCCAATCTTGTCTACACAGTCATCGACCCAGGGAAGAGGATATGGGTTGGTGGGAGTCAAGCCGTTTAGCCTGTGGTAATCAACACAGAAGCGCACCTTGCCATCCGGCTTAGGTTGCAGCGTTACGGGAGATGTCCACTTTACCGCCCCCTTCTCGATCAGTCCCTGTTGCAACATATACTCCAACTCCACCCGGAGGGCCGGAAGTTTAATAGGGGGCACCCTATAGGGCACTGATTTGAAGGGTGGGTGGTCTCCAACGTCAACGTCGTGCACCTCATGAGTAGTGAGGCCTGGGTGTTCCGCATATACAGTAGGGTATAAACAGAATAGGCGCTCGACAGCCACACGCTGTTGCTCAGGTAGGTGTTGCAAAGCCTCATGAGCCGCCTGTCTCGTGTTTCCCGCCCACTGATCTGCAGAAACATGATAATCCCAGTTGTCATCCACCTGCGCATGACTGTCCCGTTCTCCTTCTCCACCTTGACTGGTGAAAGTCATCACGGGGACAGTGAGAGGCTCAGGTGGGCGCCTCACATACTCCTTCATCAGGTTGACATGACATAACTGATTCCTCTTACGCCTGTCTGGAGTGGCCACCAGGTAATCTAAGTCCGAGAGCTTCTCTGCTACCCTATAAGGACCAGCGTACTTTGCGGATAAGGGGTGACCTACAAGAGGGAGTAGTATCAACACCTCCTGACCCACGTGAAACTCCCTGAGTTTCACCTTGTGGTCGTACCTGTCCTTCATGAGGGCCTGAGAGCCTACCAGATTGCGGCCAGCCAACTCCAGACTATGCAACATTCGTTCTCTACTCTCAAGTTCGACAGCACCGTCCCTACATTTTAGAACCTCCGGGTCTTCTAGCTGCAATTTGCGAATATCTGAGGGAGCTAGCCTGTCTAAGTGTTTGCGAAACAACTCATGCCCTCCCCCAACATCGAACTTTGCATCCCGTTGCTCTCTCCGTGTATACCGTTGCTGCCTCTGAGTCTCTTTAAGCCCTGCCTCTACACTCTCAGTGACAGGTGGTGGTGCTTCTCCAGACTCTACTAACGGTGCTAATACTGAGTCCCCGAGAAGCGCTGCTGGTACTAGACTCTCCACCGTATCAGCTTTCAGCACATTCTCGGGACCGTTCCTCCGCTTATTTGAAGACTGTTGGTTAGGCTGTGACTCCCTGGATGCGAGAGATCTGGTTACAACACACGCCATTGGTTGCACCTGACACTTCTGAACCCACTCCTGTTCCTCCCTACTCACGTCGGCCGGCTCCTCGGCAACAACTAAGGGTGAAACCTTAGAAGCAGGCACCGCAAAGTCATTGCCGAGAAGGAGGTCGACGCCCCCAACAGGCAATTTCTCCACGATTCCCACATCCAGTTCGCGAGTCACACCGTCAACTTCAAGCTCCATTCTAACAAGCGGGTATGACCTAGTTGCATTAACTCCATGCACCACAACTACCTGCGCCGTGTTTATGGGTCTACCAGTGAAATTCTTCAAGAGTGTCTGAGAGGCACCTGTGTCACGCAAAAGCTGTACCCCATGCTTCTTGCCCCCCCACTTCACGCAGCCATGCCCTCTATGGTCGCAAAAGGCATCGCGGACAGGGTTCGAGCCTTCCGGATCCTTCTTCACTGGCGGTGCTCCATCCTCTGATCTAATGCCTCCAGCAAACACAGAAGACTTCTGGAACACCCCAATGCTGCGAGCCAATGACACAGCCGCCGTGGGAGGTCTGCTCGGACAAGCTTTTGCCATGTGCCCCTCTTCGTGACTGTGATAACACTCAAATTTCCCCTTGGACTTATACTGAGGTGTAAAAGTCCCCTGACCCTTCTTAAACGGGGCGGTGCTAGGTTTGAGATCAGTCTTGGTGTCATTGCTTTTAAATTTATGTGTGTCCATATTCCGGGGAGGGGGAAGGTAACGCTCCTTAACGCCTACATCGTTTCTCTGTGCAGAGCCGCACCCCTGAATTAGTGACAACCGACGATCAGCCATCTCTGCTGCTTCTACGAGAGTTCTTGGGTTCTTCTCTTTAAGGTTTAAAGTCAAGTCGCCGCCCGTACACTTATAAAACTGCTCTAGAAGCATCAACTGTTTCATCTCATCAAATGTAGTTGTCTTCTCTGATCTGAGCCAGTTTCCCATAGCGTCGGCCAGGTCCCGGGCGTGCTCCAAGAAGGTACTGTCTCGCCCCTTAGTCACACCCCGGAACTTTAACCTATATGTCTCGGGTTGTAGCTCATATGCCCGCAGGACAGCCTCCTTGAGCTCCTCATAAAGAACGCAGGACTCCAAAGGCAGTGCATCGTAAGCCTTGAGCCCCTTACCTACGAGTCTAGAGGACACAAGGGCCGCCCACTTAACTTCAGGCCACTGATTCTCCCGGCACTTCTTCTCAAATCTATTGAAAAACTCTGTGACACCAGACTCGTCAAATACAGGGACCAGTTTGAGAAGGTGCGACAGAGACTGATCACGCGCACGGTTTCCAGTACCGAGTCGCTGTCCCGTCGTCTCAACACGAGACTTCTCTAAATCCATGTCGGCACAGTATCTTGTAGATTCTAGTTCAGTCCTAAGCTCAGTTTCCCTCGTCTGTTGCTGCATCCTAGCCAGCTCTTTTCTCTCTTTTATCTTAGCTAGCTCATTTCTCTCTTCTATCTTAGCTACCTCTTTTCTCTCTTCTATCTTAGCTAGCTCTTTTCTCTCTTCCATCTTAGCTATCTCGAGCTGAAAGAGCATCTCTGGGGTCAAACCTTGAGGAGGAGGAGGGGATGCAATGATGTTAGAAATACCCGGTGATCCCCCCAGGGGCAAACCACCCTGCCAGTCACTACCCACCTGCGGAAGCGTGCTCAGGGTCGGTACTCCAATAGGAGGATTGGGAGTCGAGTGAAGGGGAGGCTCGGCCAAAGGGCTCTGAGCACTCACCCTACCTTGTACGCCAGTCACCCCATCCAGCAGACACGTCATCAGGTCATCCTTGGTCATGCCACTAGTACATACATGACCGATAGCTGCGGCTAAGCACTGGAGACCGTACCGATTCATACCCACCAACCGGTCGGAAGTAACAGGCCTTTGTAAAAAATTCCTTGCATCCTCCTCACTGTTCACCAAGTTAACAACCTGCCCATGCTGCTGCTCCTCAGCTTCTACATCACGGACTGTGTCTTCATCCTGCACTGATCCGCTGTAAGACATGATGCTCACTGAAGATTTTTCACTTTGATACACAAAAAGAAGTACCCCAAACTCTTATACCACAATATTCACAATAACAAATTCTCGGAGACAGCTTAAGTGCTATATTACTTTGCTAAAAAAATAATTCTTGTATGTCCTCAAAAAAATATTCCACAAAATCAACAAATGTTCACTGCCTAAACTGTGAGAAAAATCTGCACAATAACCTGCAATTATATGTCAGTTCACCAAATCCTGAGCTAGGTCGCCATTTGTTACGATCGGGTCTCGTATAAATCAGTGGCTCTTATACATTGGACTAGACTGGCATAAATGCAACAACGGAAACGCTAGATCCAACCCCTGATATATAATCCCGTCGAACAAAGAACACATATACCCTCCAGAGTTACATCTGCGATAGCGGGGTATCTTAACTCTCAGTATCTATGTGCTTCTACTATAGGCTGATGTTCTCTGAAACAGCCTATTACCTATAACATATGGTTGCTTAGTTATGGTACACAAGGAAAAAATAGTTAACTTAATTAAATCACAAGAGTGATCTAATGCAAACAAGAAGAAGGTTTACTTAACGTTACTCTAATCGATAATATCTGTCACTCCTTTATGAAAGAAAGTGTTGTAAAGTCCTCAAGCACCGAACAAGGAATCTTCTGAATAATGTCGGATGCTACTAAGAAGAACGTATCGGAAATGGAACCACAAAATAGCAGGAGGCAGGACAATGCACGTGTAGGCTAAATACACAAAAAGGCTGGACCTATAATGTTATTGGACACAAGAATATTATAAGCGGTGCAACAGTAATAATGCTCGCCACGAAAAAGTAGTACTCCTATTAACAAAACCGGTCTATGCTGGTTGTGTCTCTCTACAGCAACCTAGACCTCAAAATGCTTGTGTAGAAAAAATGGGTATGCATAAAAGAGTATATGATCTAATCCAGCTAATGTCTACCCGGGTTAATAAAGTCTAGCTGGGATGAGCAAAGGTACAGAATTCTGGTGGAGCAAGGCAGCTCCTAGCCTAGTGTGGACCTTGGGTCTGTGCGGCCTGATTACGTTAATATGAAGGGGTGCTCTCTTGAGGATTCTCGATCACAAGTATCGAGTATCCTCCTGGCGACCCTCAAAAGTAAAAGCAAATAGAGTTAGAACAGTGTTGGGTGGATTAGGCAAGCAGCCCTCACGCACTACACAGTCTAAACTCCAAGGTACACAGACAAAAGATCCACCCAGGTAACCCACAGAATCCGTAGTGTCGTGCAGCTCAAAAGTAGCCTACACACAGTGAAAACACCAACAGCAAGGTACCTGATCCCTAGTCTAGCATTATTTAACCCTGTAGAAACATTAGTGATTGATGGAGACAGTCCGAGCAATACAATCTCCCAAAAAGACAATGACTATCTTCAACCTTAGCCTAGTACATAAGAAATGTGAGATCCAGTATATAATACAGTCTGGCCACCAATTCAAGGTGTGGATGCAGGGAACCAGAGGGGGATTGATATTAATAAAAGGTGAGGAAGCAGTGGAAATGATAGAGGCAGTAGAAGAGAAAGATTCTAAGACAAGAGCGTGGAACAGTTCAAGGGAGATGCTTAGAGTATGCTGTCTGGGACGGATCTGACCAGGATATTTCCAGGGACCGCATGGGTGGAGTCCCAGTTCGCAGGAATGGCACGAGGGCGCGCGACAGTCGCCCAGTAAGCAGCCGCCTAGTAGGCCGTGTTAGGCAGGAAGCAATGAATCCCGCGAGGCCTATGTAAGGGGGCCGGCCATGCGCCACACTCACCACCAAGTCACACCATCTGGTCTCTCTCTCTCTCTCTCTCCCGCTTGCCTTCCCATCATTCAATTACTTAACACAATACTTTCAATTGACTAAATAAAATAGAAAGGATTGTGACAGACGAAAACAAAGAACAGTTCTGAACTGTCTGCAACACAAGCTTTCTCGAGAAGGAAAGTACACAATGATAGGTAGACTGTAGCTACATTCTCTGCCCTGGCAAGTCCTAGCGAGTAAGCCATGCGGTTCTGGGGGAAGCGGTGAGCGTCACACCCCACCCAAGATTTTTAAGAGGCTCCAACTATGAGCTCTAAATCTGACACGCAGAACCCATACAAAATTCGCCACTCCTAGTCACCCAGCGACAATGAAATGTAAAGCACAGTTCTCTTCAAAATAACACATTATAAAAATGAACAACCCCTCCCAACACAATAGATTAAATTACATAGTTATGCTCATAGTTTGCTCACATTCAACCTGTCCCAAAGAAGGGTGACCGCTCTCAACCCTCCAACTATCGTCCAATTGCTCTTATCTCTTGTCTTTCTAAAGTTTTTGAAACTATTCTTGCTTCCAAATTTCTTAAGCATTTCTCTTCTCATAATCTGCTCTCAGATCGCCAGTATGGCTTCCTTAAGGGTCGCTCTACTGGTGATCTTCTTTCATATCTTACTAACTCTTGGTCATCCTCCTTTCGGGACTTCGGTGAGACTTTTTCTATTGCACTAGACATATCGAAAGCCTTCGATAGAGTCTGGCATAAATCTTTAATTTCTAAACTACCCTCCTTCGGTTTCTATCCCTCCATCTGTGCCTTTGTCTCTAATTTCCTTTCTGGCCGTTCCATAGCTGCGGTTGTGGACGGCCATTGTTCACTTCCTCACCCTATAAACTCTGGTGTTCCTCAGGGCTCTGTCCTATCTCCTATTCTCTTTCTAATTTTTATAAATGATCTCCTTAACTGTACCTTAATTCCCATCCATTCATACGCAGACGACTCAACTTTACACTACTCCATTAGTTTTTCAGAACGCCCCAGCCAGCAATCCCTCAACGACAAACGTAATGAAGCCATAGAACTCTTAAATTCTGATCTAAATACTATTTCCAATTGGGGCAGAAAAACCTTGTTAACTTTAATGCTTCCAAAACCCAATTTCTCCATCTATCTACCCGTCAGGATCTCCCAGCGGACTATCCCTTATTCTTCAACAATACAAAAATCAACCCTTCATCTTCTCTCAATATTCTTGGTGTCTCTTTTTCTTCTGCTCTCATTTGGAAGGACCATATTACCAGTCTTGCTAAGGCAGCCTCCCAGAAGCTGGGTGTGCTCAACCGCCTTAGGGGGTTATTTTCCCCTGCACAGCTTCTTGCTCTGTACAGGGGCATAGTGCGCCCTTGTATTGAGTATTGTTCACATGTGTGGGGAGGTTCCTCTCACACCGCTCTCCTAGACAAGGTTGAAGGGAAGGCCTTTCGTATCATTAACTCCCGTCCACTCACCAACTCTCTGCAATCTCTCTCTCTCCGCCGCAATGTTGCATCTCTCTCGCTATTCTATCGCTACTATAATAATCAGTGTTCCTCAGAGCTATCCCAGTGCATACCACCTCCTTTACGTAGGGCACGTGGTACCCGTCTTGCAACTCAATCCCACCCCTACTCTGTGCAACTCTCCAACCCAAGAGTGAAACGTTACTCTCAAACTTTCTTTTACTCAACATCTGAGCTCTGGAACTCTCTCCCAGAATCAGTCTTTCCCTCTTCCTATGACTTAAATTGCTTCAAACTCCGTGTGTCCAGGCATTTTGGCTCGAACGTCCCTTGATTTTGGCCCTGTCACTCTTTCAACTATGGGGGAGGCACTCGCTATAGGCAGTTATGCCTTTTGCCTCCCTCAATCACATAGAAAAAAAAAAAAAAAAAAAAAAATAAGAGCGAGCTTCACTAGCCCAGCCTTCTGAGAGGAGTACAACTCAGAATTTCTGCTATAACATACTTAACAAAAATTTTACTATCAAAGAAAGAGTTTTTATAGGATTTTTATATTTTTTAATATGTTTATGGTGGCTGCACTACAGGGGCAGCCTAGTTTGTTTTCTTCTTCTATACCAACACAGCACCTCCTACTTTACGACCCAATACGCTGGGCTACCCACGCGAGCCAACAAGCACCAGACGTAAACATACTAATCAAACCAAAGTAGGAGGCTACCCTTGTGATGATCTACCCCGGGTCTTCCACCCTCGATAAGCAATCTGCAATCACATTCTCAGAACCGGCAATATGGCGTATGTCTAGGTTGTATTCCTGCAACATTAATGACCACCTGGTCAGCCTCATATTCCGGTTATGGAATTGATTCAGGAACTTGAGGGGGTGATGGTCGGTGTAGATCACCACCACTGGTCCATAGGCTGGAACATACACCTCAAAGTGCCTGAGCGCTAGCACAATCGCCAGCAGTTCCTTCTCAACTACTGAATAGTTCTTCTGCGCCGAGTTGAACTTTTTTGAGAAGAAACTGACTGGGTGCTCCAGCCCATCTTCGTCTGATTGCATCAGAACGGCACCAGCCCCCACACCACTGGCTTCAGTTGCCAGCTGGAATGGTCGGCTAAAGTCTGGGGCCCTGAGGATTGGGTGAGTACACAACAGGTGTTTACTAGCAAAAAAGCCCTCTCACACTCAGGCGCCCACTTAAACTTTCTATCTTTTGCCAATAGGTTCCGTCAGAGGAGCCAGCACAGTAGAATAGCCCTTTATAAAGCGGCGGTAGTAACCAATCATGCCCAAAAACCTCATGATCTGCTTCTTGGTGGACGGCCTGGGGAAGTGGTTAATAGCCAATATCTTGTTCTGTGGGGGGCACACCTGGCCCAAACCCACCATGAACCCCAGATACTGCACGGTAGCCCGCACAAAATCACACTTTCCCAGGTTGACCACCAAGTTTGCCTCGCTTAATTTCTTAAATAGGGATTCTACATGTTCACAGTGGCTCTTGAAATCGTCATCGTAGATAATGACGTCGTCCAGGTACACGGTACAGTTCGGAATGTCAGCCACTAACTCGTTCATCAAGCTTTGGAAGGTCGCTAGTGCGTTCTTTAGACCATACGGCATGACATTACAACGATATGTAGCACCATCCACCACAAAACCACACACCTCTTTCGCCCGTTCAGACAAAGGCACCTGCCAGTAACCTTTTACCAGGTCCACCTTGGTCAAGAACTTGGCCCTGCCAATCTTGTCTACACAGTCATCGACCCAGGGAAGAGGATATGGGTTGGTGGGAGTCAAGCCGTTTAGCCTGTGGTAATCAACACAGAAGCGCACCTTGCCATCCGGCTTAGGTTGCAGCGTTACGGGAGATGTCCACTTTACCGCCCCCTTCTCGATCAGTCCCTGTTGCAACATATACTCCAACTCCACCCGGAGGGCCGGAAGTTTAATAGGGGGCACCCTATAGGGCACTGATTTGAAGGGTGGGTGGTCTCCAACGTCAACGTCGTGCACCTCATGAGTAGTGAGGCCTGGGTGTTCCGCATATACAGTAGGGTATAAACAGAATAGGCGCTCGACAGCCACACGCTGTTGCTCAGGTAGGTGTTGCAAAGCCTCATGAGCCGCCTGTCTCGTGTTTCCCGCCCACTGATCTGCAGAAACATGATAATCCCAGTTGTCATCCACCTGCGCATGACTGTCCCGTTCTCCTTCTCCACCTTGACTGGTGAAAGTCATCACGGGGACAGTGAGAGGCTCAGGTGGGCGCCTCACATACTCCTTCATCAGGTTGACATGACATAACTGATTCCTCTTACGCCTGTCTGGAGTGGCCACCAGGTAATCTAAGTCCGAGAGCTTCTCTGCTACCCTATAAGGACCAGCGTACTTTGCGGATAAGGGGTGACCTACAAGAGGGAGTAGTATCAACACCTCCTGACCCACGTGAAACTCCCTGAGTTTCACCTTGTGGTCGTACCTGTCCTTCATGAGGGCCTGAGAGCCTACCAGATTGCGGCCAGCCAACTCCAGACTATGCAACATTCGTTCTCTACTCTCAAGTTCGACAGCACCGTCCCTACATTTTAGAACCTCCGGGTCTTCTAGCTGCAATTTGCGAATATCTGAGGGAGCTAGCCTGTCTAAGTGTTTGCGAAACAACTCATGCCCTCCCCCAACATCGAACTTTGCATCCCGTTGCTCTCTCCGTGTATACCGTTGCTGCCTCTGAGTCTCTTTAAGCCCTGCCTCTACACTCTCAGTGACAGGTGGTGGTGCTTCTCCAGACTCTACTAACGGTGCTAATACTGAGTCCCCGAGAAGCGCTGCTGGTACTAGACTCTCCACCGTATCAGCTTTCAGCACATTCTCGGGACCGTTCCTCCGCTTATTTGAAGACTGTTGGTTAGGCTGTGACTCCCTGGATGCGAGAGATCTGGTTACAACACACGCCATTGGTTGCACCTGACACTTCTGAACCCACTCCTGTTCCTCCCTACTCACGTCGGCCGGCTCCTCGGCAACAACTAAGGGTGAAACCTTAGAAGCAGGCACCGCAAAGTCATTGCCGAGAAGGAGGTCGACGCCCCCAACAGGCAATTTCTCCACGATTCCCACATCCAGTTCGCGAGTCACACCGTCAACTTCAAGCTCCATTCTAACAAGCGGGTATGACCTAGTTGCATTAACTCCATGCACCACAACTACCTGCGCTGTGTTTATGGGTCTACCAGTGAAATTCTTCAAGAGTGTCTGAGAGGCACCTGTGTCACGCAAAAGCTGTACCCCGTGCTTCTTGCCCCCCACTTCACGCAGCCATGCCCTCTATGGTCGCAAAAGGCATCGCGGACAGGGTTCGAGCCTTCCGGATCCTTCTTCACTGGCGGTGCTCCATCCTCTGATCTAATGCCTCCAGCAAACACAGAAGACATCTGGAACACCCCAATGCTGCGAGCCAATGACACAGCCGCCGTGGGAGGTCTGCTCGGACAAGCTTTTGCCATGTGCCCCTCTTCGTGACTGTGATAACACTCAAATTTACCCTTGGACTTATACTGAGGTGTAAAAGTCCCCTGACCCTTCTTAAACGGGGCGGTGCTAGGTTTGAGATCAGTCTTGGTGTCATTGCTTTTAAATTTATGTGTGTCCATATTCCGGGGAGGGGGAAGGTAACGCTCCTTAACGCCTACATCGTTTCTCTGTGCAGAGCCGCACCCCCGAATTAGTGACAACCGACGATCAGCCATCTCTGCTGCTTCTACGAGAGTTCTTGGGTTCTTCTCTTTAAGGTTTAAAGTCAAGTCGCCGCCCGTACACTTATAAAACTGCTCTAGAAGCATCAACTGTTTCATCTCATCAAACGTAGTTGTCTTCTCTGATCTGAGCCAGTTTCCCATAGCGTCGGCCAGGTCCCGGGCGTGCTCCAAGAAGGTACTGTCTCGCCCCTTAGTCACACCCCGGAACTTTAACCTATATGTCTCGGGTTGTAGCTCATATGCCCGCAGGACAGCCTCCTTGAGCTCCTCATAAACAACGCAGGACTCCAAAGGCAGTGCATCGTAAGCCTTGAGCCCCTTACCTACGAGTCTAGAGGACACAAGGGCCGCCCACTTAACTTCAGGCCACTGATTCTCCCGGCACTTCTTCTCAAATCTATTGAAAAACTCTGTGACACCAGACTCGTCAAATACAGGGACCAGTTTGAGAAGGTGCGACAGAGACTGATCATGCGCACGGTTTCCAGTACCGAGTCGCTGTCCCGTCGTCTCAACACGAGACTTCTCTAAATCCATGTCGGCACAGTATCTTGTAGATTCTAGTTCAGTCCTAAGCTCAGTTTCCCTCGTCTGTTGCTGCATCCTAGCCAGCTCTTTTCTCTCTTTTATCTTAGCTAGCTCATTTCTCTCTTCTATCTTAGCTACCTCTTTTCTCTCTTCTATCTTAGCTAGCTCTTTTCTCTCTTCCATCTTAGCTATCTCGAGCTGAAAGAGCATCTCTGGGGTCAAACCTTGAGGAGGAGGAGGGGATGCAATGATGTTAGAAATACCCGGTGATCCCCCCAGGGGCAAACCACCCTGCCAGTCACTACCCACCTGCGGAAGCGTGCTCAGGGTCGGTACTCCAATAGGAGGATTGGGAGTCGAGTGAAGGGGAGGCTCGGCCAAAGGGCTCTGAGCACTCACCCTACCTTGTACGCCAGTCACCCCATCCAGCAGACACGTCATCAGGTCATCCTTGGTCATGCCACTAGTACATACATGACCGATAGCTGCGGCTAAGCACTGGAGACCGTACCGATTCATACCCACCAACCGGTCGGAAGTAACAGGCCTTTGTAAAAAATTCCTTGCATCCTCCTCACTGTTCACCAAGTTAACAACCTGCCCATGCTGCTGCTCCTCAGCTTCTACATCACGGACTGTGTCTTCATCCTGCACTGATCCGCTGTAAGACATGATGCTCACTGAAGATTTTTCACTTTGATACACAAAAAAGAAGTACCCCAAACTCTTATACCACAATATTCACAATAACAAATTCTCGGAGACAGCTTAAGTGCTATATTACTTTGCTAAAAAAATAATTCTTGTATGTCCTCAAAAAATATTCCACAAAATCAACAAATGTTCACTGCCTAAACTGTGAGAAAAATCTGCACAATAACCTGCAATTATATGTCAGTTCACCAAATCCTGAGCTAGGTCGCCATTTGTTACGATCGGGTCTCGTATAAATCAGTGGCTCTTATACATTGGACTAGACTGGCATAAATGCAACAACGGAAACGCTAGATCCAACCCCTGATATATAATCCCGTCGAACAAAGAACACATATACCCTCCAGAGTTATATCTGCGATAGCGGGGTATCTTAACTCTCAGTATCTATGTGCTTCTACTATAGGCTGATGTTCTCTGAAACAGCCTATTACCTATAACATATGGTTGCTTAGTTATGGTACACAAGGACAAAATAGTTAACTTAATTAAATCACAAGAGTGATCTAATGCAAACAAGAAGAAGGTTTACTTAACGTTACTCTAATCGATAATATCTGTCACTCCTTTATGAAAGAAAGTGTTGTAAAGTCCTCAAGCACCGAACAAGGAATCTTCTGAATAATGTCGGATGCTACTAAGAAGAACGTATCGGAAATGGAACCACAAAATAGCAGGAGGCAGGACAATGCACGTGTAGGCTAAATACACAAAAAGGCTGGACCTATAATGTTATTGGACACAAGAATATTATAAGCGGTGCAACAGTAATAATGCTCGCCACGAAAAAGTAGTACTCCTATTAACAAAACCGGTCTATGCTGGTTGTGTCTCTCTACAGCAACCTAGACCTCAAAATGCTTGTGTAGAAAAAATGGGTATGCATAAAAGAGTATATGATCTAATCCAGCTAATGTCTACCCGGGTTAATAAAGTCTAGCTGGGATGAGCAAAGGTACAGAATTCTGGTGGAGCAAGGCAGCCTAGTGTGGACCTTGGGTCTGTGCGGCCTGATTACGTTAATATGAAGGGGTGCTCTCTTGACGATTCTCGATCACAAGTATTGAGTATCCTCCTGGCGACCCTCAAAAGTAAAAGCAAATAGAGTTAGAACAGTGTTGGGTGGATTAGGCAAGCAGCCCTCACGCACTACACAATCTAAACTCCAAGGTACACAGACAAAAGATCCACCCAGGTAACCCACAGAATCCGTAGTGTCGTGCAGCTCAAAAGTAGCCTACACACAGTGAAAACACCAACAGCAAGGTACCTGATCCCTAGTCTAGCATTATTTAACCCTGTAGAAACATTAGTGATTGATGGAGACAGTCCGAGCAATACAATCTCCCAAAAAGACAATGACTATCTTCAACCTTAGCCTAGTACATAAGAAATGTGAGATCCAGTATATAATACAGTCTGGCCACCAATTCAAGGTGTGGATGCAGGGAACCAGAGGGGGATTGATATTAATAAAAGGTGAGGAAGCAGTGGAAATGATAGAGGCAGTAGAAGAGAAAGATTCTAAGACAAGAGCGTGGAACAGTTCAAGGGAGATGCTTAGAGTATGCTGTCTGGGACGGATCTGACCAGGATATTTCCAGGGACCGCATGGGTGGAGTCCCAGTTCGCAGGAATGGCACGAGGGCGCGCGACAGTCGCCCAGTAAGCATCCGCCTAGTAGGCCGTGTTAGGCAGGAGGCAATGAATCCCGCGAGGCCTATGTAAGGGGGCCGGCCACGCGCCACACTCACCACCAAGTCACACCATCTGGTCTCTCTCTCTCTCTCTCTCTCCCGCTCGCCTTCCCATCATTCAATTACTTAACAATACTTTCAATTGACTAAATAAAATAGAAAGGATTGTGACAGACGAAAACAAAGAACAGTTCTGAACTGTCTGCAACACAAGCTTTCTCGAGAAGGAAAGTACACAATGATAGGTAGACTGTAGCTACATTCTCTGCCCTGGCGAGTCCTAGCGAGTAAGCCATGCGGTTCTGGGGGAAGCGGTGAGCGTCACACCCCTCCCAAGATTTTTAAGAGGCTCCAACTATGAGCTCTAAATCTGACACGCAGAACCCATACAAAATTCGCCACTCCTAGTCACCCAGCGACAATGAAATGTAAAGCACAGTTCTCTTCAAAATAACACATTATAAAAATGAACAACCCCTCCCAACACAATAGATTAAATTACATAGTTATGCTCATAAGAGCGAGCTTCACTAGCCCAGCCTTCTGAGAGGAGTACAACTCAGAATTTCTGCTATAACATACTTAACAAAAATTTAACTATCAAAGAAAGAGTTTTTATAGGATTTTTATATGTTTTAATATGTTTATGGTGGCTGCACTACAGGAGCAGCCTAGTTTTTTTTCTTCTTCTATACCAACACAGCACCTCCTACTTTACGACCCAATACGCTGGGCTACCCACGCGAGCCAACAAGCACCAGACGTAAACATACTAATCAAACCAAAGTAGGAGGCTACCCTTGTGATGATCTACCCCGGGTCTTCCACCCTCGATAAGCAATCTGCAATCACATTCTCAGAACCGGCAATATGGCGTATGTCTAGGTTGTATTCCTGCAACATTAATGACCACCTGGTCAGCCTCATATTCCGGTTATGGAATTGATTCAGGAACTTGAGGGGGTGATGGTCGGTGTAGATCACCACCACTGGTCCATAGGCTGGAACATACACCTCAAAGTGCCTGAGCGCTAGCACAATCGCCAGCAGTTCCTTCTCAACTACTGAATAGTTCTTCTGCGCCGAGTTGAACTTTTTTGAGAAGAAACTGACTGGGTGCTCCAGCCCATCTTCGTCTGATTGCATCAGAACGGCACCAGCCCCCACACCACTGGCTTCAGTTGCCAGCTGGAATGGTCGGCTAAAGTCTGGGGCCCTGAGGATTGGGTGAGTACACAACAGGTGTTTTACTAGCAAAAAAGCCCTCTCACACTCAGGCGCCCACTTAAACTTTCTATCTTTTGCCAATAGGTTCCGTCAGAGGAGCCAGCACAGTAGAATAGCCCTTATAAAGCGGCGGTAGTAACCAATCATGCCCAAAAACCTCATGATCTGCTTCTTGGTGGACGGCCTGGGGAAGTGGTTAATAGCCAATATCTTGTTCTGTGGGGGGCACACCTGGCCCAAACCCACCATGAACCCCAGATACTGCACGGTAGCCCGCACAAAATCACACTTTCCCAGGTTGACCACCAAGTTTGCCTCGCTTAATTTCTTAAATAGGGATTCTACATGTTCACAGTGGCTCTTGAAATCGTCATCGTAGATAATGACGTCGTCCAGGTACACGGTACAGTTCGGAATGTCAGCCACTAACTCGTTCATCAAGCTTTGGAAGGTCGCTAGTGTGTTCTTTAGACCGTACGGCATGACATTACAACGATATGTAGCACCATCCACCACAAAACCACACACCTCTTTCGCCCGTTCAGACAAAGGCACCTGCCAGTAACCTTTTACCAGGTCCACCTTGGTCAAGAACTTGGCCCTGCCAATCTTGTCTACACAGTCATCGACCCAGGGAAGAGGATATGGGTTGGTGGGAGTCAAGCCGTTTAGCCTGTGGTAATCAACACAGAAGCGCACCTTGCCATCCGGCTTAGGTTGCAGCATTACGGGAGATGTCCACTTTACCGCCCCCTTCTCGATCAGTCCCTGTTGCAACATATACTCCAACTCCGCCCGGAGGGCCGGAAGTTTAATAGGGGGCACCCTATAGGGCACTGATTTGAAGGGTGGGTGGTCTCCAACGTCAACGTCGTGCACCTCATGAGTAGTGAGGCCTGGGTGTTCCGCATATACAGTAGGGTATAAACAGAATAGGCGCTCGACAGCCACACGCTGTTGCTCAGGTAGGTGTTGCAAAGCCTCATGAGCCGCCTGTCTCGTGTTTCCCGCCCACTGATCTGCAGAAACATGATAATCCCAGTTGTCATCCACCTGCGCATGACTGTCCCGTTCTCCTTCTCCACCTTGACTGGTGAAAGTCATCACGGGACAGTGAGAGGCTCAGGTGGGCGCCTCACATACTCCTTCATCAGGTTGACATGACATAACTGATTCCTCTTACGCCTGTCTGGAGTGGCCACCAGGTAATCTAAGTCCGAGAGCTTCTCTGCTACCCTATAAGGACCAGCGTACTTTGCGGATAAGGGGTGACCTACAAGAGGGAGTAGTATCAACACCTCCTGACCCACGTGAAACTCCCTGAGTTTCACCTTGTGGTCGTACCTGTCCTTCATGAGGGCCTGAGAGCCTACCAGATTGCGGCCAGCCAACTCCAGACTATGCAACATTCGTTCTCTACTCTCAAGTTCGACAGCACCGTCACTACATTTTAGAACCTCCGGGTCTTCTAGCTGCAATTTGCGAATATCTGAGGGAGCTAGCCTGTCTAAGTGTTTGCGAAACAACTCATGGCCTCCCCCAACATCGAACTTTGCATCCCGTTGCTCTCTCCGTGTATACCGTTGCTGCCTCTGAGTCTCTTTAAGCCCTGCTTCTACACTCTCAGTGACAGGTGGTGATGCTTCTCCAGACTCTACTAACGGTGCTAATACTGAGTCCCCGAGAAGCGCTGCTGGTACTAGACTCTCCACCGTATCAGCTTTCAGCACATTCTCGGGACCGTTCCTCCGCTTATTTGAAGACTGTTGGTTAGGCTGTGACTCCCTGGATGCGAGAGATCTGGTTACAACACACGCCATTGGTTGCACCTGACACTTCTGAACCCACTCCTGTTCCTCCCTACTCACGTCGGCCGGCTCCTCGGCAACGACTAAGGGTGAAACCTTAGAAGCAGGCACCGCAAAGTCATTGCCGAGAAGGAGGTCGACGCCCCCAACCGGCAATTTCTCCAAGATTCCCACATCCAGTTCGCGAGTCACACCGTCAACTTCAAGCTCCATTCTAACAAGCGGGTATGACCTAGTTGCATTAACTCCATGCACCACAACTACCTGCGCCGCGTTTATGGGTCTACCAGTGAAATTCTTCAAGAGTGTCTGAGAGGCACCTGTGTCACGCAAAAGCTGTACCCCGTGCTTCTTGCCCCCCCACTTCACACAGCCATGCCCTCTATGGTCGCAAAAGGCATCGCGGACAGGGTTCGAGCCTTCCGGATCCTTCTTCACTGGCGGTGCTCCATCCTCTGATCTAATGCCTCCAGCAAATACAGAAGACATCTGGAACACCCCAATGCTGCGAGCCAATGACACAGCCGCCGTGGGAGGTCTGCTCGGACAAGCTTTTGCCATGTGCCCCTCTTCGTGACTGTGATAACACTCAAATTTCCCCTTGGACTTATACTGAGGTGTAAAAGTCCCCTGACCCTTCTTAAACGGGGCGGTGCTAGGTTTGAGATCAGTCTTGGTGTCATTGCTTTTAAATTTATGTGTGTCCATATTCCGGGGAGGGGGAAGGTAACGCTCCTTAACGCCTACATCGTTTCTCTGCAGAGCCGCACCCCGAATTAGTGACAACCGACGATCAGCCATCTCTGCTGCTTCTACGAGAGTTCTTGGGTTCTTCTCTTTAAGGTTTAAAGTCAAGTCGCCGCCCGTACACTTATAAAACTGCTCTAGAAGCATCAACTGTTTCATCTCATCAAACGTAGTTGTCTTCTCTGATCTGAGCCAGTTTCCCATAGCGTCGGCCAGGTCCCGGGCGTGCTCCAAGAAGGTACTGTCTCGCCCCTTAGTCACACCCCGGAACTTTAACCTATATGTCTCGGGTTGTAGCTCATATGCCCGCAGGACAGCCTCCTTGAGCTCCTCATAAACAATGCAGGACTCCAAAGGCAGTGCATCGTAAGCCTTGAGCCCCTTACCTACGAGTCTAGAGGACACAAGGGCCGCCCACTTAACTTCAGGCCACTGATTCTCCCGGCACTTCTTCTCAAATCTATTGAAAAACTCTGTGACACCAGACTCGTCAAATACAGGGACCAGTTTGAGAAGGTGAGACAGAGACTGATCATGCGCACGGTTTCCAGTACCGAGTCGCTGTCCCGTCGTCTCAACACGAGACTTCTCTAAATCCATGTCGGCACAGTATCTTGTAGATTCTAGTTCAGTCCTAAGCTCAGTTTCCCTCGTCTGTTGCTGCATCCTAGCCAGCTCTTTTCTCTATTTTATCTTAGCTAGCTCATTTCTCTCTTCTATCTTAGCTACCTCTTTTCTCTCTTCTATCTTAGCTAGCTCTTTTCTCTCTTCCATCTTAGCTATCTCGAGCTGAAAGAGCATCTCTGGGGTCAAATCATGAGGAGGAGGAGGGGATGCAATGATGTTAGAAATACCCGGTGATCCCCCCAGGGGCAAACCACCCTGCCAGTCACTACCCACCTGCGGAAGCGTGCTCAGGGTCGGTACTCCAATAGGAGGATTGGGAGTCGAGTGAAGGGGAGGCTCGGCCAAAGGGCTCTGAGCACTCACCCTACCTTGTACGCCAGTCACCCCCTCCAGCAGACACGTCATCAGGTCATCCTTGGTCATGCCACTAGTACATACATGACCGATAGCTGCGGCTAAGCACTGGAGACCGTACCGATTCATACCCACCAACCGGTCGGAAGTAACAGGCCTTTGTAAAAAATTCCTTGCATCCTCCTCACTGTTCACCAAGTTAACAACCTGCCCATGCTGCTGCTCCTCAGCTTCTACATCACGGACTGTGTCTTCATCCTGCACTGATCCGCTGTAAGACATGATGCTCACTGAAGATTTTTCACTTTGATACACAAAAAGAAGTACCCCAAACTCTTATACCACAATATTCACAATAACAAATTCTCGGAGACAGCTTAACACCTTACGAGCGGCCTATGCGGTTTATTTATGTGTACCGCACAGCGGGGTGTTTTTAGCCAAAATAGGGCTGTTTACGTGATCATTTTCATGCCTAAATAAGACCCAGAACGTAAAACAAATACCTATCCCTGAAAGGGCATAAACAGAGCTTTCGAATGACACCATAACGATCCTTGTATGATGGATAGTTTTCTTGCAATAACCGTGCAACGCGAGTGCAAAAAGCAGGTAATTCGGTACTTTCAGTACATAATTGAGTATGTAGCGAGTGAGAGAGGGAGGAGGGAGCTGAGATTTGTGTCAGTAGGTTCGCCGCGGTGGTCTGGAGCAGTCATACGCTCGCTAGTCTCCTGCCACCACTTGTCTCTCTCTCAGCCACATTACGTGCTGAAATTGCCACTCGAGTTATGTCGAGCGCCGCCACATAGTCCAGCTTTTTTTAACTCGACTTATGTTGCTCGCCGCTAAATAAGGGTTAAGTGCTATATTACTTTGCTAAAAAAATAATTCTTGTATGTCCTCAAAAAATATTCCACAAAATCAACAAATGTTCACTGCCTAAACTGTGAGAAAAATCTGCACAATAACCTGCAATTATATGTCAGTTCACCAAATCCTGAGCTAGGTCGCCATTTGTTACGATCGGGTCTCGTATAAATCAGTGGCTCTTATACATTGGACTAGACTGGCATAAATGCAACAACGGAAACGCTAGATCCAACCCCTGATATATAATCCCGTCGAACAAAGAACACATATACCCTCCAGAGTTATATCTGCGATAGCGGGGTATCTTAACTCTCAGTATCTATGTGCTTCTACTATAGGCTGATGTTCTCTGAAACAGCCTATTACCTATAACATATGGTTGCTTAGTTATGGTACACAAGGAAAAAATAGTTAACTTAATTAAATCACAAGAGTGATCTAATGCAAACAAGAAGAAGGTTTACTTAACGTTACTCTAATCGATAATATCTGTCACTCCTTTATGAAAGAAAGTGTTGTAAAGTCCTCAAGCACCGAACAAGGAATCTTCTGAATAATGTCGGATGCTAGTAAGAAGAACGTATCGGAAATGGAACCACAAAATAGCAGGAGGCAGGACAATGCACGTGTAGGCTAAATACACAAAAAGGCTGGACCTATAATGTTATTGGACACAAGAATATTATAAGCGGTGCAACAGTAATAATGCTCGCCACGAAAAAGTAGTACTCCTATTAACAAAACCGGTCTATGCTGGTTGTGTCTCTCTACAGCAACCTAGACCTCAAAATGCTTGTGTAGAAATAATGGGTATGCATAAAAGAGTATATGAGCTAATCCAGCTAATGTCTACCCGGGTTAATAAAGTCTAGCTGGGATGAGCAAAGGTACAGAATTCTGGTGGAGCAAGGCAGCTCCTAGCCTAGTGTGGACCTTGGGTCTGTGCGGCCTGATTACGTTAATATGAAGGGGTGCTCTCTTGAGGATTCTCGATCACAAGTATCGAGTATCCTCCTGGCGACCCTCAAAAGTAAAAGCAAAAAGAGTTAGAACAGTGTTGGGTGGATTAGGCAAGCAGCCCTCACGCACTACACAGTCTAAACTCCAAGGTACACAGACAAAAGATCCACCCAGGTAACCCACAGAATCCGTAGTGTCGTGCAGCTCAAAAGTAGCCTACACACAGTGAAAACACCAACAGCAAGGTACCTGATCCCTAGTCTAGCATTATTTAACCCTGTAGAAACATTAGTGATTGATGGAGACAGTCCGAGCAATACAATCTCCCAAAAAGACAATGACTATCTTCAACCTTAGCCTAGTACATAAGAAATGTGAGATCCAGCATATAATACAGTCTGGCCACCAATTCAAGGTGTGGATGCAGGGAACCAGAGGGGGATTGATATTAATAAAAGGTGAGGAAGTAGTGGAAATGATAGAGGCAGTAGAAGAGAAAGATTCTAAGACAAGAGCGTGGAACAGTTCAAGGGAGATGCTTAGAGTATGCTGTCTGGGACGGATCTGACCAGGATATTTCCAGGGACCGCATGGGTGGAGTCCCAGTTCGCAGGAATGGCACGAGGGCGCGCGACAGTCGCCCAGTAAGCAGCCGCCTAGTAGGCCGTGTTAGGCAGGAGGCAATGAATCCCGCGAGGCCTATGTAAGGGGGCCGGCCACGCGCCACACTCACCACCAAGTCACACCACCTGGTCTCTCTCTCTCTCTCTCTCTCCCGCTTGCCTTCCCATTATTCAATTACTTAGCACAATACTTTCAATTGGCTAAATAAAATAGAAAGGATTGTGACAGACGAAAACAAAGAACAGTTCTGAACTGTCTGCAACACAAGCTTTCTCGAGAATGAAAGTACACAATGATAGGTAGACTGTAGCTACATTCTCTGCCCTGGCGAGTCCTAGCGAGTAAGCCATGCGGTTCTGGGGGAAGCGGTGAGCGTCACAGGTGAGGAAGTGAGTGATGGCCGTCCACAACCGCAGGTATGGAACGGCCGGAGAGGAAATTAGAGACAAAGGCACAGATGGAGGGATAGAAACCGAAGGAGGGTAGTTTAGAAATTAAAGATGTGTGCCAGACTCTATCGAAGGCTTTCGATATGTCTAGTGCAATAGAAAAAGTTTCACCGAAGTCCAGAAAGGAAGATGACCAAGAGTTAGTAAGATATGAAAGAAGATCACCAGTAGAGCGACCCATAAGGAAGCCATACTGGTGATCTGAGAGCAGATTATGAGAAGAGAAATGCTTAAGAAATTTGGATGCAAGAATAGTTTCAAAAACTTTAGAAATACAAGAGATGAGAGCAATTGGACGATAGTTGGAGGGTTGAGAGCGGTCACCCTTCTTTGGGACAGGTTGAATGAGAGCAAACTTCCAGCATGAAGGGAAGACGTTAGAGGATAGACAGAGACAACAGAATTTGCCTAGGCAGGGAGTCAGCATGGAAGCACAGTTTTTGAGTACAACAGGAGGAACACCGTCCGGACCGTATATGCCTTCTTAGTATTAAGCCCAGAGAGGGTAGAAAGTACATCTTTAGAAGAGATTAGGATATTGGGCATAAGTAAGAGAGAGGAGTGTGGAGAGGGAGGAATAGCACCGGAATCATCCAAGGTGGAGTTTCTAGCAAAAGTTTGAGCGAAGAGTTTAGCTTTGTCAGAGGATGAAGGCAGTGATGGTTGTGCCATCAGAGTGGGAAAGGGGAGGGAAAGACGAGGAAGATAAATTGTTGGAGAGGTGTTTGGCTAGATGCCAGAGAGCTTGGGAAGAGCTAGAGTTGGATAGTTCAGTGCATTTATTATTGATGAAAGAGTGCTTGGCAAGTCGAAGAACTGATTTGGCTTGATTCCGGGCAGAAACATAGGAAGAATGAGAGTCTTGAGTTTTAAGGTGTCGGTACAGTTTGAATGCTTCCTCCTTATTGCGGACATCAGTAGAACAGGCGTGAGTAAACCAAGATTTTATAGCATTAGTCTGAGAGAAAGAGAATGGTATGTATGCTTCCATGCTCGATAGGATTACCTCAGTAATGCGTTCAGCACTCTCCAAGGGTCCCCGGCCACAGAAGCAGAAATCATTCCATGGGAAATCAAAGAAGTACTGCCAGAGAGCCTCCCAGTCGGCAGTGCCAAAGTGCCACAAGCGCCACCGACTAGGAGGATCGGGTGGCCGTACTGGAGAGATAGGACAGGTGACAGAGATAAGTTTATGGTCGGAGGAGCCCAAAGGAGAGAAAAGATCGACAGTATAAGAAGAAGGGTTAAAAGTTAGAAACAAGTCAAGAATGTTGGGCCGATCTCCGAGGCGATCCGGGATACGGGTGGGTTGCTGAACTAACTGCTCTAGGTCATTTAGGATAGAAAAGATGTAGGCTTGTTCACCAGGTGGGTCAGTAGTGTGAGAGGAGAGCCATTGGCGGTGGTGAACTTTGAAATATAAGATGGAGATTTCTGAGAAAGGAGAAATGGATAGAATGTGTTCCACTGTAGAGTTTAGATAGTCAAAGAATATATATATATATAATCATACAATTTCTGAACTGTAGCCTATATTATATAAACTGTTTGTCTCGATGTAGATGTTTTTGTTTGTTTTGTTTTGTTTTTACATATTCACTTCATGAGTTTTTACTAGCAGTGATATATTACACCATCCTTAACATATAATAAGGGACACGCCTGCTAGATATATTAACTGTTTATCAGAACTGTCTCTGTGGAAACCTCCGCCTTACAGAGAGGCGTTGATATAATTATGTCTTTATGGCCATTGTCAACAGTATGCTGTCGTGCTCTTCAACAGTAGAGGAATAATATATTCAGCCTTTATTTTATATAATCATTTAATTCTTAAACATTGCATCCAGGACATTTTGTCGACATGGGTTGTTTTTATTTGCTCATTTATAATGTTTGACCTGGATATATGTGACCTGGATGTGTGAGAGTTTGTACTTTTTATCTGTGTTTATTTGTTGTTTTATGTTGTTTTGTGTTTTCCCTGTGCTTGCTCTGTCTTGAGTCGGCTACCCCCAAAATGGGGATTGGGCCTGAGCATATAGATAGATAGATAGATATATGTTTGTATTGTTTTATTTGTTTCCTCTGTAGACCTCCTTCAACCTTAAAATTACTCCCCCAAGATAAAATTGTACATTTTCGATAGAAAAATATCCCAGCCGAAGGCCGATTTCTCTTAAAATACAGGCTCGCTATAACTCGCCAGGAAAATATCGACACCTAAATGACACAAAAGTCTTATTATTGAAAAAAAAAAAAAAAAAAAAATGGAGTGAAAGGTTTTATAATCGCCAAATTAATGGGTCGAACATCTTACAATCTGAAAACCAATGGGACTAAACTTGAAGAAGAAGGAGGACCAGAAAAACGGCCCATCTCCCCTTAATACAACTTCAACACTTGGAAACTATCCGAGTATATTGATTACCATTAGAGTCCAAAGCACTAGGTCACCTAAACACTTCCTAACAAGCTGTGTACTTTTATGGTACGGTTGGCCAAATAAATAGAGTCACAACTGTCATTACGTTTTGCTCACGGTGTGCTGTATTTTCATGTCTGTCAGATGTTGAATAGGGTGTTTAAAGAGAGGAACATGTTTGTATATCTCACTCAAAACGATGAACTATAGCTTAGATAGTGCTGATACCAAATATTTATCAAAATAGAGCTGATGCCGCGACATCACTTATTTGCCCAACTGTAGCCTACACTCGGATGCCAAGTCTGTAGCCCACTCATAAGAAGTCGTCGACCCCTTACGTGTTTTGTTGTTGGCGCATGCAATTATAATTATCTGGGTTGATTTTTGGATAGAACTTGCTTTTCAATATATAGTATTTAGAGTTTTGTAGTTGATACTTAGAAAATGTTATTTACATATTCGTTTCCAGAGATATACTCCCATAATTATAAATAGGTGAAGTCCACGAATATTTATAAGTGAGCTAAAGTTTATGGTATCCGAGTGTAGCCTACTATCATGTTTCCTTGACTGTCCTGATGTGTTTGTAATAACCCTGTGATGCGTACTATACCCAGCACCATCCAGCTTGACATATATCCTACACGCCCTCACAGCCATACCCCGGGGTTTGGTACAGGTGTTGCCATAAATCCATGAGCCGCGAAATCCGTGAGTAAGTGGTCCCCACGTGTGCTTGTAACTGGTCATAGGGATTGTGATGGAGAGAGCCTTTAACCCCTTCACCACCAGGACGGCTTTCTACATGTGGTGAAGGTATTGCCTTATACATACAGTACACTGTACACTTAACCCAAAACAAATAGATACAACTAATGATAAAGCAGCCGAGCACTTTGAATATATATCGTTGTTATAACAATCAGTGTTCTTCAGAGCTCTCTCAGTGCATAATCCCTTCCTTACGGCAAGTGGGAGGCACCCACTTTTCAACACAATCCCACTCCTATTCTGTCCAGCTCTCCAACCCAGAAATTAAAAAATGTTTTATTCTTTCTTCTACTCAACAAATTAACTCTGGAACTCTCTCCCTCAATCAATCTGTCCTTCAGCCTATGACTTAGACTGCTTTAAATGTCGTGTGTCCAGGCATTTTGACTCTAACTTGCCTTGAATTTGACTCTCTGTCACTCTTTCAACTTTGTGGGAGACAATTATTACAGGCAGCTTTGCCTTTTGTCTCCTTTTCTCACATAGCAAAAAGAAAGACAAGAAAACAAAAGTATGACATTTTCATCGGGGGTGGATGTTGGAGAGAGAGCCTTTTTTGTATGTCCTATTCTTCCACGGTCTTAGTAAATATACATGAATCATATACTGTACATATAGATTATAAGGCCAGATCACCTCGTTTGGACCAAATGGTCTGTGTATCCTGTGTATCTATGGAACTCACTCTCACTCTCACTCTCCCTTTTTTGTGTGTCTCTCTCTCTCTCCCGCTCTCTCTCTCTCTCTCTCTTTCACACACACACACACATACACACACACATAAATACAGTACAAATAAATACACCTTCCCCTGTTAAATAAACAAACCGTGAATGAGGTATGTAACTGTGTTTACCTGAGAGCCAGAGAGAGCGACAGAGAGAGAGACAGAGAGAGAGAGAGAGAGAGCGACAGACAGAGAGAGAGAGAGAGAGAGAGACAGAGAAGAAATAATGCGTGAGCCTATAACAGTACTGAGAGTCTGTATCATCAACAAGAATATTTAACCTTATTGTAATACAAGGCTTTGCATACATTGTCTTACTCTTTCCTCAGCTCAGATGACACATAGTCCTTCCTAAAGCCAACCTAATAGATACTACGACAATAATGCTCGAAAACTAAGAAGATGCTGAAATAATTCGACAATTCAGGAAGTATTGACAAGTAGGTTAAATGTCTGAAAGCTCTAGTATTTACCTATATACCCAAACGTTCTATAATGTAAGTAGTAGTGACAGTGGATATATATGATGACTCATATTGACTGAATGTGTAGCTAACTAAAGCACCAATATCTCTCATAAAAATATTTGCAACAAGATATACAAGACATTTCAGGGTTTGTTTTCAAATAAAAAGGGGGTAGTTGCTTTTTCTCCATCATGGTTACTTCCAATAGCTTTGAGATTTTAAGACGTTCGTTCCATTAATTTGGTGATTTTAAGAACTTTTGCCCCATTCATTTGGCAATATAAAGACCTTTCATGCCATTTAGGTGTCGATTGTTTTCCTGGTGAGCGATAACGACCCTGTAATTCTAGGAGGAACCGGCCTTTGGCCGGGAAATTTGTATACCGAAAATGTACACATTTATCTTGAATCGGGGCATAGGGGGTGTTTTTATAAGTTTGATGGAGATTTAGCGAGGTTACTATAAAATAAAGAAATACATGGATAAATATACCACAAAAATAACTACTACCCCCTTAAAGCTCGGTTCACACATGCACGAATTAACGTCCCGTTCGGCCACGACCCAAAAAATAGGCAGGACGGCATCAATCTGGAGGCCCCATGTGTACACATGCACGAATTAACATCCCGTCCGTCCCCAACCCCTTTTGCTCGGTTCACACATGCACGAATTAACGTTCCGTCCGTCCCCGACCCCTTAATTCGCCTGCAAATGAGCAGAGACACCTGCAAAATCGCCTATGGTCGGTACACGGACGTGAGGTGTCACCAGCTTACGTGACACGACGGTGCCACATCGCCGACTCTCCTTTCAACGTTTTTTTGCCGCCATTCTCATCCCATGTGTCGGCGTCTAGACCCCCCAGTTGGCGTCTAGACGCCGAATGCTCCCACGTGTGTCCCGGCCTGACACGTTTTGTGGCAGTTGCCCCGGCCCACACCGACCATTTTATGCATGCACAAAATGGTCGCCGCCTCCCGCCCCCCCCTCCCGTGTGCTGGTGACACCACACATCCCTGTACCGTCCAGAGGCGATTTTGCCGGGGTCCTTGCCCGTTTGCAGCCGAATTAAGAGGTCGGGGCCGGACGGGACGTTAATTCGTGTATGCGTGAACCGAGCTTAAGTGTGTCTAACGTATTAGGCATGTTCGTGAATCAATCTTCCAAGATTTCACCTGAAGTGGTAATGGGATATATCAACTCCTTCAAAACGATGACGTATTATTCATCATATTCTCGTTACCACAATCTCAATAAAGCCTCTGAATAACATAGAGTCTTCTTAACCCCTTCTGTACCGACGACGTCTTTTAAACTTTATTCTAGATATATTTCGGCGATTTTGGGTAGCTTAACTAGGGTCGGTGGTAGTAAACTTTGGTAAGTGAGATATTTCGAAGCCTGTTGATTGCTGGAGACCCTTTCTAAACTGATTACATTCGTGTACTAGTAGCCTGAACAAAGTAATACAAACGTCGCTGGTATAGAAGGGGTTGAGCTTAATAACATCAAAGGTAGAAATGCGTCATCGTGCTAAAGGGGTTAAGAGCAACAGTATCACCATAAATAAAATTACTATCCTTCATATTCGACCATACACACAGCAAAGAATGCACCGTAGTGTGGAAACAAACAAACCGTAAAGCTCTCTACCAAGGTTTCTGTACTTGACTACTACTTTAAATGGCTAGTGTTTATTATATGTTGGTCTATATACTGTATTTAGGTATTTATTTATAAGAACATAAGAACATAAGAAAATGGGAGTCTGCAGAAAGCCGATTGGCCTAAGCAAGGCAGATCCCTGTCCCACACAACCCCAATTACAAAGCCCAATTATAGGCTAAACACTCTAATACCCTGAGGATCATCTTACCAAAACGGTTAGAGATTAACGCAGGATTACGGGGTCTGCAGAGCGCTGATTGGCCCAACCCTGCTGATCCCCCTTCACACCCAACCCTTCTCGTCCATATGCTTATCCAATTTTATCTTAAAGCTCCCTATCGTTTTTAATCCCACTATAGCACTTGGTAGTCCATTCCACCCATCTACAACTCTGTTACCAAACCAATATTTGCCTATATCTTTTCTGAAACGAAATTTATCTAATTTGAAACCATTGGTACGAGTTCTTTCGCTATCACTGAGCTTTAGTACATTTGTCATGTCCCCTTTGTTAATCCCACTAACCCCCTTGAACACCTCTATCATATCCCCTCTAACTCTGCGTCTCTCTAACGAATGTAAGCCTAATTTCTTCAACCTTTCTTTATACGGAAGATTTCTAATATTATGGATCATTTTTGTCATTCTACGTTGTACTCTCTCCAATGAATCTATGTCCATTCTGCAATAAGGACACCAAAATTGAACAGCATAATCCATATGGGGTCTCACTAATGACAAGTAAAGTTTTAAGATAACATCAGCAGTTCTGTTACTCACACTCCTAGAGATGAACCCGAGAATCCTGTTTGCCTTGTTTCGAACGCTTATACACTGTTGTCTAGGCTTCAAATCATTGCTAACAAACACACCTAGATCTTTCTCACAATTCGAGTTTTCTAATTCCACATTAGCTAGTTTATATTTAACATTTGTATGCATCTTCCCTATCTTTAATACCTTGCATTTGTCAATGTTAAACTTCATCTGCCAATTTACTGACCATTCGTGTAAGGTATCTAGATCCCTTTGGAGGCACTCTATATCTCTATCTGAATCAATTTTTCTGCCCATTTTGGTATCGTCTGCAAATTTACTTATCCTACTAGTTATACCTAAATCAAGGTTATTTATGTATATAACAAACAACAGAGGACCTAATACAGATCCCTGGGGGACACCACTTTTGACTGATCCCCATTCTGACTTCGTACCATTTATGCTGACTCTCTGCTTCCTACCAATTAGCCATGACCTAATCCATCCCAACAACGCCCCATCTATTCCATGCGCCTCAACCTTTCTCATCAATCTCTCATGGGGGACTCTGTCGAAAGCTTTACTGAAATCTAAATATATTATATCATATGACTTGTCATTATCTACTGCTTCATATACCTCTGAGAAAAAACTAAGCAAATTAGTAAGGCAAGAACGTCCCCGAGTGAATCCATGCTGAGAATAATTTATTAAATTAAATGTATCTAAGTGGTTTCTAATTTTACTAGCAATAATTGACTCTAGTAGCTTTCCTATGATTGATGTAAGACTAATGGGACGGTAATTGGATGCTATTGATTTGTCACCTGTTTTGAAGATCGGAACTACGTTTGCAAGCTTCCAAGCTTCTGGAACTATACCTGTCTCCAATGACTTGTTAAATAAAAATGTTAATGGATAACTTAACTCATCCCTACATTCTTTTAATACTCTAGCATATACCTCATCAGGACCGGGCGATTTATGAGGTTTCAGTCTGTCAATTTCCTTAAGCACATCATTTCTACTTATAGTAACCGTACTTAACCTATTTTCTATACTATCGCTATATACCTTACGGACTTCTGGAAACTGTGCCAAATTTTCATTAGTGAAAACGGAAAGAAATTGACTATTTAATGTACTGCACATTTCTAAATCATTTTCTGTCATTTCTCCTATCGAAGTTTTAAGGGGACCAATTACATCTCTAACCTTGGATTTATATAGTGGTAAAAAGCTTTAGGATCATTTTTGAGTCATTGGCAACCTTAATTTCATAATTTCTTTTTTCTTTCCTAATATCCTTTTTTACCTGTCTTGATAGATTCTGATAGTAAGCAAGTAGGTGAATTTCGCCTTTCCTAATTTTTCTATATATTCCTCTCTTTTGTCCTAGAAGATCTAATAGTCTATTATTCATCCATTTGGGTTCTGTGTTGATCTAAATTTTCTTTTGGGGATGTATTTATTTTGTGCATTGAATACTGACTTGATAAAATTATCGTATGTATCTACCAAGGTTGACGTCTCTTCCTGACTTAAGATAACAGGTGCCTGAGAAGGGGTACACTCATTTGGACACCTGGATCGACTTAATTTTTTGACCATAGGGTCAGCTAATAGGGCTCTTCTTAACCCACCATAATTGGCTTTTCTGAAGTCAGGTATTAATGTTGTATTCTTGCTAGACCTCCACCAAGTTTAAAAAAAAAAAAAAAACCCACCCCCAAGAAAAAAGTAAAACAAATAATAAAATAGAATAAAATAGAAAATAAATATACAAATAGGAAAAATGGGGATTAGGCCTGAGCATATAGATAGATAGATAGAAATTGTTTATAGAAAAATGTCCCGGCCAAAGGCTGGTTCCTCCCATAATAATAAGCTCGCCAGAAAAAATTGACACCTAAATGATACGAAAGGTATTTCTATTGAGAAAATAATGGGGCGAAAGGTCTTAAAATCACCAAACTTATGGAACGAACATCTTAAATCTGAAAGGTAATGGGACTAAACATGCAGGATAAAAGCAACTACCTCCCCGTACAAAAGGTGGCCTTGTTGGTAAATACATTCCTGTCCACCTGAAACCTAAACACATTGTTAACCCCTTCTGCACCGGTGACGTTTTGTAATTTGTGTTCTGGCTGCTGTTAGACGATTTCATTCAGTTTAAAAAAAAAATCCACTAACTAACAGGCTTTGAACTCTCTCACTTAACCCTTTTTACTACCATAGATCCCTCGTAAGCTGCACAAAACCGTCAATATGTAGCTAGACTAAAATATAAAAATACGTTGCCGGTACAGAAGGGGTTAAATATATGTGTGTTCACCGGAAGCCTAAACACATTCTTACATTGTACTTAACCCCTTTTGTACCGGTGATGTCCTTTTTATTAGATTCTGGTAAGCATTAAACGATTTTACTCATGTTAACAAAGACATCTACAGACTATCTCAGTTTATCCTTTTAGCAACCATATTTGTTTCCTAAGCTTCATCAAATTGTCTAAATGTAGCTGAAATCAAATATAAGATACGTAGCTGGTACAGGAGGCGTTAATGGCGGAATATACCAGTTAATAAGGTTGGGTAAACTGAAAATATCATAGCTTACTTATCATATATTTTCATATATGATAATCCTTACCTATTTTAGCACTTATTTTGATTACATATTCATAATTTAATCCTTGACCCCACTGTACCGGCGACCTTTTTTTCTTTTTTCTTCTAGCTATATTTCGACGCTTTTGTGCAGTATAAGAAGGATCTAATGTAGTAAAAAGGGATACGTGAGATAGTTCGAAGCCTGGTAGTTGCTGGAGGCCATTTTTAAATTTAATTCAATCGTGTTATATTAGCAAGAATACAAATACAGAGACGTCGGTGGTACAGCAGGGGTTGAAGAGAGTTAGTGTAGTATTTGAATTGGTCTCTGTGTGATTATTCATGTTATGTGCCATATGTTATGTTAATACTGTACGCATAACAATATCCTTAATTAGTAAACTTTATACCAGGTTGTGTACGTTTCATGTCTTCAAAAATTGAATTGATTGAAATGTAATCTTAAAAAAAAGTTAAAAGCAAATATATGTTCCTTAAATTTTCAAAGGATGATAGTTAGATAGATAGGGTAGATAGACAAATACATAGGTAGTTTGGTAATTTGATATATACAGTATAGTTGATAGGTGTAAATATAAGGAGATATTGAATATAATGAAGTATTGTAGAAAGTGGTAAAAGTGTGATATACAGAACATGTTATCTATAGTCCTCTTTCGTTGGTCTTCATTTTCCCGGCAATATTTATGTGATCTATTACATTGGTATCGGGAACTAGACTGAAGGAGGATGGATAAAGGTCACATAATACCTATTAAAGCATAAGGGGGTAGGTGTTATTTAAATTTGTATTTATTTATTTGTCATTATTATTTTTTTACTCAGAAGGCCCCGATCAAACTTAACAAATCTTACTAAAGATCCTCCTTAGAGATTAATGTGAATTTTTTTGGTAGAATAATGTCCCGGCCAAAGGCCGATCTTTCAAAACTACAGGCTTGCTATCGCTCGCCAGGAAAAAGCTGGACATCTAAACCTTTCGAAAGAACTTAATATTGACCATACAACGGGTCTAAAGGTCTAAAAATCGACTAACTAATGGGGCGAACGTCTTAAAATCTCAAAACTAATGGGGTTAAACATGAGGGAGCAGGGTGTCTATAAAAACGACCTACCTCCCCTTAACCCGTACAGTACCGGTGACGTCTTTTTTATTATATTCTGGCAACTATTAGACGACTTTATTCAGCTTAGGAAGGACCCGTCGCAATAATAAGGCTTCAAACCATCTCAACCAACCCTTTTTACTACCACAGATCCTTCCTAAACTGCGTAACATCATCAAAATATAGCTAGAATATAATATAGCACACGTCGCTGGGACTCAAAGGGTTAACACATACGCCTTCTTACCACAATTGCCGGAAAGAGTTGATGGCAGAATGGCTCGTGTGGTACCAGCATAAAGAGAAGGTTAAGCGATTAATCCACTCAACGTAACACAATTGGAAGGCTAATTAATTGCACCACACACACAACTGCATCTCTGGGAAAGTTTAAAAAGACCTGGTTCACTTAACACAATTTCAAGTCAAGTAATAATTTCACCACTGAGGTGAGGCTGCATCTCTGAGAGAATGTAATAGTCCAAAGCTACTCAACATTACCTAAACTTTAAATTAAGATATTTCCTCCGAGGCGTTACTGTGGCCAAAATGATTAAACTTTATTATCAAAGAGAAACCAACTCTCTCTGAAATAAGTATATATTTAATGGATAATAAGTCGTAGGCGTGTGCATAAACCTTTAACCGTCCTGGTGATGTAATGGTTAAGGTGGCAAAAATCTGTATGTGATAACCCAGGTTCGAATCCCGGTGGCTCACATATATACTTTAATTGATTTAATTGGGGGTGTTTGGTGTTGTGGTGAAATTAATAAAATATAGATAATAATGCAAACAAAAATAGGATATTATGATGCCCATGCATAATATATAGAACAAAACGTGTTATTTTACTGGAAGAGTTAATGTTAAACCACTATATCTCCCTGTCCTGTTCCGATACTGATAATATGCCAACTAAACAGCCAGGTTCCCGTAACTCCCACCAAGTGCTTTAATTAAGCCACATGATCCAGATGTAGTGTTTACCACCATGCAATCTCTGCCCACTAGCTGGGCTAAGGTGGGTGCCCGGATTATCAGGGACTTCAGTGAACATTAGCCACAGATTGCTAGACCACACCATCCACCACAGCACTGTCGTCTGCCAAATAGCACACTGGCTGGCCCGAGACTGGAATCTTCAACCTCACGGGTTTGCAGGCGAGTGACCTACCGACCGTGCTACGGCCTGTGTTGCTGTATTTATCAAGGTTGGGCTGATCATATACTTCATCCATGTATTGTTCATACTGCATGTACTGAAAGTGTTATTAGGTACTTCCAAAACATGAGATATTAAGACATTTAGTAACAAAACAAATACATAAATACATAATCTACAAACATAGGTTTGTGGAGACATTTTGTTTAAAGCTATGGCCCATATAAGTCGACAGTATTGCGTTTTTTGAATTACTTAACCCAATTTTTCCTCTAAAATATAGGGATAGGGAAAGAAATGAGTAATGAATGCTAAATTATCGTATACATTCTTAAAATAGACACCAACATAATATGTGAGCATCCTGGGTTCGAGTCCATGGACTGCCACATGTGTTTGTAAATTTCATTAATCGATTTTAGGAGTATGGTTGGTTGTTGTTGTTGTTGTTGTTGTTCCCCAAGCTGCCTGGCCGAACAGCCCCAAGGCCCCGAGTAAGGCCAAGGCCATAAACGAGCGCCCCCACAGAACCCTCCCTGCCGACCACAATAAAGCCTGGGTGACCGAAGCCACTCCATGGCGGGGAGCTGAGAGGGTGCGTAAACGCCCGGGAAACCAAAGCCCCACCCAGGGCCCTGTGCCCCTCAGCAATTATGAAGAGAAAGTTGAGGGGTAAAGGAATAATGTGACGCTTTAGCTTCCAATCTTGGTAGATTGGGAGGTCAATCCACGGAAGAGACGCCGTCACTTGAGATTTAGAAAATATATAAGTAAAAGGAACAGTCAGAGTAAGCTATGGGTATGGCAGAGATCGCTCAGGTCTCACTCTGATAGACCAGCCCATCGCCAGTTGGTTGGTTGGTCGGTTGGTTGGTTGTTGGAAGGAACATAATAATTGATATTGGTTCAGGAGTAATTTATCGAGAGGACTTCCCTAAGTGGTTAAGGCCCCATTAATTGCTCTTTCCATTCACATATGCATAGCCTACGTGAGTTGCAGTTGGGATGTGTGTACATGCTTAGATTGATATGCAGGATTCGAAGTTGCATAATAAATCGTAGGCAGTGTCCACCAACCTTTAACTGTCTTCGTGGTGCGATGTATAAGGTGTTGATTTTCGGTGTGAGCATCCTGGGTTCGAGTCCACGGACTGCCACATGTGTTTGTAAATTTCATTAATCGATTTTAGGAGTATGGTTGGTTGTTGGAAGGAACATAATAATTGGTTGTTCTATTCTCTCTCCCGTGGCAATAAGTTAAATATTACAAACATAACATAAGTTCGCTTATGCAATGTGTCGCCAAGAGAAAATTAAAAAAAAAACGACAGAGTTGTTTCTTGTGACTTGAACATATTCGTAACATGCATTAACATACACTACTCAGGTGTATATCAATTGATTTCATATCTATACAAATATGGAGTACAAAAGGCAAAACACGTAAAACTGTCAGGTGAAGAGGAGGGAAGATTTTATTTTCGTTAGTTTTATCCCAATTTTACGAAAGTAAAATTAATAGGGAGAGCACTGGAAGTATCTAACTAAACAAACGGGACACCCTGTATTGTGGCTCCATCTTCTTAATTTAATGATGTATGTGTCCTAGTGTTACACATAACGATTGCCTCACTGATTTATCTCCCTTTATCTATGTTTAGTCAATCAACACCGAGCGGATATATTAAGGAAATGGATAGTGTTTTAACTTCTGTTAACAAGGATCCTTCCTAAGCTAAGCCTGATTAATACATTTAATGCAGTAGTTATGACAGTATACTCTGCTATGTGCTGCGTTCATGTTTGGGCTGGAGCTTGACTGCTGGGGTTCTGTAAAGATGACAGTGTGGAGTTGGGACTGTTATATATTTTTTTTTTTATCTAAAATATTTGATGCAGCTAAGGGAGGATCTGTAGTACTTTAAAGCGTCAATTGAGAGTTGTTCGAAACATTACAATTGCCATAGGTCCTTCCTAAACTGAATAACATTGATTAATAGTAGCCAGAATAAAAACAATAGGATGTCGCCAGTACAGAAGGGGTTAATTTGAGCATAAAGTGAATGGAAGGTATGCAGGTGACAAAATGAAGGTACTGACCAAATGTTCCAATTATATATTCATTCATTCACAAAATATTCGAGTAGACAGACAAACAGACAGACATATACAGACACATAGGACTGACTACAATACACTGAGCCAGTGATGTGCAGTCATTGAGTACATACAACCAAACAGATACAGACCCATAGGACTGACTACAATACACTGAGCCAGTGATGTGCAGTCATTGAGTACATACAACCAAACAGATACAGACCCATAGGACTGACTACAATACACTGAGCCAGTGATGTGCAGTCATTGAGTACATACAACCAAACAGATACAGACCCATAGGACTGACTACAATACACTGAGCCAGTGATGTGCAGTCATTGAGTACATACAACCAAACAGATACAGACCCATAGGAATGACTACAATACACTGAGCCAGTGATGTGCAGTCATTGAGTACATACAACCAAACAGATACAGACCCATAGGACTGACTACAATACACTGAGCCAGTGATGTGCAGTCATTGAGTACATACAACCAAACAGATACAGACCCATAGGACTGACTACAATACACTGAGCCAGTGATGTGCAGTAATTGAGTACATACAACCAAACAGATACAGACCCATAGGACTGGCTACAATACACTGAGCCAGTGATGTGCAGTCATTGAGTACATACAACCAAACAGATACAGACCCATAGGACTGACTACAATACACTGAGCCAGTGATGTGCAGTCATTGAGTACATACAACCAAACAGATACAGACCCATAGGACTGACTACAATACACTGAGCCAGTGATGTGCAGTCATTGAGTACATACAACCAAACAGATACAGACCCATAGGACTGACTACAATACACTGAGCCAGTGATGTGCAGTCATTGAGTACATACAACCAAACAGATACAGACCCATAGGACTGACTACAATACACTGAGCCAGTGATGTGCAGTCATTGAGTACATACGACCAAACAGATACAGACCCATAGGACTGACTACAATACACTGAGCCAGTGATGTGCAGTCATTGAGTACATACAACCAAACGGCTACAGACACATAGGACTGACTACAATACACTGAACCAGTGATGTGCAGTAATTGAGTACATACAACCAAACAGATACAGACCCATAGGACTGACTACAATACACTGAGCCAGTGATGTGCAGTCATTGAGTACATACAACCAAACAGATACAGACCCATAGGACTGACTACAATACACTGAGCCAGTGATGTGCAGTAATTGAGTACATACAACCAAACAGATACAGACCCATAGGACTGACTACAATACACTGAGCCAGTGATGTGCAGTCATTGAGTACATACAACCAAACAGATACAGACCCATGGAACTGACTACAATCATTAAGGGGAAGTATTAGTTAATTCTGAGTCCCCTTCTATTTCATGCTTAACTCAATTAGTGTTCAGTTATTAAGACTTTCGCTCATCTCCTTGTCAAGATTAAGACCTTTCGTGCCATTTAGGTGTCAATTTTTTCCTGGCGAGCGATAGCGAGCTTGTAATCTAGGAGGAAAGGGCTGGAGGTATTTTTCTACCCAGTCAGGGGACACCTCGACGACGTATACAGACTAAACACACATAACAAAGCCACTCCAACAGCTTCCTCTCTCTCCAACACCCCTTCTCCCCTCTCTACACTCTTCAGAAAAATAGGAAAAGTAGAATGTAGATACGAGGTGCTGTTGCAAAGGCTTATTCCTCAATACCTTCATCTGATCTGATCTGATGGACAATGTAGCAAACTAAAACAAATATATATACCGGTAATAATAAAAAAATATATGTAAATTAATACAATAACGTCCCTTTAACCCTTGCAAGCCATCACTGCACCACTATAACCACCACCAACACCATTAACACCACAACCATTACCAGTACCATCACTACCACCACCGCTACCACCACTATAACCACTACCAACACCATTAACACCACAACCATTACCAGTACCATCACTACCACCACTATAACCACCACCAACACCATTAACACCACAACCATTACCAGTACCACCACTACTACCACCTCTATAACCACCCCCAACATCATTAACACCACCACCATTACCAGCAGCACCACCACCACCACCACCACTATCACCTCCACCACCACCATTATCCCTGATTGCTGTAGTTAAAGAGCCTCCGGAGAGCTGTTTGACTTGTGTAAATGTTCAGAGAGCTTTTATTCTATATTACATTAGTTCAAAACAATATTTAATCAAATGCGTCTAATGGAAGTTTACTTCTCCCTCTGTATATTGCAACTCAATATTTACTTTCACAAAGACGAAAATGTCAGGCACTAAATTATTTGTATCAACCCCTTCTGTACCGGTGACGTCTTTTTGAATTGATTATAGCCATACTTAGACGATGTTGTGCAGTTTAAGAAGGTTCTGTGTTATTAAAAAGGGTTAAGTGAGAGAGTTAGAAGGTTGTTCATATTTGGAGGCCCTTTTAAACTGAACACAATCGTCTAATCGTAGCCAGAATAGAGTTAAATATCAGGCACCTGTACTGGAAGGGTTAACCCGGAAAAGGCGCCGAGACTCTTAAGAGGTTTTGGTGGTGTAAGGCGACAGGACTCTTAGGATCAAAGGCCTATAAAAAGCCTTTTAAAAGACCCTAGTAGTGCTCAAAACAAAGGAATATGTGATTAAGTGAGATAATTCACCTCCATACCTCTTATCACTCCTCCACATGTGTCAAAACCCCCTCCTTCCAAACCCCTCCCCCCTTCAATTATCACCTATTTTCCTCATATAGGGTTTTTTATCGCGCCAATATCTCCAATCCGGTTCCAAGGTCGTTTACTGTGCATTTAGAGAGCATCGGAAGAGAAAGAAAGCAAGACTGAGGGCTCAGTCTGCCTTCAGGCCTCAGAGAGGGAGGGTATACGTCGCGTTTACCTCTCACCTCATGACTGGAGGGTTGGCAATAATATGTCTTTTTCACGCCCCAAATACTATTCTCACTTGTTTTGTTACCGTTACATGTTAATATCTTGATATTAAACGTAAAATAGGTGTATATGAATAAGTAATAACAACATTTATGGTAAAATTACGATTTTAGGCGGGAATGAAGCCAAATATCCTCGCTTGGCGGGAGGGTTTGAACTACCAATAGCGCGCCGCTCTCGAGTTAATAATGCAGAAGATCCAAGCATTACAAAGGAAATCAAGTCGTATTATTATTAATAATCTTCAAGAAATGGTTTGTGATAAGGATGGTGTAAGGATGGAATACCACAGTATGGGCACTTTATTGGGCAGCCTATTACACCACATTTGTGAGGGTTATCCCTGGACACTTGTTAACTCCCCGTAAGTGTTTAAAATTGTACTGTCTACATTACCTTCCCGTAAAACATAGAGCGACTGGAAAGAGTAGAAGCTTGGGCTTTAAAGCTTATTCCGTCGATTAAAAGACTAAGCTATTAAACGATTTTATGAAGCTTAGGAAGGACATACGGTAGTTAAAAGGTTTATTTGAGATAGTTTGTAGCCTTTTAATGAGGACGTCTTTCCTAAGCTGAACAAATATTATCATTGGAAACATGCAGATTACAAAGTCAGCCCATTGAAGTTTTTAAAATACTTAACGAGTTGATAATGTGGATTATAGCAAAATGTTTATCCTAAAAATAAATACAACACGCAACCATGGTTGGAATTGAAATGGTTCAGCACTAGTATTTATGAACACTTTTTCACATATAAGATCTGTTCAACCTGGAACAAACTTTCCTCAGAAGTATCCTTAAGTATTGCATGTTAAGAAGAGAGTAGATAGTTTAGTGTAATGCACTAAACAAATTATCTCTTTCCACTTCAAGTATCTCCCCGGAATGGACCGCAAGGTGTTTGAGCTACTTACTATTCGTTGTAACTCATTGTAACTTGTGACCCATTGTGTATTATCCTCTTAAAATTTCAAAAGCATGTTTAATACTCACTTATCTTAACTTATGATAGGTTACCGGCGTTCATTTTTACGCTGGCAATATGTTTTACTAGTATTTTGTTGTGTTTTGTTTCTTATAATTATATAACAGTTGCTTTGTATCTAAGGGGACGTTATATTATTATTTTGTATTTATTTATTTTTTGTTTTGTATTGCCGATACGTAAACTTGTTTTCCTTTGTTTCCTATACCTCTTTATATCAGAAATCTAAGACCTATCGCAATTAATCTTGTGATACTTACATTTATGTACTTTCTAAGTGGCATAATTTCGTGTATAATACCTTAATGCTGTATTACCATACTAAGTATATAAGGTCATAATACAATTCAAATGTGTCATCATACTCAACGGGTAATACATATAAAATTACGCTTTTTATTATGCAAACAACGCAAAAGTGTCGACGACATACAGTATTACATCACATTATTCCTGCAATACTGTATCTATTATATATATTTACTAAATAATAGAAGAGAGAAAAAAAAATATATATATATATATTCCGAGGTAAGAACATTACCAAGGGCATAAAGCTGTAATCTGCACATTTTCAGTTATTATGGCTCATTTTCAGCTCAGTCCTACCATCACTCTTTCTCACCATAAATGTTGTCTATTTATCGCGTATATTCTCATGTACAGCTTATATATTGCTATATAATATTCAGATGGGTCGCCTATATACGTACACATGAACATTATATGGCATGAAAGTGCTCAAAAAGTTATATATACACAATATTCATTATCAACCCTCCTTTCCCTCCCCTTGTTACTACCCCTTATACGCATGACTACGATACCGGCAAACTCCCTTCCCAATGCCATTCACGCCACATTTTTCAACTATGGACTCCCCCCCCCACATTTCTTGGGTATTAATAAGTATATAGTTGGATGCACGCATGCATTTCCTACACGCAGATGTAGTTTTCGTCATAACATGGAATAATCTCCCAAATGGCCATATCTTCGCCGTGGGCAATGGTAGATGGTACCATACGATCTCACTTCTTAGGTTAATACTTACAGTGCAGTAACGTATTTCTTTTATTTACAGTTAGCTATCATTAGATGATTTTGCTTAGTTTTCACCTCTCAGTACAATGCCGCCATTGTTGAATTTTGTAACCCTAATACCATCATACACGATTTCACCAAAATGACATGAGCACAATTAAAACTTAACAATTATCTTTCTCCCTATTCAATAAATATGCCCTAATTATATTTTTGAATATTTTAAGGGGGTTGAGGGGGAGAGAGTTGTTTCATGTTTAGCATAGGAGTTTTGAGATTTGTAGATGTTTGTTCCGATAGTTTGTCGATTTTGAGACGTTTCACCCCATTTGTTGTCAATAATAATACCTTTCGTGCCATGTAGGTGTCGATTTTTGTCCTGGCGAGGGATAGCGAGCCTGTAATTTTAGATGTAACCGGCCTTCGACCGGGACATTTTTCTACCGACAAATTTACACATTTATCTTGAAAGGGGGTCTAGGAGGTGCATTATTAAAGTTTGATGGAGGTCTATCGAGGAAACTAAAAAAATATAATAATAAATAAATATATAGACCACAACAAAAGCACTACCCCCTCAAAGAGTGACACAGTAGGCTATATCACTATTGGTAAAATACCTGAAGGGAGAGCAACATAAATACCTGAAGGGAGAGCAACATAAATACCTGAAGGGAGAGCAACATAAATACCTGAAGGGAGAGCAACATAAATACCTGAAGGGAGAGCAACATAAATACCTGAAGGGAGAGCAACATAAATACCTGAAGGGAGAGCAACATAAATACCTGAAGGGAGAGCAACATAAATACCTGAAGGGAGAGCAACATAAATACCTGAAGGGAGAGCAACATAAATACCTGAAGGGAGAGCAACATAAATACCTGAAGGGAGAGCAACATAAATACCTGAAGGGAGAGCAACATAAATACCTGAAGGGAGAGCAACATAAATACCTGAAGGGAGAGCAACATAAATATCTGAAGGGAGAGCAACATAAATACCTGAAGGGAGAGCAACATAAATACCTGAAGGGAGAGCAACATAAATACCTGAAGGGAGAGCAACATAAATACCTGAAGGGAGAGCAACATAAATACCTGAAGGGAGAGCAACATAAATACCTGAAGGGAGAGCAACAAATACCTGAAGGGAGAGCAACATAAATACCTGAAGGGAGAGCAACATAAATACCTGAAGGGAGAGCAACATAAATACCTGAAGGGAGAGCAACATAAATACCTGAAGGGAGAGCAACATAAATACCTGAAGGGAGAGCAACATAAATACCTGAAGGGAGAGCAACATAAATACCTGAAGGGAGAGCAACATAAATACCTGAAGGGAGAGCAACATAAATACCTGAAGGGAGAGCAACATAAATACCTGAAGGGAGAGCAACATAAATACCTGAAGGGAGAGCAACATAAATACCTGAAGGGAGAGCAACATAAATACCTGAAGGGAGAGCAACATAAATACCTGAAGGGAGAGCAACATAAATACCTGAAGGGAGAGCAACATAAATACCTGAAGGGAGAGCAACATAAATACCTGAAGGGAGAGCAACATAAATACCTGAAGGGAGAGCAACATAAATACCTGAAGGGAGAGCAACATACAGACCCTCATGTCCGCCTACCTCAGAAATTCCGTTCTGCTGGATCTCGTTCGCGTCCGGCAGAGCCGGAAAATTTTGAGCACGGAAGTGGTGACATTATAGTCTAATCTGACTGCCTCTCAAGTCAGACAGTCTAATTTGTCGGACGTGAGAGGCAGACTCTGTTGGGCCCAGTGTAGACGGACTATGAGATACTTTGCTCCACTAGTTTGGCAATTATACGTTTCACTCTTCCAAGGTGTCGTTCTGCATCTGGCAGGTGATAGCGAACCTGCAATAAAGGAGAATCTAGCTTTCAGTCAAGAGATTTGTATGCCAAAACATAATTATTTAATGAGAAGAGTTTGTTTGTTTTTTGACCATGCACTTTTATGGGACCTGGGATAATTTTCTGTTTTAACCTAACGGAGGACTAGAGGTCAAACTTAATAGCAGTGCTCGAAAACTACAAAAATCATACTGAATTCATAACCTGCGAAGCTATGGTAGTTCAAACCCTTCCGCCAAGTGAAGGTATTTGGTTCTATTCTGACAAAAATCGTCATAGTACCATATATATAATTATTACTTATCCATAGGTGCCTATTTTGATTTTATTATGAACATATGAACATTTAAGTGCAATAAAAGAAGAGGGAATAGCATTTAGGGGGTGAAATAGATGTATTATACCCGCAAGGTCGTATCATGAGGCGAAAGCTGGGGGGACGTATATCCTCCCTCTCCCAGCTCTCAAGTGTCACTGAGGCCTTACACTAGAAGTCTCTGTGTTGCGAGGATATCTAGCTGCCTCACCCGTGTTAAAGAGACTGGGTAAGGGAAATTCGAGAAAATTACCCGATAAAAGGGAGAATAAGAGGAAAAATAGATGATAATTGAGGAGGGGGGAAAAGGGGGGAAGGAGGGTTAGGAGAGGGGGTTTAGAACACACATATAGGAGTGGTATCAATTAATGGAGGGGAATTATCTCACCTAATCACAAATTGCTTTGTTTTAAATGCCACTGGGTTGTTTTCTAAGTTTTTTGTTATGCTCTGGATCTATTCAGGACGGACGCAGTGCACCAGAAAAAAACATCTATTGAGGACGGTTGCCGATTATGGGTTAACTCTCAATAAAGATAATAAAGAATTACAACCCTCCAAATCTTCGGTTCAGCTATATTTACGACACAATAATTGATGAATGATTATATTTTGCATCCCATTAACCCTTTCCAACAATGACACCAAATGATTGGCTTATGCTGACTAACTCCAGCAACTACTAATTAGGAAGAACCTGTTAAAACATAAGTTTTCCAATTATTTATATTCTACTAATTGATGTACGTGTTATTAATTTGTAGCTGGTCAAACTAAGATCAATGCTTAGCCAATTTGGACGCAGTCATCATATTAGTAACTTACACAACATCTAAACACAACATGTAAACAATTATAAATAACATAAATATTAACCACAACAAATAGTAGAGTTAGAGAAATAAACACTTTTCAAAGTTTCTTATCTATCGTATAGTTTGATATTATGTTTTAATATAATACTTTCTGGTGGGTAGTAGCCTATTATCGTTGATATTGCTTAGTATTGTGATCACCACGTGCAAATGAGCAAATGTAGCAAATGTACCCTACAATGGTCCTATTCTCTTGTATTCTCTTAATTAGCGTATGTTTGATTCATTCGAGTTGGAAGTCACCCAGAATCAAAAGGTTTTACAAAAGTTAGGGTGAACTGGACGTCGACTCAAGACCAAGACCAAGACAAACAAGTTAAGTTCTTCTCCTGACAAAAACAGTACTGCATAATTAAATTGAAATGACTAATTCATATTAGAGGGTTCAAGATACTTAGGGTAATGGTCTGAATATTGGCAATCTTCCTCAAGCACACTAGACCAGAGCACCCACTTCACTCCCACTCATTTATATTCTCTCTCTCTCTCTCTCTCTCTCTCTCTCTCTCTCTCTCTCTCTCTCTCTCTCTCTCTCTCTCTCTCTCTCTCCTCTCTCTCTCTCTCTCTCTCGCTCTCTCTCTCTCTCTCTCTCTCTCTCTCTCTCTCTCTCTCTCTCTCTCTCTCTCTCTCTCTCTCTCTCTCTCTCTCTCTCTCTCTCTCCTCTCTCTCTCTCTCTCTCTCTCTCTCTCTCTCTCTCTCTCTCTCTCTCTCTCTCTCTCTCCTTTGTATGTGAATGAAGGAGACATGAAGCGAAGCAGAAGAAAGACTGGGATAATGTGTTCAATCTTGGGTTTGATATTTGGACAGAATAAGGGTGGGAGTGTGTTGAAAGGTGGGGGCCCCTTACTCTCTGTAAGAGAGGGGGTATCCACTGAGAGAACTCTGAAGAATATTGTGTATTGTAATAGCAATGGAAGAGTGAGTGAGATGCAACATTGTGGCATGTAGAAAGAGATAAGTGAGAGGAGGTGAGTTGATTAGACAAATTGCTTTTGACTCTACCCTTTCGAGAAGTGCGGTATGGATTGAAAATCTTCACATATGGGAACAATATTCTACACATAAGTGCACTGTGCTCATGTACAGAGCAAGCTGTGCAGAAGTGAAACAACAAAACAATGAATATGGTTGAACACACCTAACATCTGGGCAGCTGTTTTAGCAAGAGCGGTAATATGATTGTTTCCAAGAAAGGCCGCAGTAAAAACAAATACAAAATACTGAGAGAAGACAAACAGTTACTTTCTGTATTGTTGAAATCATATCATCACCAACCCACCAATACACTAACAAATAAACCTAATTAATGAAATAAATGAAACAATGAATACATGTGGCACTCCATGGATTGGGACCTAGGATACTCACACAGAAATTCCGAACACTAAGCGTTACACTATCAAGACAGGGATTGTCATGTGAAAGTTCTTGACGGGTAGATAAATGGAGAAACTGGGTTTTGGAAACTTTGAAAGTAACAAACTTTCTTCTACTCAACAGCTGAGCTCTGGAACTCTCTCCCAGAGTCAGTCTTTCCCTCTTCCTATGAGTTAAATTGCTTCAAACTCTGTGTGTCCAGACATTATGGCTCGAACGTCCCTTGATTTTTGCCCTGTCACTCTTTCAACTATGGGGGAGGCACTCGGTATAGGCAGTTCTGTCACTCTTGCAACTATGGGCGAGGCACTCGGTATAGGTAGTTCTGCCTTTTGCCTCCCTCACTCACATAGAAAAAACAAAAAACAAAACAAACATTTCTGCCCACCCCCTCACCCTGGGACTCCGAGGCTAAGCACTGCATTGTCATCATGAATGTATTCATAGCGCGGATATTGTAGGCACCCATTTTCTTGCGAGGAGGAGGCTGAAAGCACTAGCCGTACAGGGTGGTACTTCCGGGGAGTGGTAGGTGGTTGATAAGGACAGCTGGAACTCCTGTTGCACCACCTGACCTTCGTTTCTGATCCGTTCAGTGCCTCATCAATATTGAGGGCAGCCCCAGCCTGCCCTCCATGATCTGATATGATCAATACTCACCCGGATGATCTTAGAGTAATATACTGTAGTCTTATTTTTGTCTGAAGAATATGTCCTGAAATTTATGGGAGACGACATTTGAAACACCCTATATATATATATATATATATATATTAAGTCTTATTTTTGTCTGAAGAATATGTCCTGAAATTTATGGGAGACGACATTTGAAACACCCTATATATATATATATATATATATATATATATATAGGGTGCTTCAAATGTCGTCTCCCATAAATTTCAGGACATATTCTTCAGACAAAAATTAGACTATATTACTCGAAGATCATCCTGGTGAGTATTGATAATATCATAAAAATTACACAGTTATAGTTATTGATAGATTCTAGAGAAACCAATATAGTAGCAGTCTCTACGTTTCCAACGTAGGGCTTATGATCTCAGCCGCTACCACAGCGGGCCGATTTATCGGTACTCACGCGAAGTAACCAAATAATCTCTAGAGTTGCACCTCAATTCACTACTAGGCACGTTGTACACAATCCGAGACGACTAGGAAAGAAGAGATAGCGAAGGAGAGAAAGAATTGTTATAGTTACCCATTTAATCTAGCTGCTCTCCTCTGAGCCATGCTCCATGTTCTATGAGCCTGCGCCAGGACCTGCCAAAGTATCAGTCACTTCGCGCCCACCGTCTATGTCACCCGCCTTTTTTGTCTGTGCTTCGCGAGTGCCTGCTTTGCTTCCCCTTCACTTCAACTTTTAGTGAGTGTGAGCCTTTTCAGGCTGTTGAGGTTTTAGAAGGATGTTCCATGATGTAGGAAGCCCTTTATACGGATTTATGGTGTGTTTACTGGGTGTGCGCGTAGTGCTGGAGACGTGTTTATTTATTTGTTTTCTTCGGGGGTGTTTGGTCCGCGACGCCGCGTAGCGGTCGTTGTGTGTCGATACTACCCTCGCTTTCGGGTTCATGTTGACTTTAACTACCCTTAACGTACTTGGGGGGGGGGGGGGGGGGGGGAGATGCTTCCCGCAGGATGCATTATTGTTTCTTTCCCTTTGTGACTTTTTGTTTTATTGTTTTTTCATATGACTACGTGTCAATGTTTTACAAGACTTGAGCATGAAGTTTCTCTGGATTCTGCTTTGTGTGAGTATAGGCCACATAGCCTTTATTCTCTCACAAACATGCTGCTTTGGTCTCAACTGACCTATAGCCCTTCTGACTTGTTTATTGAACTTGTCCATAGTTGGTGGTCTTGTATTTCGTTCGCATGGTTCACGCTTTTGTCAGTTCCTTTTAGTTTCCCCGGGCCTACTTGACTCGTGGATACGTGGTTCTGGTGAAAATGTCGGTCAAGCCCTAGGCTATCCTCCTTTTATTTTATTAATTTAACGTAATTGTGGGGCTTCTCGGGCAGTGTTTAGCTTTGTTACTAGGTTTTTTCACTTAGGGATTGACGCTGCCCTAGTCTTTTCTCTTTTATGTTAATTGTGTAACTAGGCTAGGCCTGTGTTTTTTAACTTGAGCTGACCGCCGTCGGATTGGGCCACATAGTCCTGTCCTTCTGTTTTCCTCTTGTCTCTACTGACTTGCTGGTTGGTCTTCTACGCTCTTGTTAAAATTCTCATTAAATTGTGTGTTTAAGCTAATCGGTTTTTGCCTTGAGCTGCCCGCCGTTGGAATGATCCACACAGGTCCTTTCCTTCTGCCTTCCTTTTGTCTCCACTGACTGGGAAGTCTCGGTCTCGTAGCTCTCGGTTAAATTCTCGTTTTTCTTACAGTTCATGTTTATGTTCTTCCCATGCCTGTGGTTACTTGATCACTAAAAAGGGGGGGGGATGTCTGGAAACTGTACGCGATAAGGGCCCCGCTCACAGGGAGGATATGCTTGGACAAGTTGACTCGATTTTCGTGTTTACTCACGTTTTTTCGCCACACAGGCAAGGGTCTTCTGGTGTCCTCAGCTCCTTCATCTTTTTAATTCCGCCCTAGAAGCGCCTTTATCTTTTTGATGTGCCCTGTGCCTTGTCAAGGCCTAGGCCACATATCTTTTCACTTGACTTGGTTTATGCGCCCTGTTCTGCCCCCCTCTTCATGTACCTGGACAGGGCTTTTTGGACAACGGCTGCTTGTCTGTTTTCCTATCCCTTATGTCCTGTTCCTTGTGTCCTCCTTCTGTACCTGGTTCCCGCCCTACGGGCGTCCTCCTTGTATACTGGGAGGACCCAAAGACCACCTGAAAAGTCCTAGGACTCGACCCAAAGTGGCGATGTCCTGTGTGTTTTGGATTCCCTCCGCCCCTATTTACACTTATAGGGTACTGTTGGGTTGCTCACACTTGACCTTTTCCTTCCAGCTGGTGCCCGCTCTACTGCCGGCTGTCCCTCCGCCACCGCCACTTCGCCGCCTCCTCCCTCTGCTCTCACAGAGGGTTCTCAGGTATTTCGAAGGGTACCACTTTCCCCACGATTTTGGTAGGGACCTGTTCCCAGGGTTGGGCCTCGCTCAGGGGCTTGTCCCAGCCCTGGTGTTGAGGGTCTCTGGTGTGGGTGTTTTCTTTTGACTTTCCTGTTATACTTGCTACATAGCTTCTTACTGGATATTGTCTTACTGAGTCTTACATGCTGAATTGGCTCTACTGCCTCATATTGCCTGTCTAACCTCTACTGGTGGGTAATGCTTCCCCATTTTTCAGTGCTGTGATGCCGGCTCCTCCCTGCTCTCGGCCGACGTGTCAGCGGACGGCCTTGCGGGATCATCGGGAATGTTGCCTCCACACGGCCTGCTATGGGAAGGATGTTTACGATCCCCGCCGATGTGGGGTGTGTCTCTCCGCTCTTCAACTACTCGAGACTCTCCCTACGTCGGCGGAAGGACAACGGGCCAGGACGTCTCTACGCCGATCATGGGACGTCATCTCCCGTCACGTCCAAAGGGTCCTGCACAGGGCTCCTTCCTTCCGTGAGGATGACGTCCGGGTGTTGTTAGGGATCCCACCTACCTCCGATGCTGCACGCCGTTCCCTCTCCCCTACTGTTCGTCACTCTCGCTCTCCTCATACGGCTCAGGGCTCCCCTCCCGGGAGTTCTTGTCAGGCGGGCGGGAGGGCGCGTTCCAGGGAGCGGGCCCCCAGGCGTCATGAACATCGTGTGCCTCCCTTCGACCTATCCATGACTTCTGGAACTTCTGGCAAGAAGAAACGTCGCCGATCTCCATCCCCTGCTGATCGACCCCGTCTTGCTTCTCCTCACCTCAGGTTGAGCCCCCCTCCTTCGGAGGGTTCCACGGTCTTCAGGGCCAAACGCCATCCTGCCCCGCCTGCCGAGGAGGTCGTTCTCCATCCTGCACCATCTTCAGCCACTGGTGGGGTGGAGTTCGAGCCTCTGCCTGCTTCCCAGCCTGTGAGGGGTCCTGGCCTCTTCCCTATGGCGGGCCCGGCTGTGGTGGTCCCGGCGGCGATGCCCTCCGCGCCTCCTCCTCAACCTGGAGGTTCCGACGCCTCGATCCCTTGTGGCCAGCAGTCTCCTCCTCGTCTCCCTGACCATTTAGAAGATGTTCTTGAGATGGAGGTTGCGGATTTTGATCGGCTGGAGGACGAGGATATGGGGGTCGACTCGTCTTTGGACGGTGCTCCTGATTCGGGCCAGGAGGACCCCGACGTGGCGGCACAGTCCTCTCCACCGTCCCCTGAGTTCTCCCCCCTCACGGACCATGGGGCCCGTGGGCCCAGTGAGGCTGGTTCCCTGTCTCCTCTACAGACGTCCTTCCCTCCTGCTGCGGAGACGGAGTTACAGGCGGAGTTGGCGTCTATTCGTCTTGAGATGGCCTCCAATAAGGCAGACATCCTCTCCTCTGTCACGGCGGCCATGGAAGCAGTGGTCTCCCGGTTGGGTACTACTAACCCGGTGCCTCTGCAGACTCCGCTTGTGGCTCCTCTCCCACCTGTTGCCGACCACATCCCATCTCGGCCTGCTCTCCCGGTCGTGGTACCGTTGACATCATCTACTTCATCACCTGCGCCTCCGACACCGCCTACGACTCCTCTCTGGCCCGTTGTTATCCAGGGCCAGGGTTTGGGGTTGTTCTCTCACCCCCTCTCCGTGCCGCCTCTCTCCAAGTTTAAGATCCCCAAAGTCAAGATGCCATCCCTGTATGGGAATTCTGTTGCTTGGAGAGCTGTGATCGCCTCCAACACTGAGGGGGCGGTCCACCTGCCGGCCGGAGAGCGGGCTGTGCCGGAGGGCTGGGCTATCCAGGTGAATGAGAAAAACGTCTTCAGGGCCATTACTCCACAGGGTCTGGTCCCTGAGGTCGATGTGAGGGTGTACCCTAACCGGCAAGACATGCGGTATTTTTCACATCGTCCGTCGGTCTTGCCTTACACTGCCACCAAGCCCTGGGCTGACTACTCCCACCAAGACCTGTCTGCGGATGTCCACTCCCTCTCTGCCATCTCAGGGACGCCGTACCTCAGGAATGTGCGAGATCGGGACGGGGTCCTGATGCTCGAACTGCCGCACGTCTGTCCGGGTCCCTGGGGTGAATGGATCCGTGAAGCAGTGGAGTTTGGTCAGTCCATGGCTGAGACCTTGCCGGCCATCCCATCCATGGAATCATCTTTTCTGTCGGGCATGCTCCTTACCTACTCGGGCTTCCCTCTGCCTGTGTGGGAGTGGCTCAATGCTCCCAAACTGTCGGTGGGCCCCCTTCCGTATTCCTTTTTCACGGCACCGGAGAAGGCACCACTGGACCGGGACTTTAAGTTCCGTCAGCGAGCGGCGTGCCAACTTTCAACTCTTCTTGCTCAGTTGGAACTGGCGCGGGTTCACCTCCGCCTTATTGAGTCGCTGGAATCGGCTGATCATCGCCAAGGTTTTGAGCATGTCCGACGGATCACCCTGCAGCTTGCCCTCAACCCTGTTCAGGACATCCGCCACTCCCTCCATGAAGCCACTCGTTGCCGTCAACAACTTCGGGTGGCTTTCTGTAAGAAGGCCCCTGCCGACGTCCTCAACCGCCTCCTACTGACTGACCTTCTGACCCCTGGACTGTTCCCTGAGGAGGCTTGGCAAGGGGCTTTCTTACTGGCGCAGAGTGACACGTACTCTGCTCAATGGAAGGTGGTGGCGAAGCCCACTTCATCCTCCTCCACCCGCGGACGCGGGGGCAGGTCTGTCGCCGGCAGAGGGCGCCAGGCTAGAGGTGTGGCCAGGGGACTAGCTCACAGGGGGCGTGGTGTACCCGCCTTCCGTGGTCGTCGGTCCCCGGATCGCCGTCCCGGTCAAGAGGGGATGCAGCGCTGGCAGGCGCAGGGCCCCAGTTCCTCCGCTGCCAGACACAGCCTGGAGGGGGATAGGCCGGAGCGCGAGGCTCGTCCATCGCTTCGGCGGGGCGGCGGGACGTCTGGAGGAGGACGTGGTGGCTCTAGCTCCCACTACGATAAGTCCAAGAGGGGCTCCGCGCCAAAAAACGCGTAGTTCCTCCTGGCCAGTCCCCTCTTCCCTCGCCCGACCATCTCGTCGAAGCGGTGATGGGTCTGACACAAGGCTCCCGCACCGGCTTCTTCCGCCCCCACTACCGGCAATGGCCCCGCCGGTCGTGGGCGCGTCGGGTGGTCAAGAAGGGTCTGACTGCTAGCTCTTACAAGGGATTCAGATCCTGTTTTACCTGGACGATTGGCTCATCTCCGCAGACTCTCTCACACACTGTGTACAAGAAACGCTCACTATAGTCAGACATATCACAAACCTGGGGTTCAAACTAAACATTCCCAAGTCCTGCCTCTCACCGTCACGAGAAGTGACGTGGGTGGGCTTGCACTGGGATCTCCAAAGCGCCACCGTTTCCCAGAGTCGGGTGAATGCGGCGAAACTTCGAAGGAAGCTCTTTGTCGTGTTGCACTCGATCTCGATAACACGAAAAATCTGGGACTCCCTACTAGGGTCTTTGAATTGGGCGTCTCTGACCATGCCCTTGGGCCGGCTCCGACTAAAACGCCTCATTCAGCTGGGCAACAGGCACTTCCCTATCTCGCCCCCTTACCGTTTGTGGATGGTACCGCGCTCAATACATCTGAGACACACTGGGTCGCTCGGGGCACGCTCTCTGCGGCTGTGCCCTGGACTGCTCCTCCGCCGACCATCTGGGTAGACACAGATGCGTCGAGCGAGGTGGGGTGGGGATATCAATCAGACATGGGACATGAAAACCACGGCAGGTGGTCGGGGCTCTCACACTTCCACATCAATGCCCTGGAACTGTTGGTACCGTTGTTCTTCCTGCGGGATCACGGACTGGCCCTCACGAGCAAGTCAGTGGCCTTCAGGATGGACAACATGTCCGCGGTTCATTGTATCCAAAAGCAGGGCTCCTCCAGGTCTGTTGTGCTCCAAGACCTGGCAGAGAAATTGTTTTACCTGGCCGATCATTACAGCATCACCCTGCATGCGACTTACCTGCCCGGGACGGCCAATCTTTGGGCGGATGCTTTGTCGAGAGGACAGAGCACCAAGGTAGAATGGTCATTAAGACAAAGCATTTTCGACGACCTCGCAGCCTCCTGGGGCCATCCGCAGGTGGACTTGTTCGCCTCCTCAGGGACGAACAAGCTGCCTCACCCGCTGGACTTGTACTCAGGCGGGGGGTCCGGATGCCTTCAGCGAGGACTGGAGCAGGTGGCAGTCGATTTACGCTTTTCCACCGCCCGACGCACTGCTTATGTGCAAAGTCCTACACAGGCTGAGAGAGTACCGTTGCAAGGTTTGGTTAATCGCGCCCCTCTGGCCGGCCCAAGCCTGGTACGCTCAGCTGAAGCGATGGTGCCCGAATCCCGTTCCCCTGTCTGTCTCAGACTTCCACTTGGGACAGATTGGAGACCTAGGGACCTCGTTGGCAATCGCATCGTGGATGTTTGTGAGGCAGGGTGGTTGCCGAAATATGGACGTTGCTTGACTGATATGCTTAATCAGCACTGGACTAAGGCTACTTGGAAGACTTACGAGTCTCATTGGAATACTTTCACTAAATTGATCAATGACACCGAACAAACAGTTCCGTCGGTTGCGTTAGTCTTCCATTACCTTAATCACTTGTTTGCGACACGCACATACATGTACAACACCATTAAGAACCACCTGTCCGCTATTAGGGAGCCTTTTGAGATCTTGACGGGGCTGGTGCTCCCTCACAAGGAGCTGTCTTTTTTCATGAAAGCCTGCTTTAGGCTCAGACCGCCCCCACGCCAGATACCGCCTCAATGGTCTCTGGCAAAGGCTGTCGACATGACCTATTCCTTAACCTGCTGCGGCACTTTTAAGACCCTAGACTGATACTGGTAACATGTACTTCCTTAATATGCACCGTACTGTTACGCTCTTTTTCTGATAATAAACTGATTTGTTTATTTGTGTCTTTTCTTGGTCCTCTGCTTGTGGTACGGCTTGGGGTTTATGGTTTATTGGATGTCCGCCTCCAATTTGGGATTCAAGCCCTACGTTGGAAACGTAGAGACTGCTACTAAATTGGGAGGTTTGACGACCTCCCTTATAACCAAATAAGGAAAACCTCTTATTTGGTAGCAGTCTCGGAGTATCCAACGACAGAGTATGCCGCCCTCATGCCGATCCCCTGCCCATCCAATCTAAACTGATTACTTGATACCTCGATACTTTGGCAGGTCCTGGCACAGGCTCATAGAACATGGAGCATGGCTCAGAGGAGAGCAGCTAGATTAAATGGGTAACTATAACAATTCTTTCTCTCCTTCGCTATCTCTTCTTTCCTAGTCGTCTCGGAGTGTGTACAACGTGCCTAGTAGTGAATTGAGGTGCAACTCTAGAGATTATTTGGTTACTTCGCGTGAGTACCGATAAATCGGCCCGCTGTGGTAGCGGCTGAGATCATAAGCCCTACGTTGGATACTCCGAGACTGCTACCAAATAAGAGGTTTTCCATATTTGGTTATAAGGGAGGTCGTCAAACCTCCCAATCTAGGAAGTGAAAATTAAATGTCAATATATAATTGTGAATACAATTACAGCATTATTATTAATATATTAATATTATTGATTGTTTACATTATTTGTGTCATCAATTTAATTTGTATTACCATTTGTTATATCCACTACATATTCGTTAATCTTTCGATGCACAAATTCCTACATGTGAAGAAAAGGAAGGGTGTGTGTGCAACCAGCTAATGTTTCAGCTATAGACATTAAGAATAGGAGCTTTAAATATGTGTGGATGTGTAGCGAATGAGAAGCGAGTGGATATTGGAAGGTTATTTGAAAGAAGAATGTATGAAGAGCTTGTGCTGAATAAAACAAAGATGCAAGGAGAGGGCGAAGTGGATTTTTGAAATGTGAAAGGTAAAAAGTCTGGAGTAGATCAGGGATTTGAAGGAGGAGCTGAGAGAGTTTATGATAGACTGAAGAGAGGTGTCATCAAGACTAATGTGAGTGCGAATGCAGTTTAACCCTTCCTACCCGGGCTGTCTTAGCCAATGACGGTCGCCCCTACCCGGGCGATATGGCCGAAAAACGTCTAGGCCTAGGCTACCGTATTTATGTTTATTTTCACTGCTAGAACTTTCCCACTCATCTATAATCGTAGTGCGGTTTTCAATCTGTATTTTGGCATTGAGTAGAGCTCTGTAAGTCAACTGGTTCAGTTGTGATGACGATTTCGTGGAGCCAATATTGCAGAGATGTTTCAAATATGGGGGCTTTTCAGACACTAATTTCGTCATGACGTCAGAACAATAACATTGAGGAGTCTTCTCCTTCTTGTTTTCGGAGGTGCGGTGACGAACGCTTGGGTTTGTTGACATACGTCGTATGCACGGCGTTCGGACCAAGCTTAATTAGGCTATTAAGCTCATGCCTTAGATAAGGCATACCGGGTATTGGCCCTTCTTTCTTGCTGTCCTTACCTAAGGCAGACCGGGTAGGAAGGGTTAAGGGTGAATGGTGGGTTTTTGTGAGTGCATATTGGCCAGGAAGTGAAAACACAATAGAAGAGGTGGAGTGTTTTGGGGAAGATATGAGAGAGTGTCTACAAAGGCTTGAGGAAAATTAAAATGTGGTAGTTTCAGGGGACCTGATTGCTAGGGTAGGAAATAAACCTGTTGAGGGAGCCATAGGTAGTTTTGGTGTGGATGTTGTAAGCGAGACTGGAGAAAGATTGATTGCTGTATGTGGAGAGTGTAGAATGAGTGTAGGTAATACGTTCTTAAAAAACAAGAAAAAGAGATACACAAGTACACATGGCATAGACGAGGGGAGATATTGCAGAAAAGGTGTAAATAAATTATGTGTTGGTGACAAGGGAAAGGTTGTGTAGACTGTTGTATGTGAATGTGCTGAGAGATGAGGCGGAGGGTATGTCTGATCATTATCTAGGGGAGGGAAAGCTGAGAGTGAAGAGTTACAGGTGAATGCGAATTAAGCGTGAATTAAGAGAGGAAATAGAAGCTAGGAAGTTAGATAATAGTACAAAAAAGAGAGGGAGTACAAGGAAAGACTAAATGAGAAATGGATGGAAGCAAGAGAGATGGAAGACAAGAGACATAGAGGATGAATGGACACAGTTTAAGGAAGGAGTGAAAGCAAGCACAGAGGAAGTATGTGGTAAAAGGAAAATAGCTGGCTGAGGTATAATTTGTTGGTATTTAAGCCTTTATTGGTGGCGCGCATCATATGTCGAGTGAAAGAAATTTGGACTATGTGGCTGCTCACACCATAAGTCGTGTGGCAATTTCAGCACGTAATGTTGCTGAGAGAGAGAGACAAGTGGTGGCAGGAGAGTAGCGAGCGTATGACTGCTCCAGACCACCGCGGCGGACCAACTGACATGAATCCCACCCTCCTCCACCCTCTCACACTCGCTACATGGTGAAATGTATGGGGAAAGTACCGAATTACATGGTTTTTGCACTCGTGTTGCGCGGTTGTTGCAAGAAAACTAGCGGTCATACAAGGATCGTTGTGGTGTCATTGGAAAGCTCTGTTTATGCCCTTTCAGGGAAAGATACTGGTCTTACGCTCTGGGTCTTATTTAGGCATGAAAATGATCACGTAAACAGCCCTATTTTGGGTAAAAATACCCCGCTGGTGGCTACATATTATTTACCGCCTAGGCCGCTCTTTAGGTGTTAAGATATGTATGTGATATCCCAGCTTCGAATCCCGGGCAGATCACATTCTTTAATTATTTTCATTGGAAGGTGTTTGGTGTTGGGAGTGAAAATAATTAATTAAATTTTCTCCCTGAAGGTCATAGAGTAATATTGTCTTTGTTTTGTCTTACGAATACGGCCTAAAATATGTGGAAACGTTTTTGAAACTCTCTCTCTCTCTCTGAAAATAACGAAACCACCTAACCACAGAGTCACCGGGAAGGAGAAACTCACCCTAGTTGTTGTTGTTGTTGTTCCCCAAGCTGCCTGGCCGAACAGCCCCAAGGCCCCGAGCAAGGCCAAGGCCATAACCGAACGCCCCCACAGAACCCTCCCTGCCGACCACAATAAAGCCTGGGTGACTGAAGCCACTCCATGGCGGGGAGCTGAGGAGGGTGCGGAAATGGCCGGGAAACCAAAGCCTCACCCAGGGCCCTGTGCCCCTCAGCAATTATGAAGAGAAAGTTGAGGGGCAAAGGAAAAATGTGACGCTTTGGCTTCCAATCTTGGTAGATTGGGAGGTTAATCCACGGAAGAGACGCCGTCACTTGAGATCTAGAAAATATAAAAGTAAACGGAACAGTCAGAGTAAGCTATGGGTATGGCGGAGATCGCTCAGTTCTCACTCAGATAGACCAGACCATCACCACTAGTTTATGGTGACAGTCTCATGCGAGGTCAAGGAACTGCCTTTGCCACCAAGAACAGTGGAAAAGGTCATTCCAGGCGGTAAAGTCGAACATATCATGAAAGACATAACCAACTCCGCCATACCAGAGGGCGCCTGTGTAGTCTTTAATGTTGGCTCTAATGACTGTTTCGACGGAGGTAAGGCCCCTATTAAGACCATAGAAAAAGATTTTGAGAACCTAATTAAAGTCATGAAAAGGAAGACCAAGAAATGTGTGGCAAGCGGCGTGATACCCCGAATTAAAACAAGTTCATACGGACAAAATAGAGCCATAGAAATTAACAGCGCAGTCAAGGTCATGTGCAAACAAGAGAAGGTACTGTATGTGGACAACTGGACTAACTTTGTAGGGAACTCGTCCCTGTACAGCGGAGATGGCATTCATTTATCAGAAAAAGACGTTCAGCAGATGAGGGACATCCTAAATCATGCAACGTACATTGCCCATGAAAACAACACCAGTCAGGACCGAGAGATAATTATGCTAATAGACTCCTCTGAGTATTGACATCGCTACCCCAAAAAAAGCTCTCCCACAACCCCACCCAATCAAATGAATGAAATAAATACCCCCTTTGGTTTAAAATTCACGCATCCTAACCCACCCGCACAGTCAAGAGAAATAAATAACCCCGCCCAACCCTTCCAAGTCCATCACAACCACTTACATGGAACTGTCAACCCCTATGGTCCACAATTTGCGAAAATTTACCCATCTGAACCACTTAACATCTTAAACAAACCCACCCAACCCCATCCAAACCAACTCAACCAATTGAATGAATTTGATAACCCGCCCCAGCTTCAAGTCAAAACCCCAAACCCATCCTTACCAATAAGAAAAACAAATTCAGCGCGTGCGGAGAGAAATTATATAAAAATAATATCCGTAAATGCCTATTCAATAAGAAACAAATTAGACGAACTTAAATGTCTATTATTAAATGAGAAAGCTGACGTTATTTGTATAACAAACACATCTGAACCTTAAATATAAAGATCTACTTCATGAATATCACATTGAGCCTTATACATTTTTTCATAAAAAACGTAATAATGTATGTTGCAACCTAGTTAAACCCAGTTGAGGTGACTCTCCCCGAAAGTAATGCAGAAATAGTGTGCGTCAAAATAAATACAAAAAACATGAAGTTGAATATCAGTACGGCGTACTGATATTTGGCGTACATAGACAAACTGTTGCCGATGATATAATTTTTTAGGAAATACTAGAGAAAACCCTTAATTCCGATGGACCAGTTTTACTAGGTGACTATAACGTCCCCCTCATTGACTGGAATACCCTGACCTGAAAAAATGCAGAGTCACGCCTAAGGACAAGCTTCATCCAGGATTTTTTTTTGACTCAACACGTAAAACAGCCGACGCGAGATAGGAATATATTAGACCTCGTAATCACTACCCAAGAAAATCTATTATCAAACCTGGATGTAGGTGAACATCTGGCAACGTACGATCATAAAATCTTAAGGAGCAACGTTATAAGCAAATATTCCACAGTAAAAACAACAGGAATGGTTCCGGACTTTAAAAACACAAATGTTTACAGACTTAAAGAATCGCTATCAAACATACACTCAAACCTCATAAATATAAACAAAGTAAATGAACTATGGGGACATTTTAAGTCTACAATTACAGAAGCACATAAACGATTTGTACCCATGAAACCAACACGTAATACGAAATCAAGTATGCCCCCTTGGTACAGTAGAGACATTGGCAAGGAAATAAGGAAAAGGAATCAACTCCACAAACTTGTAAAAAATAACCCAAACAATGAAGTCGTTAAAAACCTGTACAACAATAGTAGAAGGGAAGTGAACAAAATAATTAGGGCGAACAAACAAAATTACGAAATGAATATTGCCAGAGAGAGTGCCACAAAGCTCAAAAAATTCTACAGTTACGTAAAGAAAAATAAACAGATCAGAAGCGGAATGGGACCGCTAATAGAAGATGGCCAGACGATAACAGGTGACACAAACACGGCAAATATGCTCAACAAATATTTTGGTTCAGTTTTCACAGAAGAAGTGATCGATCATACCCCTGAAAATAACACCTCAACTCATGTGATAGGAGATTTCACCATCAGTGTTAGCGAAGTACAATGGAAATTGAGTAATTTAAATGTAAATAAGACCCCGGGACCCGACATGCTCCACCCGAAAATAATTAAGAATATTAAGGCCTTCTGCGTGTCGTAAGAGGCGACTAAAGAGGTTGGGTCGGTGGGCTTGCGACCCCCACCCGGAAAAAATATCTAAGCAAGGAAAAACGAACGAACAGCCTCGGATGCGGACGGAACCAACGTTGACGAACCACGACCGACTAAGGACATGCCTTTGGACATTCTGAGAATGGCTACGTGGAATGTTAGTGGCATGAATGATGGCACAAAAGAGAGAGAGGTTCTGGAAGTGTTAGTGAATGCCAGGCTGGATGTATGTGGAATGACAGAGACCAAATGGAAAGGTTCAGATGTGAGAGAGTGGGAGTGTGGAATGGGTGTGTGTGCTGGAGTGAGTGAAGGAACAGCGAGAGAAGGTGCATGTTTGTTTGTAAGTAGCAAATGGAAGGAATGTGTAAGAGAGTATGGGTCTGTGGGTTCAAGGATTGTGTGGGTGAGAATGAAAGTAGGAATACAAACGTGGGTGATTGTATGCGTGTATGCCCCGACAGAGGATATACTTGAAAGAAAGAAAGAGGAGTTCTGGATGAATGTGGAGGCATGCCTGGAGAAGTTTGACAAGAACGAAAGAATATTTCTGATTGGGGATATGAATGGTAAGGTGGGTGATAGGAAAGTTGAGGGAGTGGTGGGAGGGTGGGGGGTACCATCAGAGGTGAATGGGAATGGTAGTGCACTTGTGGACGTATGTGTGGGGAGGAGGCTGTGGATAGCCAACACCTTCTTCCGACACAGAATGATCCACAGGTACACGTGGAAACGGATGTTGACGATGAAGGATAAGACAGTGGTGGAACGAAAGTCATTGATTGATTATGTATGTGTGGATGAACGAATGAAGAAATCTGTGATGGATGCTAGGGTGTATAGGGGTATTGGAGGGGGTCTGTCTGATCATTATGTAGTGGTAGCTAAGGTTAGGATACAAAAGAAGTGGGTGAGGAGAGCGGGAGGGAGGCGAGAGGAGGGTGGAATGGTGAGGAGGGTGGAGAGGTTGCAGGAGGAGGAAGTCAGGGAGGAGTACAGGAGAGCAGTGGAAAGACGACTAGGTGGGTTCGACCTGGAAGTTATGGAGGAAGTGGAGGAGATGAGCAAGGTGTTTAAGGATGAGATCTGTGCAGCATGTGAGGAGGTGTGTGGAGTGAGGAGAAGAGGGAGGGGAGTGAAAGGTACAGCATGGTGGACAGAAGAGGTAAAAATAGCTGTGGAAGAAAAGAAGAAAGCATATAGAGAGTGGTTGGGTAGAGGGAATGAAGATTCCGAGAGACAGAAACGAGCGAGGTACGTGGAGAGTAAGAGGGTGGTGAAGAGAGTAGTGAAGGAAAGTAAGAGAAGAGTAGATGAGGAATTTGGAAGGAATCTGAGTGTAAAATGGAGGGAGAGTAAGAAACTGTTCTGGAAAGAAGTCAAGAAAGTTAGGGAAGGTAGCAAGGGAAACAGTAAGGGTGTGAAAGATAAGAATGGGAGAATGCTAGCCGAGAAGCAAGAGAGAGTCGAAAGATGGAGGGAGTACTTCAGTGAGTTGCTAAATGAAAGGAATGAAGAGCCAGCAAACATAGCTGGATATGGTATGGGAGGGAGAAGAAGAGAAGTAGTGGAGGAGGAGGTGGGGATCAGGAGGTCAGAAGTGTGGGAAGCCATGAAAAAAGTGAAGTTGGGGAAAGCACCAGGAACAGATGGAGTGTGTGGGGAAATGTTGAAGTATGGTGGTGAGATAGTGATAGAATGGGTATGGAAAATGTGCAAACTAGCATGGGAGAAGGGCAGTGCACCCGATGACTGGAAGACTGGCATAATAGTCCCCCTATATAAGGGCAAAGGGGAAAGAGGAGTGTGTGGTAACCACCGAGGAATATGTCTTCTAAGCGTAGTAGGGAAGGTATACAGTAGGGTAGTGATTGAGAGAGTGAGAGTGAGAACGGAGAAATGGATAGGCGACGAGCAGGGAGGTTTTAGGAAGGGAAGAGGATGTGTAGATCAGATTTTTACCCTGAATTGTGTTGTGGAGAAGTATCTGGAGAAGAAACAAAAGGTGTATGTTGCCTTTATGGACTTGGAGAAGGCCTATGACAGAGTGGATAGAGAAGGTTTGTGGAAAGTACTTAGAATATACGGAGTAGAGGGCAAGTTGCTGAAAGCAGTGAAGAGCATGTATGAGGGTGCAAAGGCGGCAGTACGTGTGGAGAGTGAGCAGAGCGAGTTCTTTGACCTGAATGTTGGTTTGAAACAGGGGTGTGTGATGTCCCCGTGGTTGTTTACTGTATATATGGATGGAGTTATGAAAGAAATACTATCAAGAGCAGTGGATGTTGGTGTATCGCTGAAAAGGGAGGGAATTGAGTGGAAGCTACCTATACTGCTGTTTGCGGATGATACAGTTCTGATGAGTGATAATGAATGGGAGTTGCAGGGTCTGGTAAATGATTTGGAACAGTGTGCGAAAAAACGGAATTTGAAGGTAAATACGGGGAAGAGCAAGGTTATGGTCTTCGAAAGGGGTGAAGTCACAGAGTGTGAGGTGAAGCTGAACGGTCAGGCTATGGAGATTGTCAACTCTTTTAAGTATCTGGGCAGTGTGTTGAGTAAAGATGGGACTATGGATGAAGAGGTGCGGGAGAGGGTACAACAGGGGAAGAGGGTTGTAGGAACGCTAAAAGCAGTAACAAGAAATAGGGTGGTCAGTATGGAAGTGAAGAAGTCCTTGCATGACAGTGTGGTAATCCCGACACTGACTTACGGAAGCGAAGCATGGACGTTGGTTGAGAGACTCAGACCAAGAGTGAGAGCAGTGGAAATGAATTACTTAAGGAGTGCGTGCGGAGTTACATGGAGGGATAGACAGACTAATGAGGAAGTAAGAAGGAGGTGTGGTGTGGAGGTAGATGTGCTGGAAAGTGTGAAAAGGAACAACTTGAGATGGTTCGGCCATATGGAACGTATGGAAAGTGAGAGAATGACTAAGAGGGTGTACGAGAGCGAGGTGAAGGGACAGAGGGGGAGAGGTAGACCGAATATGAGGTGGAAGGATGGAGTGAGGAACTACATGAACGAAGGCGGTGCTGGTTGGGGGGAGGGGCGTCGACTGACTGGGGACAGAGGTGCATGGGGGCGGTTCGTTCGTGGCCACCCCTTCGGGGATCGCGGCGTCAGGCAATAGATAGATAGATAGAAGGACGAGATAGCAAAACCCCAGCTGACACAGCTATTTAACTTATCATTACTACAGGGGATTGTACCGAATGATTGGAAAGATACGAAAATTACGCCATTATACAAGAAGGGTAGCAAGGCCAAAGCAAGTAAAAATTACAGACCAAGTAGTCTAACTTCAATTATAGGAAAAATCATGGAAAAAAATCCTTAGAGATAAGATAGTAGAGTACCTGGAATCAAACAACCTGATCAAAAATAGTCAACACAGCTTTAGATCAAATAAGTCATGCCTAACAAATTTGATTGAATTTTATAACAAACTATTCACATATAACTACATGACGAAATCACTAGATATAATCTTCTTGGACTTTCAAAAAGCTTTCGACAAGGTGCCACACCGGAAACTAATGGCTAAACTGGAGAATAGGTATCAAAGGTAAAATTCATTCTTGGATAAAAAATTGGCTTACAGACAGAAGACAGAGAGTGGTGATAAATGGAGTGGAATCCGAGTGGGAGCCTGTCACTAGTGGAGTTCCAAAGGGCTCGGTCCTTGGACCGGTCCTGTTTCTCCTTTACATTAACGATATTGATGTAGGGGTAAACAACACCATTTCCAAATTCGAAGACGATACAAAGATAGGAAATACAGTCCTGGCCGAAGAAGATAGAAATGCGTTGCAGTCTGATTTAAACAAGACATCAGAGTGGTCTGAAAAATGGCAGATGCCCTTCAATGTCGATAAATGTCAGGTGCTGCAGGTTGGTTGCAGAAATATGTAATACAAATACGAAATGAATGGCAAACAAATAAAAACCACAATGCTAGTGAAAGACCTTGGGGTATTAATATCTGAAAACATAAACACTTCCGACAAATGTATAGCAGCTGCAAATAAGGCAAACAGAGCATTGGGCTTTATTAAACGAAAATTTACATATAAACATAAGAACGTAATAGTCCCACTGTTCAAAAGTATAGTGAGGCCCCACCTTGAATATGGTGTGCAATTCTGGTCACCTTATCTGATCAAGGACATTGTAAGACTCGAGTCAGTGCAGCGTAGAGCAACGAAGATGATACCCTCATTAAGAAATAAACCATATGAAGAAAGATTTAAACGATTGAACCTGTTCTCATTAAAAAAGAGGAGGTTGAGGGGTCAACTTATTGAGTGCTTTAAGATACTAAAAAGCTTCGACAAAGTCGATATACTGTAAATGCACTATTCACATTAAACAAAAATACTCAAACTCGCAGAAATGGAATGAAATTAAAAACCAAAAAGGTAAACCTAGATGTCACAGAGAGTTTCTTCACCTACAGTGTGGTGACGGAGTGGAATAAACTACCAGCGAGAGTGGTGGAGAGCGACACAATAAACGCTTTCAAGGGAAGGCTTGACCTCTATCTAGAGGGGGCTGGGGTGATATGAGAAAAAACAAAAAAAAACAAAAAATATATACCGGTATATACAGTATATACCGGTATATATATATGTATGTATATATGTGTGTATATCAAAATGTGTGTATGTAGGTGTATATGTATGTATACATGTACGTGTATATGTATATGCATGTGTATATATATATATATATATATATATATATATATATATATATATATATATAGCATGTAAAGCCAGATTGCCTAGTAAGGACCTTGAGGTCTGTGTGGTCTGTGTATCTATGTATCTCTCTCTCTCTCTATATATATATATATATATATATATATATATATATATATATATATATACATACTAGCCATTCACACGGTTTTAAAATTATTTACGATTAACTACAGTTATCACCTTTAACCCGTGGAGCCCCGGCTAGTTTTGTAATGTTTGTTCACCAGAACCCGGCCGGTTTTCAAAAAATTGTTTTATTCCAGAAACAATAGCGAATGGGTTAGGAATGAAGGAAAAACCTCGAAAAACCGCTCAAAAAGCTTAAAGAATGGTCCTACAGAGCCCCCGAAAACGTATTTTACGAGAGTAAAAATTTTAAGGCAATTACCCCAAAAAACCAGGTTATTGCGCGCTTACGCGCACGCACGTGGACTTTGAGAGTTTTCAACCATCGGCACGGTTGCGTAGGATACGTACACAGTTCCCATACAAATCTGAGCCCTCTTGAGTGGCTACACCTGAGATTACGGTCGGCGCAATTAGGGCGACGCGTCAGACGCGTCTCTGGGGCTGTGCGTTACATACATCGCCGACGCGTCAGACGCGTCGCTGGGGCTGTACGGGTTAAGCAAATAAATACATATATAAATTAATTGTATAATTAACTTACAAAGTATAAAACACAAAAGCAAAACGAAATCATTGACTAATAAATTAAGTATATTAATGAAGACTCAATCAGAGCGAGACATAAAGGCAAATACAAACACTGATGTACTACACATGATTTGTATATACTACATAATATATATATACATATACATATACGCACATATATATATATATATATAGCCACTGACTGGGTGTTATATTCCCTCCTAATGAATGACACCTAAACCACACACTATAACACCGATAGTCAGTTGGGTTTAAGCTCGGTTCACACATGCACAAATTACCGTCCCGTCCGTCCCCGACCCTTAATTCGCCGTGCCTGGGCGGCGGACTTTTTGTGCATGCATAAAATGGTCCGTGTGGGTCGGGGCAACTGCCAAAAAACGTGTTATGTCGGGACACCCACAGGACACACATGGGAGCAGTCGTTGTCTATAACGCAGCCTGGCGGCGTCTAGACGCCGATTAATGCGATGAGAACAGCGGCAAAAAAACGTTGGAACGGCCCTAGTGGCCATCCTGGCCACATGGGGCCTCCAGATTGATGCCGTCCCGCCTATTTTCTTGGTCGGGAACGGACGTGACGTTATTTCGTGCATGTGTGAACCGAGCTTTAACCTATAAACGGCGAGCAGGGGGTATTGAACTCGATGCCCTGGGCGAGCATATTAGGCTCCATTCATGCCTATAATAGTCATTTTACGATAAATATCGTTATTACTTATTCATATGCGCCTATTTTACCTTCACTATGAAGATAGTAACCTGTAACAACAATAAACCAACTGGAAATATCATTTTTCTGGTCAAAATCGCGAATATACATGGAGCAGCCCATTCATGAATTATGGAGCAAATTGAGGCAACCCCTCCCTTCACGAGGCCTCAAGCCTGACTGAGCTTACTCATCCACACACTCGCTTGTGTAACACACCCACTAGGCACATAAGCACATCCTCCACACATTTTGCTAATGTTAGCAAAAAAATATACCAACTAATTAGGGAATAACAGGGAAAATAGGTGATAATTGAAGGGGGAGGAGAAAGGAGGGAAGGAGGGGATGTTCAGGAGTGATATGAGGTATAGGGAAAACAAAAAATGAAAAAATTTTTTTTTTAGTACTACTGGGGCCGTTTAAAATGTTTTTTTTAGGCCTTCCCTCTTAAGAGCTTTGCCGCCCTCGCCCAGTAAAACTTCTTATGAGCTTTCTCGCCGTTGCCGGGTTAAGCAACCATTCCCCTGGCAAAGAAACAAACTAGATACTCAATGAGTTGCCTCGGCATATGGAAGTATATATGAAGGCGGGTTATTTACGTCCACCCCTTTGTAAATTAAGTCGTCTGGCATTATATAGACATATAGAAGCCAACTTGTGCCTAAGTTATCAGTGTTGTATGAGTTGTGTACTTTTTTGTTAACATATTGTATAACTTTGGCAAATATATTTTGACTTTGAAGTTATCACTGTTTAAGATGGTCTACTGGTGGAGATTACATAAAATGTCATTCATAGGTATACTGTGTTGTATATTTAATCATGAATATAGCTTTACAACTTTTCCATTTTAAACCTTATTCCCAAATTAACTTTCTGCTACACACCTACACAGTGATAAATATAAGGGATCCGGGCATCTTTATGAGTGACATAACATTGGAGCTGTTGGACCATTATAGCCAGCAGGAATACTTACTCCTTCATTGTCGTCTGTTTTATCATCCCCAGGCGTACTGTAGCTCGGTCGTAGTTCAGGTATAATTTGAATTAGTCGTGCTCTCCTCACATTTGTATGTTTGTTAGTCCCTTGTATTGTCTGCAGAAGTTACACTGTAAAGCCTGTCTATTATGTTAATGACACCTTCACAACAGCCGTTTGTTCGACATTGTATGCCCGATTCATTTGACTGATGGCTAGATATACTGTAGACCAATGTGTACAATTCACAAATCTTACCACAGCTCACAAAGCAATTATATTTTGTGTTATTCATATATCATATACCCATAGCATATCAGTAGCATTAGTATGCAACGAATGGTAAGAAAACTAGTTTTATGTCAGTGGAAATTCAGACTGTGAGAGAGGAAATACATGTGAATCCCTCAGAATTACTTACGTTATTCAATAATATGTATTCTGTAAAGTCTATATAAAGGCTCAGGGTAGTTGTTGTGTGACCAATGTAGCTGCTGTTGCTGTTTGGGCGGAGTGTGCAGTCTCTAGTGTTGTATTTGAACATATAAACTACATTGGTTTGTTTCAGTGTGTTCGTTTTGGCCAAGATTTTTTTTTTTTTCATGAGGAGTGAAGACACTTCAGGGCTTATGTAGTACATAATTAATCTTATTTCATCTTCGCTTTCTGTTTAAAATAATGATTTAGTATGTCTTGCAATATTATATCGTTTTAATAGGCAGGATACATAGTATGTGGGTAGTATAATTTGAAAATTGCTCTGGTCGGTGGGTTAGCATATTTGTTCATTAGCGTTTCAATGTATTTATCGACGTCAGTGGTAGCATAATCTTCGTTCACTAAGATTTGCTAGATTCCTACTAATTATTGGTGCAAAAGGGACCAGGTTGAACAGTTTCGGAACACTCTGTGACACTCTGTTTATATCGCTGGAGACCATTGACTGGTTCCATTAACCAACTCTAGTACGGCATATAGTTATAACATGGACAATCGCCTACTGTCGGTGGTCTTTTTATTTATATATGTATAGTGTATATACAACTAAAACAAAAAACGTTGTTCAAAAATACAAATTATAATACAAGCATAAAGTAAAATGTACACAAAATATGTAATTTTTCCCTTTGGTGTAAAATATATTTTTTGTTTTACCCAAATACTTCCTCTGACCCCCTCCTCGCTTCAATAATGTCAGGGGCAGCCAGATTTATTGCCAGGAGAAACTAGATTGACTGCTTCCTTGTCGCTTGGGCTTACTGCAGGGGGTAGTAAAACTGGGGACATGAGAGCAATGTGGACCCATCGGAAATGTAAACCGGCTGTGCTATATAAACCTAAGACCAATATTGAAACGCTGCACCAGGGGGTATACATGAAGAGTCGGCCAAATACAAATTAGTCTCGAGGAAATGTCGGACGAACACAAACTCTGAAGAACCCATTTACCTTACATAACCTAACTTGGCCCAATCCAACCTCGCGGCTAACTTGACCAAACCTACAGTATTTATTTTACCCAACTTAATCTATCCCCACAGTCAACATCACCAAGCCTACAGTATTTATCTAACCTAACCTATTCTTGGCAGCCGTACTATTCGAGGCAGAGTTCTCTTCATCCTACTTCTCTCATTGGCCGAGTTCCCCTTGTACCACAGGGGAATAGATTATATTTGTATAGCTAGTTTTGTTTTTCCAAGTCACAGTATATGTTACACACACAGACGGAGATTACTTAATCGAAAACTTATTTCCTCAACCTTCCTCTGCAGCTCTGACTTGGACATTTTCGAAACCAACTTTCACAAGAATTATGATAAATGTACAACAATCGTCTATTTGCTGTAAGTAGGTGAACAAATCATGATCTCTAAACTCTGTAACTAAAAAACGACAGGAGTAATCGAACTAATATTTCTACCATTTGGGAAGAGTCAGTCACGGACTAGACGTGGAAATTTACAACAAACCTAAGCTGGTACTTACTATATTCGTCTAAACTATACTAAGCTAGGCCTATAAAAATAGGCCAAGTGGTTGTATTGAGGCAAACTGGGATATGTGGTTACTGTTGAATTGAACTTAGAAGTCGAACCGAGCAGATTATTAATTGTGTGGATTAGTCTACGGGGCTGAGCAGGCTAATTGGGGCAAGTTGTCATTATTTTAGTCAATTGGTTATGTTGGACGGGTGAAAGCAGTTATCAATTGAATTGAATGGATAAAGTGTAGAATTGGGCTAATTAGATTAATGGACTGAGTGAACGATTGGGTTAAGAAATTGAATTTGGCCAAATTATCAGTTGTGTCCCAGTCAGACAGTTGACAGAGTGATCAATTTGAATTACAAGGTTGTTACGTTCCATTATGTCTAGGGGTTAATTATATTATATTACTCGAATCGTAACATGACACACTACGTTCTTGATCAGTATAACATTATAAATCCGGCGTGCCAGGTGACCAAGGCCATATGGCACTATATTAAAATTAAACAATGTTAGAGGAAGATAAAACAAAACTAAAAACCTTGAGTATATTACAATATATACAATAATAATTAGTCTCAGTGAATCTAATTAATTTACAAAAGATATAAGTACAAAATGGTAACTTGCTCAATTCATAGAGTGATTACCAGATAATCCTGGCTACACAAACTATGATAATAATACTAGAGTTCATAATAAAAAAAAACTTAGCTGTAAGGTGACCATTGGTAACAAAAACCTCAGAACCAACAAAATATAGGCGAAAGCGAAGTAGGCAGGAGCTGTTTACACCACAAAGGTCAGACAAGGAGTAACAATCAAAAGTAACAATCATGCTGTAGCCTGAGGTTACCAACTGATCATTAAAATAGATTATCAAATACTTTAATAATATACCGAAATGTTATTTTAAACTTACTTTATTAATTTAAGATAAAGCTAAAATCAGTATTAGACAGGATTACATGCATAAGAACACTTAATAACTAAATGCATATAAACAAATGAGCCCCAACAAGCGCAGAGCCGAAACAATATGCAACTAAGTGAACAATATGTAACAAACTGAACGATGTGCAAACGAGTGGACGCTTCAATCACACCTTCCCACCAAGATAAAATTTACGAGTAAATTTAATCATAATAATCTAAAGTAATCAACAATAAACCTTATAAATCATTATACAGTATTAGACTCTTGAGAGAGTGTCAGCCAGAACATTTTCCCGTCCTTTTAATGTCTTATTTCTAGATTGTATGGCTGAATCATCAGTGACCACTGCATTAATCTTTGATTATGATTTATAATTTTAAACAAAAACTTAAGTGGATTATGGTCATAATAAAAATAATAATAATAATAATAATAATAATAATAATATTTATTCAGTCAGCAATTTACAGAGTTGGTACCACATAGTTTGTTACAAATATGACATGTACCAGCCTTGCATAATTCCAACTAAGGATAGCCCAATTTACTGGATACTGAGCATTGCTTACATATATGTTGAATTGTTTAAAGCTAAAATCAGGGCCAAGAGTTCCTTTTCAATGGTAGCAACATTTCTTTGGTACTTCTTAAACTTTGCTGACATATAACAAACTGGATGCAAAACCTCATCTTCCCCCAACTGAAGCAACACCGCTCCTGCTCCTGAATCGCTGGCATCTACAGTATATGTAGGCTGAAGGGTTCCTCAAAGTCAGGTGATCGTAATACCGGATCAGTGGCCATGCAGGGCTCGGATGTTTTCAAAAGAGGCTTGACATTCAGCTGTCCATTTGAAAACCTTCTTTAGGCTAGTGAGATCAGTACGGGTGAGCAACCTGAGAGAAATTTGGACAGAACCGTCGATATTATCCGCTCATCCCCAGGAAGCGCAGCAAGGACTTGCGGTCTGATGGTGGGGGGAAGTTCAGAATGGCTTCTATCTTGGCATCAACTGGTTTAATAATTATGTCCTTTCCCAACCACATGGCCCAAGAAACCACAGTAGCTCGCCCGAACTCACTCTTTGCAAGGATAAGGGCGAGATCTGCATCGGCCAACCTAGTAAATAATGCTGTAAGTCGCAGAAGATGATCCTCCCAAGTAGACGAAACAACCACCAAATCATCCAGATACGCCTGAACTCCTTCAAATCTTCTGATTACATTGTTTACCAAGCGTTGGAAGGTTGCAGGTGCGTTCCTGAGGCCGAAGCTCATGACCTTGTATTGGTATAGGCCATCTGCTGTGACAAATGCTGAAATCCACTTTGCCTGCTTCGTCAGTGCCACTTGGTAATATCCCTTCAACAAGTCCAGTTTAGTAACAAACCCTGCATTACCAATTCCATCGATCACATCATCCAAGCAAGACAAAGGGAAGGAATCCGACCGAGTAACTGCATTCACTCGACGGTAGGCGGTGCAGAGCCTCATACTTCCATCGGACTTGGGAACTAGGAAGCACGGTGAAGCCCAGTCGCTGTCACTGGGTTCTGCCAAATCATGGTAAAGCAAGAAAGATACTTCCTCCTTCAGCTTCTATCTCTTGTAAGGGTTGATCCAGTAAGGGGCTTGCTAGATGGGAAGAGTGTTGTCCAGCAGAATGATGTCATGCAGCACACCACGACATGGCCTTGGAACATCACCACAGATTCCCCGGAAGTCGTTCAGTAAGTTCACCAAATCTGCTGACTACCGAGGCGAGAGGTGCTGCAATTTAGGACCAAAATTAGACAACAGTTCACTGTTACATAGCCTAAGTGGAACCTCTTCAAAGAAATCAGGGTCTTCCTCAACCTCCAGTGACTGCTGCACCATAATTGATTCTCCTCCCCTACAAAGATACTGCTTCAGTAGGTTTATATGTACTCTACGCTCCTTTCTTCTGCGATCAGGAGTCTGTATTACATAGTTTACATTGCCAACCTTTTGTTTAACACAGTATGGACCAAAATACCTTGCCTGAGGAGTATTCTTAGCTAAAGGAAGAAAAGCTAGCACTAAATCACCAGGATTGAAGATTCTTTCCACAGCTTTTTTGTCAAAGTTTTCTTTCATGGTTTCCTGAGCACCCTTCAAATTATCTCTGGCAACATTTCTGACACAATTAAGTCTTTCTCTGAACTTTTGAACATACTGTAAGAGTGGCATACTGTCATCCTCTGCTATCCAACTCTCCTTTACCAACTTGAGCAGCCCCCTAACCTCATGTCCGTCCACAAGCTCGAAAGGAGCATACCCAAGAGATTCCTGTCTACTCTCCCTAATAGCCAACAAGAGTAAATGAACACCTTCATCTCATTCTTTCTCTACTTCTGGACAATACTTTCTCAACATTTGTTTATAGGTTTGATGGAAACGCTCCAAAGCGCCTTGTGATTCAGGTTGGTAGGCTGTAGCAAAGTACTGTTTAATAGACAATTCATGCATTACTTGTTGAAAGAGACCACTTGAAAAATTAGTACCTGTCTGACTGAATAGATCTTGTAATACCATATTGCGTGACAAATTTAGTCAGTGCCTTGACAATTACTTTGGCAGAAATCTTCCTCAAAGCTATACATTCTGGATATCGGGTGGTAGCACACATGCTGGATAAAAGGTACTGGTTGCCAGACTTTGTTTTGGGCAACGGACCTACACAATCAATTATAATGTGACTAAATGGCTCTTTCACTACTGAAATGGGCTAAAGAGGTGCTGGTAGAATTACACTGGTAGGCCTACCTACTTGTTGGCATGGGTGACATGTGCGGCAATACTCAGAGACATATTTTGTCATCTTCGGCCAAAAGAAATACCTCATTAGCTTGCCACAAGTCTTGCATACTCCTAAGTGTCCTTCTAGACCTTCGTGAGCTAAGCTGATCAAATCATAATGGTAGCTAGTAGGAACCACCACTTGGTGCAAAACTGAAGTAAGATCATTAGAGGGCAAATCTATAGGTCTATATTGTCTCATTAGTATGTTGGAACGAGTAAAGTAACAGGTACTTGAAGGAACATCTACCTCATAATATGACTGTCTGAAACACTTTGCTAGATCTGGATCCTCCCCTTGCGCTTTAATGAGCATAGCTTTAATGACAGGCATATTCTCTATCTGGTCATGGGTATCTTGATCTGTAAACAAATGACTAATGTCAAGTGCAATATTATCATCACCTACTGACTCACCATTTGGGAACTCTACATTTACTGCACCTTGCGTAGCCATACTTCCTGTCAGTGCACAGCTAGGAAAAAGATGGGGATTTTCCTTCTCTAAAGTTTCGGTTGGATTGCGAATACAAGGTACAGGGGTTACTACAGGATCAGGTACCAAACGATCACCAGCTATGTCATTTCCCAATACAAATGTCACGCCATCAACATGAAGAGGAGAATCCTGAACTCCCAGTGATATATTGCTTCACCAGATCTGACTCTAAATACATTCTTGCCAAGGGAATAGTGATAAATCCAACACCCTGTAGAACTACATTTTCACCAGTATAAGAGTTCTCTATAAATGGAACAGCACTCTTAACTACCACACTGTGTGATGCACCAGCATCTCTTAATATCCGAACAGGGTAAACATCCTCCAAATAGTTATCACTCGAGATTAATCCCTGAAATAATGAATGGAACAAACAAGTCAGTCTTATCACTTGAAGAGGCTACAGACGTGACACCATTTTCCTCCAAAGTACATACAAGGGAAGACTCTACCTTTGCAGCATTCTTCCTTGCAAGTTTTGTACAATTAGCAATGACATGTCCTGTTTTTTTACAATAATAGCAAACAGGACCTGATCCTAATGTAGCTGTGTCTTTTGTAGATCCTGAAGTCTTATCAATCTTAGGCACACTAGCTAAGGCACTGCTAAAAGACTGAGAGTCGTTCCTAAAGCCCCGTCCACACGATCGAGCACTGCCCGTCGGTCACGAGGGAAATGTCCGTCATGGGGCAAATTCAGCGGGCAACGCAGGGGAATGGCCGCGGCGGTAGTTGAGCGAAATCACCAGACACTGCCCGGTAGTTTGCCGGTGGATATGGGGGCCTGTGGAAGGTGGGGAGTAGTGTGTATTTTGATCTTTAATTATCACATATATTTTATCCTAGTATTTTACGGATGTTTATCAAATATATCTGGTGGAAGAAATCCAGGATGTAATATTATGTGCAAACACTTTATTAACGGTCACTGATGGTATGAATTGTTTTAGCTTTAGAATATTGTATGGGTAGCATCCCTAGTTATATAGACGCTATTATTTTGTATAGATAGTATTTTATTAATATTCGTCTGAGTATTATTATAAATAGTATTATTAATCTTATTATTGTGAGAAAGCCACCCCGCCATTATCTTCTGCACTAACTATTGATGTAATGTTCGTTTAACGTACATACATATGCTGACAATATCAGCAAATCGTGTGATGATTGAAGCACTATCAGAAATTATATGATAGGATAAATTCATATTTTTTCACCAACCAACTTTACTTCTATATTCAATGAAATCAACAAATACATGTGGCACTCCAAGGACTCAAACCTAGGATACTCACACCCATAGATTAAGCTTATCAGTGTATTACGTAAATATAAGACAGCATCAGAGAGAGAGTGTGTGTGTGTGTGTAATTGCAGCTCTAACTTACGGTCTTTTGAGAGTTCACTCTTTTATTGGTACCGGTATACATTATGATTTGTTTCAAATGTGTCGTGTTTTTGATCATGTTGACGTTCATTTCATATTTAAGTAGAACCCCTTCCTACGTAATTTAGATTATTGGATAATTATATTATAAGAAATAGGAAGCTGATGAAATCAATTAATTGTCTTCAAACAAATTTATTTTATTTTCTCTTTTGCAACATAACGATTATTATGATACAAAACACTTTACATATCTCTTTAACTGCCCTACCTAGCATCTTGTATGACCATAGACAGACTTTGACTGGCCAGTCACGGCCGTGTGGACAACAACACAAGCGTGTTCGACAGACTTTGCCCGGTGAGGGGACACAGTCTGCCAGACACTGCTCGATAGTGTGGACGGGGCTTTAGCTTAGCACCTTGATCACTCGACTCCCCACTGCCCCACAGCTTCCTGCTAACTTGTCCATATTGGTTCTGAGGTTTATATCTAGTACGACGAGTTAATGCATTACTATCTGCTAATGTTGAAGCTTTACTCAAAATGGTCACCTCACGTTCATCCAAGTACAGCTTGATGTCAGCGGGAACTGAACGCTTAAACTCTTCTAACAAAAGTAGCTCTTTTAAGTCATCATAGGTTTTTACATTTCTAGACAATCCATCGTTGAAAGAACCGCTCCTTCTCTGATGCAAATTCAACATAGGTTTGTGAATCTATCTTCCTTAGATTACGAAACTTTTGTTTGTAAGCTTCTGGAACTAAATCATAAGCTTGGAGCACTGCGTCTTTAACTTTAACATAATCCTTGCATATTTCTTCTGATAAGCTAGTGAATTATAGTCTTTGCCTTACCCACCAGTACAATCTGGACCAAAATAGACCAGTTCTCTTTAGGCCAATTTAAAGTATTTGCAATCTTTTCAAATTGCAAAACAAAATTCCTCTGGATCACGTTCATCAAACGATGGAATTAACTTGGCATGCTTGCTGACATCAAACTGTACTTGTAAACTACCTTCCCTTTTTAATTGTAGCTCTAATTCTAACTTTCTAAGTTCATGCTCTCTTTGTTCTCTCTCATGTTTCCTTTGTTGATGTGAAGCTTCCCTCTGTTTAGCTTCCTCAACCAACTCCAACTTCCTTAAAGTGATCAGGTCAGCAACATGGCCACCGCCTTCACCCACAGGATTTGAATTACACAAAGCTAAAGCCGAGCTAGGAAGTATCTCCCTAGCAACTAATGACTGAATCACAGATTTCCTTATTACCTCCTTTTTCACTCTACTATTAATTAAATGGAATTTCATAATAAGCAGCAAGGGACATCCAATAATTTTTCTTCAAAACTACATCCTGTAATAATTGCACGGAAGGCTCAGCAACAAAAGTTGCTAAATCAAATGTAGCCATATAAAACTACCAGAGTGCCGTAAGGAAATAAAAATATTCAATGAAAAAAAAAAATATTTATATATATATATATATTGTTACGGCTGGATCGGCAATACATATTCGGGATTCTTGATCGTAGGACAGAAATGGCTTAAGTGACAACGACACGCTCGATTCCAGTCCCAAATACTATATGCTCCAGACAACAAAAGCACCAACGCCCTACAGAGTTATCGTCTACGGTAATGAGGTACCTTAACTCGGCGAAAGTGTACAACAGGGGTAGGCTATGAGGCTAAACTCCCTCAGACATTTATAGGTTACGTTATTACTAAAGAAATGCAATACTCAAGAAACTACGTTAATATTAAGCCTCTAATAATGTAGAATAGAAGCAGGCTAAAGGTATGACAGTGAAAATGCTAAATGACAAATGTACACGCCTACTTGAAAGCGTGTGCACTACACTAACTGTCCCCTACTAACATGCACTAGCATGTAGCATACAAGATGTTCATGATCCAGTAGATACCTAATAATACACATGGGAGGAACATAAACAGTAGTCACTTATTATAATAATGAATCTATACTTGGAATAACTAAAAGGTTGCAGGCAACAGTACTGCGCCGGTAGCCTACTACCGCATAGGCTACTTCGCTTCTCTCACTCTGTCTCCCCTCCGAGTCCATATGCGCCCTACGCAACAGAACTCCGGACACAGCAGCAAAACGACAGTGCAGTTAATTGATACATGAAAGTATTAATAGTGTTGTCTTGTGTGTGAGTAATGTGTATTGTAAGTGTTATAGATATATACTTAAAGAGAGCTGCAATGCATAGTAAAATAAAGATATATCCCACTCATCATCCCCATGTGTTCTAGCTAGCAGGCCAAGTCACAGGAACAACGAGTCCCAGCACCGAAAGCGAGAACCCAGGAGAAGACTGTAGAGAACACAAGGACAGATAAATTACGTTACTCTACTATACCGGCACTACGAGCGAGCTGTAGTCTCGGGTGCTACACTCGCTCCTGGCTCGGTATGCAAATCAAGGCTAAGTCCTCGTCCCTCTACAGACAACTCCTGGGCATGGTCGGGCTCTTACACATGGCACCAGTCTAGTCACAAATGGGATGATGAGCAGGGCATATAACTCGTGAACATGTAGAACGTTCACCAACTATCCTCATCAAGAAGATCGCTGTTCACATTAACCCCTTAAATCTAATACATGTAAATATATGCTTGTCCTAAGAGTAATACGAGAGGTGAGTGCTGAAACTCCTTTAGGACCTCAAGGGAAGGTTATGCATTTAAATAGAGAGAAGAATGAAATGAGAGTAATGTCGTCAGAGAGAAAGAGTGCAACCGTGAGAAGTGGGGAGAGAGCAAGGGATGTTAGAATCTCAAAGGTTCTAGGCAACCTGATCATAGAACACGCCGCCAACCTCCAGGCAGTGTGCTGTGCGACAACATGGGCCCAGCCCAGGCAGGCAACAATGGACTACCAACCCTATCGCGCCTAGCTATAAGGGCAAGGCTGCCAACCAGTCCATACGTCTGGCAACCACCCGGCCGGCAGCGCGGCGCGTTGCTACCCTCTAGCTCTGATGCCCAACTCACTCTCTCTCTCTGAATTCCCATTGTATTATCTATCAACTTCTCTATTGATACTACATATTAAATGGAAGGTCTCGACATGGCTTAAAACAAAACCCACCACTGGTTAGCACATGACGAGACCTTTGCAGAGATACAAAGAACATAGTTATAAGTTGTCACACTCAATATACATAGCGGCTGACGGTAGCCAGATCACGGGCGGTACATTCGAGTACCAAGGAGTACAATCAGGTTGCGTTGCCCAGCACTGGGGTGCGTCACAATATATAACCACTTTTCAAAGTACTGTCCCAACACCGATTTGAAAAGAAGACAAATCCACTAAACCAAGAAAAGCTTCAAGCAATCAAACACATTGCCCGCATAGTCACCTCGCCAAGTACATGGACACCCTCTCGAAATAAGAGTTGAACACGGTTTCGAAACACGAGTACAGAGTACACACACAAGGTAATTATATTTTGTGTAATATACTCAGAACTAAACAGTCAATATAAACTTTCGTTAATGAAACAATATCCAGGAAATATTACAAGTACTTGTTCACTCACCTGTACTAAAAGTTGCTCAGGGGTGGGGCCTTCCTTCCCCTACACCACCCTGGGCAGGTGGAATGGGGGAGTCGGGTTCAAGTCTACCCCCACCTTCCACCTCCCCCCCCCCCCATCTCTTCCTTCTCTAGCTGGCAGTTAGTGATTAGCGACGCTTGTTTTCATTCATTGCAGATCATTGTTAAACCATCATTGCACTTGCTTACAATGGCCAATATTTAAAATGTATTAGGAATTTATTAATACAATATACTGTATATTTGTATTCTCAAAATTAGTCTCTATGCACAACATGGGTTACCAGAATTTCAGCTGTTGTGATAGTCTGCCTCTCTCTCTCTCTCTATCTATCTCTTGACACGCAGACTACGAGATCAGTTCATTCATGTTTTTAAAATATGTAATGGGTTTGGCAATGTGGATCATAGCAAACTGTTTAGCCTAAATATGTATACAATACGCAACCATGGCTGGAAGTTAGAATTGAAAAGGTTCAGCACTAATATTTGTGGAAACTGTTTCCCATTTAAGATCTGTTCTACCTGGAACAAACTTTCCTCAGAAGTGTTAAGCGTTTCCTCAGTTGAGCAGTTCAAGAAGACAGTGTAGTATATTGCACACTCTGTAAGGAGTGTAGTTCACTGAGCAATATCTCTCCTTCCACTTCGAATATTTCCCCGAAATGGACCGTAAGGTCTTTGAGATACTAACTATTCATTGTAACTCCTAGTAGCTCTCTCATAGCACACACTTTTTACAACCAAAATATAACGGGTCTGAATGGGTTATATTTTCATTTATTAGTGAGTGTGATGAATGTTGCATGCAATCAATACACATAGAGAAGAGTTGATGGGGTTTGTAGAGGTGAGAGGCTGGGATCACAGATAGAAATAAAGAAGGGGGGAGTGAGAAGGCGAGCCCTGCTACTCAAGGGCTCGATACTCAAACCTTACTAAACATTAACACCGACTTTGATCGTAAGTTGTATCGAATTCTAAATTTAATTGAATACAAATAAGTGTATAGACCACATAGAATTAACTACAGACAGCTTATAGTAGTATATGGTATTGAATAAATGGGAGAAACTGATTGACATTATGAAACAAAACAATCAATAACAGTCGCAACACTATTCCAGCCTATCTTTGCCTTTAGTCCTTGTCTTTTATAATATAAATGCCTGACTGTGTAAGTAATTTGAGAAACTAGGAGTAGCTCGTAGAGGGCACGTTGATGTGTATTGCAATAATGGTGAACATAATATGCTGAATACTGTACGAGATTGGATTTAATTACGGTATTGTTATATTCAAATCAAATTAAATCTTGATCGTAGAAAGTAGTGCAAAGAGAGAGAGAGAGAGAGAGAGAGAGAGAGAGAGAGAGAACCACTACAGCCAAGATTCGTGTACCCCACATTGTGTATAGAAACTCATTTTGATAATACAATTCTGCAGTATGTAGTATTAATAAATTCCCTAATAAATATTAAATGTTAGCCATTGTAAGCATGTGCAATGATGGTTTAACAACTATTTGCAATACATGAGAACAATCGTCACTAATCACTAACTGCCAGCTAGATAAAGCAGATGGGGGAGTTGAGGATAGTTTGGGGGTGGAAGGTGGGGGTAAACTTGGACCAGACTCCCCCCTTCCACCTGCCCAGGGTGGTATAGGGGAAGGAAGGACCCACCCCTGAGCAACTTTTAGTACGTGTCAGTGTACATACAAATAAATAAAGTAGACGTGCCGTTTTGCCCAAAATCAAAACGGCATACCCAACTCTGCGATGGGTTACCATCATCACTACTAATACCATCAATAACCATCAACACTACTACATCCTTCATCACTACAACTGCCACAATCATCACGACTACTGTCATCATCACCATTACTATGATTATCATCACTACTACAATTACAATCATCACTACTACTCTCACCATCATCACTACTACTGTCACCATTGTCACTACCATCTTAATCACTACTATCATTATTGATACTACAACTATCAACCATCATTACTACTATCATCACCACCATCTTACAATCGTCGTTACTACTGTTAACATTATCACTACTACTATAACCATCATCATTACTACTGTCACAAGTATTACCATCATGTATCTTACTATCACCATCATCACTACTACTGCCATCATCACCATTACTATGATCTTCATCATCACAACTATTGTCATCATCACTACAACTTTCACCATCATCACTACTACTCACCATCATCACTAATACTCACACCATCATCACTACTCTCATCATTATCACTACAACTATCATCATTACTTGTCACCATCAACACTACTATTATGACCATCATCACTAATACTAGTACTGTCACCATGATATCTACTACTGTCATCATCATCACTACTGTCATCATCATCAATACAACTACAACCATCATCACTACTATTATCACCATCAATCCCACCATTACTACCATAATTTCTAATGCCAACTAAACTAACTTAACCTAGCAAATACGGAGCGAGATGTTTTCGCCCCCAGAACGAATGCGTTCTTAGTGTGCGAGCCCCGAACACACTAATAACGCCATCATTGCTGGGGGGGGGCCCCCCAGTCTGGGAGGAGGGTCTGGGAGGAGGGGGAGGGTCGGGGAGGAGAGAGGGGGGTGTCCGGGGGGTGGGGGGGGGTGGGGATAAAACCATATTTTGGACCTAAAATCATAACTATTGCATAAATTCAAAAAATATGTTTTGACTGACGTTCGCAAAATATAAAACAGTTGACAGGCCCCCATATGTTACGTTCCATTATGTCTAGGGGTTAATTATATTATATTACTCAAATCGTAACATGACACGCTATGTTATTTATCAGTATAACATTATAAATCTGGCGTGCCAGGCGACCAAGGCCATATGGCACTATATTAAAATTAAACAATGTAGATGAAAATAAAACAAAAACAAAAGCCTTGAGTATAATTATTAAAATTATACAATAATAATTAGTCTCAGTGAATTTAATTTTAATTTTCTAAAGATATAAGTACAAAATGGTAACTTGCTCAATTCATAGAGTGATTAACAGATAATCCTAGCTACACAAACTATGATAATAATACTAGAGTTAATAATATAAAACAACTTAGCTGTAAGGTGACCATTGGTAACAAAAACCTTAGAACCAACAAAATACAGGCGAGAGCGAAGTAGGCAGGAGCTGTTTACACCACAAAGGTCAGACAAGGAGTAACAATCAAAAGATAACAGATCCTATCCTCGACTCGCGCTGTAGCCTGAGGTTACCAACTGATCATTAAATATATTAATACTTTAATAATATACCGAAATGTTATTTTAAACTTACTTCATCTATTTAAGATAAAGCTAAAATCAGTATTAGACAAGATTACATGCATAAGATCACGTAATAACTAAATGCATATAAACAAATGAGCCCCAACAAGTGCAGAGCCGAAAAAAATATGCAACTAAGTGAACAATATGTAACAAATTGAACGATATGCAAACGAGTGAACGTTTCCATCACAAGGTCAAATTGACCCACATGAACGAGGGGTCAAATTAATTGTTGAATGTACAGTATATGTACATTATATATGTACTGTATGTACTGTATATACTCAGGCACATAACCCATTGCTGGGTGTGGCCAACACAAGATACAGCCCGAACAGAAACAACATGTAAGGTTCCTATTCTTAGTGTCCGAGACCACATTCACGTTTCCTCGCCTCTTTCTATGTCTCGTCGAGTAGGAGAATTATACAAGGGGAGGAAGATTCCTATTCCCCTGCCACCAGAAGGAGAATTAGGACAGTAACAGAGACAGACAGAAAGAGCTAAGGTTGGGTAGAGGATGCCAAACCTCACTCTGGATAAGACCAGCCCTCACCCAGAATTGTTGAATAGATAAAACAATGATGACTGATTGATCCATTTCTTTTATAATATATTGCTATCCACTGCTTTCAAACTGGACCATACATTATATTTTGCTCCTAACTGTTGAATTGGTCCGAGGTGTTGGTGTAAGTCAAGTAACGAATTGAGCAATACAATTAGGTCCCACCTGAACCAATTCATCAAACTCCATTCTGTTCTTATGTCTAATGGAGATTGACGTGTAAACAAATAAAGTGTAAATTTTCAATCATCACCAATATTTTGTGTAGGCAAGAGGTATGTGTCTCGGTCAGCATCGTAAAGATCTCTGGGAATCTCGAGAGAATATCGATGTTGCTTGAAAATTGATAGCTTCCATTAAGGTAACAAATTATGGGACTGGCAAAGTTTCATCTAAGTCTATCTATTAATATTGAGATATCCCTCTGACAAACAGACTTACATTATAATGATAAACAGACAGACGATTACAGGCTGCCACATATTTTCTACAAGCTCTCCTTAGAAAAGATGTAACACGTTAAATCCAGGGCGTCAGTGCCGCGGTAAATACATTTCGTACCCGCATTAAGTTTATACTATGAACTTAATGGTAATAGCCAACATACATTGGCTATAATGTTTCATTTGGATGGTAATGCATGCACATTTGGCTTCCCAAATGCCTCTCAGTCAGATTAGGTTATACAGGAGAGCACACTAAAGCACCCTTATACTTTCTCAAATAGCAGGAATAACACAATGAGTGAGGCAGCGAACAACATCTGTATTTTCATATGTTCATACGTTTTTCAAATACCTCCACACATTACGTTGACAGAATAGCTCTCTAAGAATCTCCCCATCAACTTAACTGCACAGACACATATGTGTGTAGCAACACCTGAAGAACAATCAATTACTCATCTCTCACACTGAAGCTTAGACAATGCCAAACACTTTCTGACTATAAACTATAAACAATACGAGTGTGTTTTACACCAACTACTGCAACAGCCATGGTCGACACACGACAAATGGTTGGTGGTGGACATGCAGCCAACAAACCTCACAATGGATGTGGTAATATCTGTGCCAAACACCAACGCACCTCCCCAACACAGATAGACTACCGCCAGGGTTTATGGAAGCAATTTACTGCTCCACAATATCCTATGTTGTATTCTCCTTTTATATTGTTGTTGCTGTGTATCTGTGTGTACGCAACTTTGACTCCATAGTATTGGAGAGTGCCTCCAAAGGGATCTAGATACCTTACACGAATGGTCAGTAAATTGGCAGATGAAGTTTAACATTGACAAATGCAAGGTATTAAAGATAGGGAAGATGCATACAAATGTTAAATATAAACTAGCTAATGTGGAATTAGAAAACTCGAATTGTGAGAAAGATCTAGGTGTGTTTGTTAGCAATGATTTGAAGCCTAGACAACAGTGTATAAGCGTTCGAAACAAGGCAAACAGGATTCTCGGGTTCATCTCAAGGAGTGTGAGTAACAGAACTGCTGATGTTATCTTAAAACTTTACTTGTCATTAGTGAGACCCCATATGGATTATGCTGTTCAATTTTGGTGTCCTTATTACAGAATGGACATAGATTCATTGGAGAGAGTACAACGTAGAATGACAAAAATGATCCATAATATTAGAAATCTTCCGTATAAAGAAAGGTTGAAGAAATTAGGCTTACATTCGTTAGAGAGACGCAGAGTTAGAGGGGATATGATAGAGGTGTTCAAGTGGGTTAGTGGGATTAACAAAGGGGACATGACAAATGTACTAAAGCTCAGTGATAGCGAAAGAACTCGTACCAATGGTTTCAAATTAGATAAATTTCGTTTCAGAAAAGATATAGGCAAATATTGGTTTGGTAACAGAGTTGTAGATGGGTGGAATGGACTACCAAGTGCTATAGTGGGATTAAAAACGATAGGGAGCTTTAAGATAAAATTGGATAAGCATATGGACGAGAAGGGTTGGGTGTGAAGGGGGATCAGCAGGGTTGGGCCAATCAGCGCTCTGCAGACCCCCGTAATCCTGCGTTAATCTCTAACCGTTTTGGTAAGATGATCCTCAGGGTATTAGAGTGTTGAGCCTATAATTGGGCTTTGTAATTGGGGTTGTGTGGGACAGGGATCTGCCTTGCTTAGGCCAATCGGCTTTCTGCAGACTCCCATTTTCTTATGTTCTTATGTTCTTATGTTCTTATAGTTTCATGTGTGTTTATAAATATATATGTTTGTGTTTTTGTGTGCGTATGTGTGTGTCTGCAACTTGATTCGGTATTTTACCTGCGTTTGTGCGTGTGTGTGTTTTGTGTATGTTATGTATGTGTGTAATAATAATAATAATAATAATAAACGGTTTATTAAAGAATGGCAGCCTCATGACCTGAAAATACACATTTTACAATTTAGTGGATGAACATGAGATGTACAGATATGAAAATGGTAAGCTCAGTTTACAATGTGTGAGTATAATATACTTTACATTAAAAAAACAAAAAATACAACAATTATGCTAGGGTAAAATAAAAATTATCATAAATTAACCATGAGAGTAAGTGATTTACAGTGCATATACAGTACACATTTATTTTACTTGTATATAATTATACAGAACATACATATATACACTTATGTAAACACATACATACACATATATATATATACATACATATATAAGAACATAAGAACATACAGTAAGTGTGCACATGCCCGTATACATAAACGCTCACGTATGCAAACAAACATACATACATACAAAAACTGTTCAGGTGAGGCTAATAATGGGAGTTAAATCCTTGGGAGAGATTAAATGAGGGAATTGGAAAAGGGTTAATGGGGCAACGGACTGTAGGTAAGGTAAAGCCAATTAGAATGGAATGTCAAACGTCGGAAGAGATCAAATGAGGAGTTTGAAAAGGGTAAAGGCGAAACGGCTTACGGGTCCGTACAGGTAGGGTCAGGTAAAGCCTACTACAATGGGAGGTAATCCTCGGTAGAGAACAAAAGAAGAATATAAAATAAGTAGAGACAGCTTGGGGGAATTATAGTATATGGGACATTCTTTAGTGTAGGTGTGTGTGTGTGTGTGTGTGTGTTTGTTTGTTTGTTTGTGTGTGTGTATGTGTGTGTGATAGAATACTCTTAGCCGGGCTCGAGCCTCGAACCACAAACAGTATACACTATAGACACATACATACATACACATATACGCACACATACATACACATATACTGTACATACATAAATGCACATATATATATATACACATATACATAAACAAACTCAAGCAAAAACATACATATATTCTACTACACACACGCACACACAATTATGCATACATTATTAAAGGAGGGCGCGTATATATGGTGTGACAGGCCGTCATTACACATTATTAATAATATTTACAATGGTTGGGATAGGACTATTTTTGTATCTGTCAGTTCTTGCCCTTATTGGTTGGAGTGTGTTGAAGTGACGAGCTGCACGTGTTGGTCTAGGGGCGTCTGGTGGAAGTAAGTTTTTGTGTCGTGGGTGAACAAGCAGCTTAGATGCAAACTGCTTGAGTGTGTTGTAGTGGTGAGTTGAAAGTGCAGGTATGCTAAGGGTGGTGAGAGCTTCCTCATACCCTGGGTATGTGCCACCCAGGATGATCCTGCATGCCCTCCTCTGCACTCTCTCCAATTGACGTTGTTGTGTCAGGGTTAGAGAGGAGGACCAGGTGGGAGAGGTGTAGGTGAGCTTAGGGAGTATGAATGTATTATATATACTCTTCAGCTCATTCTCCAGCGCCTCCAGGGATCTCAGCCGCCTTAGCATAAACAACTTGTATGTGGCGGTCCTGACTGTGGTAGACACATATTTCTTCCAGTTCAGCTTGTTGTCCACAGTGATTCCGAGGAGTTTGGTGGACTCAACTAGCTGAAGGGGATGAGGACCAATTGTGACAGTGGGTGGAGGAAGGTCGGTAACGGAGGTGTTGATGTGCATGACCACTGTCTTGTCATGATTGATGGTCACATGATTGTCTGTGGTCCAGGCTTGAAGACGGTCGAGGATGTCTTGTAGGGGGTCATAGTTAGGGGAGGTGTTATCGACAGTAATGCCGACTGTTGAGTCGTCCACGTACTTCCAGTGGAATGGAGTGTCCTTTAGGGCATCATTGATCAAGATGAGGAACAATAGAGGCCCCATCTTTGTGCCCTGTGGGACTCCACATGTGATGTCTAGGAAGGTGGAGATGAAGCCTTGATATCGCACTGCTTGCCGTCTGTCACTAAGGAAGTCGGTCAACCACGCAACCAGGGTAGGATGTAGCCCCAACTTTATGGCCTTGTTGATGATGATGGTGTGGTCAACAAGGTCAAATGCTTTCCTAAAGTCAATAAAGACAAGAGCGAGGGAAGTCTTTCTCTTCTCAAGATTTGTGTAAATATAATCTAGGAAGCTAATAAGACAGTGAGTGGTGGAGGAGGTTTTTACGTTGCCAAACTGTTGGGGATCTATTAAGTGACGGATTTGTGAGTAAGCCCAGGTGAATACAAAGTCCTCACAGATTAGACTAGGGATGGGCGTTATGGCAACTGGTCTGAGTTCATTAAGATAATGTGGGGAGGGGGTTTTGGGAATTGGAGTGACGTATGAAGTTTTCCAGTCTGCAGGGCATTTACTTTGCCTTAACCTAAGACGTGCGCATGGGAAGTATGAGACACCACACACCTGTGCGCACGTATTTGAGCTGTTTCCATCACTAACATCGTTATTTTACCATAAATAGCAATAATACTTATCCATATCCACCTATTTTAGGTTGATTATAAAGGTAGTAACCTGTTACAGCAATAAAACAAGTGGAAACAGCGTTTGGATGGTCAAAATCGGCGATACAGGCCGGGAGTTACATAATGTATGGCTGAGGCAACCTCCCTCCCCTCCCCTTGTCTGGAGAGACACTGTTACACAATAGTCTCTCTCTCGCTCTTTCCCACGCTTGGTAACAGTGATGACAACGGCCTGCTACCAACTCGCTAATGTTAGCACAAAAATAGACCACAGAATAAGGGAATAACAGGGAAAATATGTGATAACTGAAGGAGGGGAGGAAAGTGGGGTAGGAGGGGATGTGGAGGAGTGATATTTGGCATGGCCCAGGTGCAAAAGAAAAACAAAAACAAAGCAAAACAAATGTTTTTGGGGTGTTTTAAATGGATTTTTTTAGGCCCAGGATCTTAAGAGTCTTCCCGCAGTCGCCCGGGGAAACTCTTAAGAGTCTTCCAGCAATTGCCAGGTTAAGGAGGCATTAATTTTCGAGCAAAGGGGGGTGGCAAATTCAACCAAATTTTTTTTGTATATTTTCATGGGTAGGTCTACTGGGGTTGTTGATCATTTTTATTTGAAACTGGAAAGCTTTTTGGCCCCTTCATATTCTTGAACAGTTACTGGGGGGGAAGGGGATGGGAGGAAGGCAGGGAGGTTGGTGCGATCTAGTTTGGGGAGGGTCTGGCATATGGTAGAGAAGTGATTATTTATCAGTTCAGGTGCATCTTCACGAGGGACATGGGAAACACAGGGGATCGAAGGAGTCCCTCTACTTAAGCCACAAAGATTCTTAATTTTAGAGTACCACTGACTGATATTGGTTTGTTTTAAATTATGAATCTTTGTAGGGTAGTAGGACTTCTTCGCCCAACGGATCTCCCTTATCACAATGTTGCGTAGGTGTGTGTGTGTGTGTGTGTGTGTGTGTGTATTTTAAAGGTAACGGGTGTGGGGGATGTATATTTGCTTTTCAGAAATTGGGTCGGGTCGTTATTTCACGTAAAAGCTGGTTTAATATTTTTAGCCTACCATTTTCAAACTAAACTGAATAACAACGTGAATGTGTATTGTTCATCTCAGCCAACAAACCAACAAACTATTAGTACACTTATATATTGTTCACATTATTATATTCTTATATTATATTAAACGATGTAGATGAGATAAAATCTTGTTATGTTGTATATACATTTATATCCTAACATACAGTACATTCTATTTATCTATCCATCTATCTATCTCTTGCCGGACGCCGTGATCCACAAAGGGGTGGCTACGAACGAATCACCCCCATGCACCTCTGTCCCCAGTCAGTTGACGATCCTCATCCCATCCAGCAACGCTTCTTAACTCCATCCTTCCACCTCTCTCTTGGTTTATCTCTCCCTCACAGTACATTGGCGTTCATAATTGAGTCCGACTACTAATGAACAGAAGTACTCAAATAAAGCCGAATACTACTGAATGAATGAATGAATGAATATAGAAAAGTTGGGTGAGGGTGAAAGAAGGGAGGTTTTTATTGGTTAAGTAGGAGAGACAGTGGTAATAGTGAGAGAAATAGGGTGTCGGGGCTTGACCCAACGTGCGTGAGTTGAATAATTGAGCTGGGGTTGAATTGTTTTAGTTGGAGAAGTTTCTTTAATGAGATTCAGAATATGGCTTGCCAAGAAGGGGGCAAGGGATGGGGAGCAAGTTAATTTTGGGTGGTATAAAATCGAAAGTGCTTGCTTTTGGGCTTTGGATGTTTAGGGTTGTATTTTTTGGATGGTAGTAATTCGAAAATGGTATAAAAGGGGGAGATCATTTTGGGTGGCATTGAGTCAAAAGGGGGGTAATGCTGGGGAAGAGCTGTCAGTAGCAGAACTTGTAAGAAGGCTGTACTGTTATTATATTTTGAAGTTACATTAAAAGGTTGTTGTCTTGTAATTTGATTATAATTGGCTAAGGATTGGTGCTAGTAAGTAAATTTGGTGGGTCTGTGAAGTTATATATATTAATTGGAAGTTAATCTAGGAATCTAGGTCAAGAGTGGTAGGGAGGTTGGACTTTGGACGAGCCGGCATGACCCACCGCCTCTACCAATCTTGATTTTAAGTGAATTTAGGAATGGGTGCCTCTCTGTTGTTGGGGTGAAGGAGGTTTGACAAGGGGCGGGGGGGATATAAAATTATATTGAAAATTTGGATGAAGTTATCATGAAAGGTCTCAAGTTATATAAGTTGTTTTTCTGCTAATTGCTGCCAATAAGTATTTAGAGGGGGGATGTGGGCTAGATCGTGAAGATGTTGTGCCGTCTGGAACTCATACCACTGAGTCCCGAACATCCACCTCAGTGCTTTATTTTGAATTCTTTGGTATTTTAGTTGGTTGGTAGGGGCCGAAAGTGAAATGCTGAGTGGGACGTAGCACAAAAGAGGTCTTATAAGTGCTTTGTATAAGTGAAGCTTGGTTTTTATTGAGGCATTTCTGAATCGAAAGATGGTTTGTATGGATTTAGATGCGATGGCAGTGGAAGTTTTTGCTTGTTGATGAAAGCGGATGTTTTTGTCGAATGTGAGGCCGAGTACTTTGTTAGTGGGAGAGACATTTATTTGTGTGCAGTTAGGGACAGGTGCTCGGGAGTTCTGGAATAAGGGTCTTCGGCGATGATGTCCTTTGGCAAAGTAAGTGACGTGTGATTTGTGAGGATGAGCCTGAATCCGCCATTTTTGCTCCCATTGTGCTACTTTGTCAAGTTCTCTTTGAGCTCTGTTTGTCAATGCGTCTAGTGTGTCTGCTCTTATTATTGCGTCACGTCATCTGCGTACATTACTGTGAGAGAGTCATTGTGAGTGGGGTTGGGAAAGTCATTTGTGTATAGGATGTAGAGGGTAGGAGCGAGCACTGAGCCTTGAAGTACGCCTGTGTTTAGTGCAAATGAATCTGAATAAAGATTAGAAAATTTAATTTTGGCTGTTCTATTATCCAAAAAGTTGCAGAGAAGTTTCTGAGTAATTAATGGGAAGTTGAAATTTTCGCAGATTTTGTACTACAAGCCTTCGTGCCACACTGTGTCAAAAACTCGTTTTATGTCCTTGGTAATTGAGGCTGTTTTGTTTTTTCGTCTGGACTGTTTGTTTATGTGAAGGTAGTTTGTGATAATGTTTAGTGCTTCTTGTGTCGATCTGTGTTGTCTAAAACCAAATTGCATGTTCGTGAGGAGTCCTTCGTCTTCGAGAAATAGTCTGAGTCGGTGGTTTATGATACGTTCTAGAGTCTTCCCAAGAGTCTCAAGTAGACTAATGGGTCTGTAGTTTAGTGGATTAGCTTTGTCTTGGTTTTTCTTGGGAATTAAGATAATGGTCGCTGTCTTGAAGCAGACGGGAACATAGCCTGATGCCAGGATGGCGTTGTAGAGGCGAGTGAGTGCTGTTATGAAAGTGTTAGGTAGGTGCTTTACAAGATGGTGATTAATCCCAGGCGCCTTTCTCCGTGTTTTAGACAGGATCAACTTGACTTCGAATACTACTTGAATATAAAGGTTTTATATATGTACCAATGGTTAGAGGCAAGCAAAGAATGAGGTAGTAGTCTACTGTACTACAGGACAATAGGTTGCAAACCAAACAACCAATCAGTGCTCAGTAATTGCTCCAAGGGAAGCAGTGAGAGATACGCCGACTCAGGCAAATCTTCACACCGCCTACATGGGCACAGATTGATCAGCTTCCAATGATTTATGCTACCCAACTTCCAACCTCATATATATCTCAGCAATATTGGTTTTGTTGCCTACACACCAAATCCCTATCACCATAAACATTAAGAACATGGTGTTAGACACTTGCTAGGATTCTGTTTCGGCTAGTGGAATGTTGAGATAGTAAAGAATATGATGAAAGAAACCGTGTGGATGAAAACCTTGCTGCCCGACCGGTTCAACTAATCAGCACGCTTCTTGACGTGAAAACCGGGTATATATAGTCCGAAGGAAAACCAAACTGTAACTGTTGGGCATACTATCACAATCAGGTGCACATGTGTGACGCTTCTGCATAGTAGCCACGTGCGGGCATGCGCGCGCGTCGGCTGCCCAGCCGTTTAGAAACCGGCTGGTGGCAGCCGGTCGGCAGGCTTTTCCTTAGTATATATCCTACGACAACGTAACTAATGTCTGGGATATTCTTATGTTGTTTCACAGCTTGAAGCTGCCCTTATTCTTAACCAACGCATCTTAGTATATTTTATTCTCGATAGTTGATTATTTCATTATAATATATAAGATGTAAGTCTAGTGAGGGCGGGAGAAGACGAGCGGGAGAGAGAGACCGGCTTGGGACGTTGCTTCGCATGCCAGCTTGGGACGAGCCTGAAGCGTTGCCATATGCATTTGATTGCAACATTAGGCTTAGTTTCGACTCACGCACGGGGTAGAGGATTTTGACCCGGCAACTGTGTTGAGTGTTGCCGAGCCTGGGATGTATTCTGCATGCCTAGGGCGGGGTCCAGACAGATTCAAGACTCAGAGCTCACCTCACTGTCGTACCCTTCGGACCCCCTTGATATCTATCCCTCTCAACCCCACTTAGAAACTTTCTCTCTTACTTTGTATACCTTCCTTCCACTACTTCACCAATCTATTTAATTATCCCATCCCCTTGATAGACCTTATATCTATTATTGTATTAACGACGAGCTCTCAGATAACTAGATAGGATTTTGGGCCTTATGCAGAGACGTAATTGTTAATGAGACCTAGGAAGCTTGTTTTGTTGTCTCATATTTGGTGGTTTCATGCTTGCTAGTGTGTTCTTGTGTCAGGTTAGCAGGGGCTAGACCGGAGGGGAGGCTTTTTGCGATCCTTTAAGTAAAGTCTGCTGGTGCGAGTCCTGTGGACCCGCACGACTTTACTAGGATACCCGTGGGAGTCTGGGGGCATTTTCTTGTCTGTGTCCCTGTGTGTCTAGTGTTGTGTTGTGTGAGGGCCCTTGCCTAGTCCACTCAGCGGTGCGCTAGCACGTCTTGCTTTTGTTTTAGGGTCGCCAGGAGAGAGTCAGATACTTGCGATCTGAGTCTCTCAAGAGAGCACCCTTTCAATTAGAGTAATTTGGCGCACAGACTTGGGAACGTCCCTAGGCTAGAGCAGGTGGCTCAGCCCGGGTATCCGAAGCCTATATCCTTCCGGCTAGACCTCTGCCACCTGGCAGATTAACAGCTAGGGGTTTATTATCTCTGTATGCTTGTTATTGTGCCACAGTTTACCGTTTTTGTGAGCATTGTGAGTCAGGGTGTGGCTTAGAGACTCTGTCCGAGCAGGCTTGCCTGACTAAGAGTGAGAAGCACACCTGTATGTGGTTATGTTGCGAGTTGCTACCTTTATTTAATTATACCTATGCCATTATACACTGTATGGCCTATCACTAGTATTTATTCCTGCGTATGAGTTAAGAGTTCTCTAAATCCGTAACATACTTTCTTTGCTAAGCATCAGATCCTACAGTAGCCACATGCAGTTTAGAAACCCGCATCTTGTCTACCTGTACGATGTTTTGAGGACTGTTTGCTTTCACCTTCTTTCACGCAGGGGTGATTAGTTGTATTAATTAACGTAACGTTAAATGTACTTTCTTCTAGTTTGTTATTAAATTGTTTCTGCAATTTAATTCCGTAATCTATCTTTTCCTTGAAGCTTTAAGTCAACTTAATTGTGTGATCTTTTATATAGCCTGCTTGACTATCAGCAGTCTATAGTGCGTGCACCCTGTAACCGAGTCATAGGATACCTTGTTGTCCAGGCAGGACTCTTGACGGTTTAAGGTGGTTTGTTGCCTGGGTTTATAGATAAGGGTTGGATCTAGCGTTTTCCGTTGTTGCTTGTTGCCGCATACCTAGTCCAATAGAAAGAGCCCAGTGTTTATATATCCCAGGACGTAACATATGGCGACCTTGCATAGGATTTACTGAACAGAGGAATATAGTGGTCATTTGTTTTGAGATTCCTTATGATTAGAGGAATACAGTGGACATAGAGTTTTTTTTTTGGAGCAACCAATATAACACATTAAAGACTTTAAATAACATTAGTATATACATACTTGCATAGGAGATAAGGCACATTCTATAACCGTGATAATTACTGCAGTACACAAACATGTCTAATACATCAGAACACAGTGATGGGTCAGGTCACGATACGGGCTCGGAGGGAGAAAGACCTGTGGAGTGGCTAGTCGATAGCGAGGAGGGTGCTAGAAGATTTTTAGAGGTGCCCCTTACCGCTGCCAGGGTATTGAAGCTGAATAAGTATGGCTTAAAGTGTGTGGCAGGTCTTCAGGGTCACCAGGGTTTAAGTAGCATGAGGAAAGATCAGCTGAGGACTTTGATATTGGGTTTAGAAGGGAGAGACCTGAGTGGAGAGGCGACTGGGGGCCCCGGTCCCCAGCCCCCCCTCCACTCTACCCCCATATCAAACGTCAAGATGTCTGAATTTAGTACATACCCCCAAGTTGATGGTCAATGGCAGCGTGGAATTCAATCACAGGGACCCTCTCCATTAAATGCACCTTCCCCTCATCAAGGGTTGACTCCAGATTTGTTGTTTCGGCTTGAGATGGCCAAGGTTGAGGTTGCTAGAGCTCAGGTTGAGGCTGCTAGAGCTCAGGTTGAGGCTACCGAAAGACAGGCTAGTGTGCAGGCTGAGGCTGCAGAGAGAACAGCTATACGAGAGGCTGAACTGCTGGCAGAGTCTACTAGGTATCGGGCTGACAGGGAGCTGGAGATCTCTCGAGTGGAGGTAACAGGGCGAAATATTGGGGGAGGTAACAGACATCGGGACCAATCATTGTCGCACCTGCTTAAACTAGTTCCTGTGTTCGATGAATTATGTGTGACTGAGTTTTTTATGCGATTTGAGAAGAAGTGTCAGGAACACCAGTGGCCTCAGGAAAAGTGGGCAGCATTTGTTTCATCAAGACTCCTAGGAAAGGGGCTAAAAGCGTATGATGCACTACCTTTAGAGTCCTGTGTAGTTTATGATGAGCTAAAGAAGGCTGTGCTACGGGCCTATGAGTTACAACCAGAAACTTACCGCTTGAAGTTTCGGGGTGTTACTAAGGGCAAGGATAGTACCTTCCTAGAACACGCCCGGGACTTGTCTGATGCACTACGACATTGGCTGCGTTCTGAGAGGGCAGCTACTTTTGAGGAGTTGAGTGAGCTGGTTATCTTGGAGCAGTTCTTTAAGTGCACAGGCGGGGACTTAACATTAAATATAAAGGAAAAAAATCCTAGAACTCTCCAGGAGGCAGCAGAAATGGCTGACCTCCGACTGTCATTAATTCGAGGCTGCGGAGCAGCAGCTAGGAGTGAGTCGGGTGCAAAGGATCGTACCCCTCCCCCTCCCAAGAATTTTGATACACATAAATATACAAAACCATCTAGCACTGACAATAAAACTTAACATAAACCAAATACTGTCCCGTATAAGAAGTCTAATGGTACCTCCCACTCCCAAGGGAAACCAAAGAGTAAAGAGTGCTTTGCATGTCACAAGGAGGGTCACTTTGCAAATGCTTGTCCGAACAAGCCACCAAACAAGGTTGTGTCATTGGCCCGCAGCATAGGGGTGTCGCCTATATCTTCTGAGTTTGCCAAGGGTAGTTCGTCAGAGGGTGGGACACAGCCTGTGTTCAAGAGTCCGGAAGGCTCGAACCCTGTCCGCGACGTCTTTGGGGGTCATAGAGGGCATGGTTTTGTGAAGTGGGCTGGCCAAAGGCGAGGAGTTAAGCTATTGCGTGATAAGGGGGCTTCTCAGACCTTGTTAAAGAACTTTACTGGTAGGCCGATTAATGCTGCTCGGGTGGTGGTAGTTCAGGGGATCAATGCTACGAAGTCCTACCCGCTGGTGCGGATGGAGCTGGAGGTGGGTGGTGTGGCGAAGGAGCTGGATGTAGGAATTGTAGAGAACTTGCCTGTTGGGGGCGTCGACCTCCTCCTCGGCAACGACTTTGCGGTGCCTGCTTCTAAGGTTTCACCCTTGGTCGTTGCCGAGAAGGCGGCCGACGTTAGTAGGAGGGAACAGGAGTGGGTTGAGAAGGTAGCGTACAAAACCATGGCGTGTGTTTGACGCGTTCTCAGATCAGCCTTACCACCTCAGCCACCACTAGTCAAACCGCGAAGGTCAAAAAACGGAGAGTGTTGGTCAATTGGAGAGTTTTGAGCCGGCAGTGTTTCTTGGTGACTCATTATTGGCACCTATGTTAGAGTCTGGACAGGCCCCGGGGCCTGTCACCGCTAGTGCAGGTGCAGGGCAGGAAGAGACTCTGCGACAGCATCGTTATGCGCAGCGTGAGGAAAGGATGGCTCAGCGGGACATTGGAGGTGGAAATAAATTATTTAAGATGAACTTGGATAATCTCACACCTGCTGATATATGTTCCTTGCAGCTGGAAGATCCTGAAGTCAGGGCGTGTGGTAATGGTGCTGTCGAACTGGAGAGCGATGGGGATGCGCAGCCTGTGATTTTTTCTTGTCCGAGGGGATCTTGTATCGGAGACATCAGGATCCCAAGAAAAAGTGGGATGGCGGGTCAGGATTAGTGGACCAGTTAGTAGTACCGAGGGTGTACCGTGAGAGCTTATTGAGATTAGCTCATGATGTGCCTTTGGCAGGGCACCTGGGGGCACGTAAGACGGAGGCATCTCTGAGCAAGCTTTTCTGGTGACCTGGGTTAAAGGTGAGTGTCGTGTCATGGGTGTCACAGTGTCACACTTGTCAAGTTGTTGGGAAACCCAATCAGGTCATCCCCAGAGCCGCTTACAACCCTGTCATTGGGCCGCCCTTCAGCAAAGTAGTTATCGATATGGTTGGCCCATTGCCCCCCTCTAGTGCCGGCAATACATTTTTACTAACTGTAATGGATGTAGCAACACGGTATCCAGATGCTTACCCCATGCGCAACGGGATGGCTAAGACTGTTGTCAAAACCTACTTGTCTATTTCTCTCGTTATGGCTACCCTCAGGAGATCCAGTCTGATCAGGGATCCAATTTTACTTCTGCTCTGTTTAAGCAGACCATGCAGCAACATGGGATAGTGTCTGTGGTGTCATCTGCCTACCATCCCGAGAGTCAGGGAGTTTTTGGAAAGGTGGCACTCAACTCTCAAGAGTATGTTGCGGTGTTATTGCATGGAAAATGGGAAGGACTGGGATCTAGCTCTCCCATACGTTTTATTTGCTGCGAGAGAAGTACCTGGGGAGAGCTTGGGATTTAGCCCGAACGAGTTGGTTTTTGGACACAGGGTCAGGGGCCCCTCCACATAGTTAAGGAGATCTGGGAGGGAGTCACAAAGCCATGCTCGCTTCTAAAGTATATAGTTGAAAGCCGTGAGAGAATGCTAAAGAGCTTGGAGGTAGCAGGTCGGAACCTTAAGAGTTCACAAGCTCAGATGAAGGACAGATACGACCAGTAGGTGAAGCTGAGGGAGTTTGAAGTAGATCAGGAGGTACTGATACTACTGCCTCTGGTGGGACACCCCTTGTCTGCCTAGTATTCTGGTCCGTATCGGGTTGTAAGGAAGGTTTCTGATCTCGACTATTTAGTAGCTACTCCTGATCGTAAGAAAAAGAACCAACTTTGCCATGTAAATCTCATGAAAGAGTATGTGAGGCGCCCCTCCGAGCCTCTCACTGTCCCGGTGTTGATCTGCAGCGATCGTGGTGGAGAAGGAGGAAGGGACAGTCAAGCTGCGGGGGAGGATAATTGGGATTGTCATGTTTCCGCGAATCAGTGGGCGGGGAATTCTATACAAGTGGCTCACGAGTTGATAGTGTACCTGCCTGAGCAGGTGTATATTTTATTCTCGATAGTTGATTATTTCATTATAATATATAAGATGTAAGTCAAGTGAGGGCGGGAGGAGACGAGCGGGAGAGAGAGACCGGCTTGGGACGTTGCTTCGCTTGCCAGCTTGGGACGAGCCTGAAGCGTTGCCATATGCATTTGATTGCAACGTTAGGCTTAGTTTCGACTCACGCACGGGGTAGAGGATTTTGACCCGGCAACTGTGTTGAGTGTTGCCGAGCCTGGGATGTATTCTGCATGCCTAGGGCGGGGTCCAGACAGATTCAAGACTCAGAGCTCACCTCACTGTCATACCCTTCGGACCCCCTTGATATCTATCCCTCTCAACCCCACTTAGAAACTTTCTCTCTTACTTTGTATACCTTCTTTCCACTACTTCACCAATCTATTTAATTATCCCATCCCCTTGATAGACCTTATATCTATTATTGTATTAACGACGAGCTCTCAGATAACTAGATAGGATTTTGGGCCTTATGCAGAGACGTAATTGTTAATGAGACCTAGGAAGCTTTTTTGTTGTCTCATATTTGGTGGTTTCATGCTTGCTAGTGTGTTCTTGTGTCAGGTTAGCAGGGGCTAGACCGGAGGGGAGGCTTTTTGCGATCCTTTAAGTAAAGTCTGCTGGTGCGAGTCCTGTGGACCCGCATGACTTTACTAGGATACCCGTGGGAGTCTGGGGGCATTTTCTTATCTGTGTCCCTGTGTGTCTAGTGTGGTGTTGTGTGAGGGCCCTTGCCTAGTCCACTCAGCACTGCGCTAGCACGTCTTGCTTTTGTTTTAGGGTCGCCAGGTGAGAGTCAGATACTTGCGATCTGAGTCTCTCAAGAGAGCACCCTTTCAATTAGAGTAATTTGGCGCACAGACTTGGGAACGTCCCTAGGCTAGAGCAGGTGGCTCAGCCCGAGTATCCGAAGCCTATATCCTTCCGGCTAGACCTCTGCCACCTGGCAGATTAACAGCTAGGGGTTTATTATCTCTGTATGCTTGTTATTGTGCCATAGTTTACCGTTTTTGTGAGCATTGTGAGTCAGGGTGTGGCTTAGAGACTCTGTCCGAGCAGGCTTGCCTGACTAAGAGTGAGAAGCACACCTGTATGTGGTTATGTTGCGAGTTGCTACCTTTATTTAATTATACCTATGCCATTATACACTGTATGGCCTATCACTAGTATTTATTCCTGCGTATGAGTTAAGAGATCTCTAAATCCGTAACATACTTTCTTTGCTAAGCATCAGATCCTACAGTAGCCACATGCAGTTTAGAAACCCGCATCTTGTCTACCTGTACGATGTTTTGAGGACTGTTTGCTTTCACCTTCTTTCACGCAGGGGTGATTAGTTGTATTAATTAACGTAACGTTAAATGTACTTTCTTCTAGTTTGTTATTAAATTGTTTCTGCAATTTAATTCCGTAATCTATCTTTTCCTTGAAGCTTTAAGTCAACTTAATTGTGTGATCTTTTATATAGCCTGCTTGACTATCAGCAGTCTATAGTGCGTGCACCCTGTAACCGAGTCATAGGATACCTTGTTGTCCAGGCAGGACTCTTGACGGTTTAAGGTGGTTTGTTGCCTGGGTTTATAGATAAGGGTTGGATCTAGCGTTTTCCGTTGTTGCTTGTTGCCGCATACCTAGTCCAATAGAAAGAGCCCAGTGTTTATATATCCCAGGACGTAACAAATGGCGACCTTGCATAGGATTTACTGAACAGAGGAATATAGTGGTCATTTGTTTTGAGATTCCTTATGATTAGAGGAATACAGTGGACATAGAGTTTTTTTTTTGGAGCAACCAATATAACACATTAAAGACTTTAAATAGCATTAGTATATACATACTTGCATAGGAGATAAGGCACATTCTATAACCGTGATAATTACTGCAGTACACAAACATGTCTAATACATCAGAACACAGTGATGGGTCAGGTCACGATACGGGCTCGGAGGGAGAAAGACCTGTGGAGTGGCTAGTCGATAGCGAGGAGGGTGCTAGAAGATTTTTAGAGGTGCCCCTTACCGCTGCCAGGGTATTGAAGCTGAATAAGTATTGCTTAAAGTGTGTGGCAGGTCTTCAGGGTCACCAGGGTTTAAGTGGCATGAGGAAAGATCAGCTGAGGACTTTGATATTGGGTTTAGAAGGGAGAGACCTGAGTGGAGAGGCGACTGGGGGCCCCGGTCCCCAGCCCCCCCTCCACTCTACCCCCATATCAAACGTCAGGATGTCTGAATTTAGTACATACCCCCAAGTTGATGGTCAATGGCAGCGTGGAATTCAATCACAGGGACCCTCTCCATTAAATGCACCTTCCCCTCATCAAGGGTTGACTCCAGATTTGTTGTTTCGGCTTGAGATGGCCAAGGTTGAGGTTGCTAGAGCTCAGGTTGAGGCTGCTAGAGCTCAGGTTGAGGCTACCGAAAGACAGGCTAGTGTGCAGGCTGAGGCTTCAGAGAGAACAGCTATACAAGAGGCTGAACTGCAGGCAGAGTCTACTAGGTATCGGGCTGACAGGGAGCTGGAGATCTCTCGAGTGGAGGTAACAGGGCGAAATATTGGGGGAGGTAACAGACATCGGGACCAATCATTGTCGCACCTGCTTAAACTAGTTCCTGTGTTCGATGAATTATGTGTGACTGAGTTTTTTATGCGATTTGAGAAGAAGTGTCAGGAACACCAGTGGCCTCAGGAAAAGTGGGCAGCATTAGTTTCATCAATACTCCTAGGAAAGGGGCTAAAAGCGTATGATGCACTACCTTTAGAGTCCTGTGTAGTTTATGATGAGCTAAAGAAGGCTGTGCTACGGGCCTATGAGTTACAACCAGAAACTTACCGCTTGAAGTTTCGGAGTGTTACTAAGGGCAAGGATAGTACCTTCCTAGAACACGCCCGGGACTTGTCTGATGCACTACGACATTGGCTGCGTTCTGAGAGGGCAGCTACTTTTGAGGAGTTGAGTGAGCTGGTTATCTTGGAGCAGTTCTTTAAGTGCACAGGCGGGGACTTAACATTAAATATAAAGGAAACAAATCCTAGAACTCTCCAGGAGGCAGCAGAAATGGCTGACCTCCGACTGTCATTAATTCGAGGGTGCGGAGCAGCAGCTAGGAGTGAGTCGGGTGCAAAGGATCGTACCCCTCCCCCTCCCAAGAATTTTGATACACATAAATTTACAAAACCATGTAGCACTGACAATAAAACTGAACATAAACCAAATACCGTCCCGTATAAGAAGTCTAATGGTACCTCCCACTCCCAAGGGAAACCAAAGAGTAAAGAGTGCTTTGCATGTCACAAGGAGGGTCACTTTGCAAATGCTTGTCCGAACAAGCCACCAAACAAGGTTGTGTCATTGGCCCGCAGCATAGGGGTGTCGCCTATATCTTCTGAGTTTGCCAAGGGTAGTTCGTCAGAGGGTGGGACACAGCCTGTGTTCAAGAGTCCGGAAGGCTCGAACCCTGTCCGCGACGTCTTTGGGGGTCATAGAGGGCATGGTTTTGTGAAGTGGGCTGGCCAAAGGCGAGGAGTTAAGCTATTGCGTGATACGGGGGCTTCTCAGACCTTGTTAAAGAACTTTACTGGTAGGCCGATTAATGCTGCTCGGGTGGTGGTAGTTCAGGGGATCAATGCTACGAAGTCCTACCCGCTGGTGCGGATGGAGCTGGAGGTGGGTGGTGTGGCGAAGGAGCTGGATGTAGGAATTGTAGAGAACTTGCCTGTTGGGGGCGTCGACCTCCTCCTCGGCAACGACTTTGCGGTGCCTGCTTCTAAGGTTTCACCCTTGGTCGTTGCCGAGAAGGCGGCCGACGTTAGTAGGGAGGAACAGGAGTGGGTTGAGAAGTGTAGCGTACAAACCATGGCGAGTGTTGTGACGCGTTCTCAGACATCCGGAGCCTTGCAGCCACCACCTCAGTCTATCAAACCGCGGAGGAAAGGTCACAAGAAAACGGGAAGTGTTGGTCAATTGGAGAGTTTTGAGCCGGCAGTGTTTCTTGGTGACTCATTATTGGCACCTATGTTAGAGTCTGGAGAGGCCCCGGGGCCTGTCACCGCTAGTGCAGGTGCAGGGCAGGAAGAGACTCTGCGACAGCATCGTTATGCGCAGCGTGAGGAAAGGATGGCTCAGCAGGACATTGGAGGTGGAAATAAATTATTTAAGATGAACTTGGATAATCTCACACCTGCTGATATATGTTCCTTGCAGCTGGAAGATCGCTTTTTGCGATCCTTTAAGTAAAGTCTGCTGGTGCGAGTCCTGTGGACACGCACGACTTTACTAGGATACCCGTGGGAGTCTGGGGGCATTTTCTTATCTGTGTCCCTGTGTGTCTAGTGTTGTGTTGTGTGAGGGCCCTTGCCTAGTCCACTCAGCACTGCGCTAGCACGTCTTACTTTTGTTTTAGGGTCGCCAGGAGAGAGTCAGATACTTGCGATCTGAGTCTCTCAAGAGAGCACCCTTTCAATTAGAGTAATTTGGCGCACAGACTTGGGAACGTCCCTAGGCTAGAGCAGGTGGCTCAGCCCGAGTATCCGAAGCCTATATCCTTCCGGCTAGACCTCTGCCACCTGGCAGATTAACAGCTTAGGGGTTTATTATCTCTGTATGCTTGTTATTGTGCCATAGTTTACTGTTTGTGTGAGCATTGTGAGTCAGGGTGTGGCTTAGAGACTCTGTCCGAGCAGGCTTGCCTGACTAAGAGTGAGAAGCACACCTGTATGTGGTTATGTTGCGAGTTGCTACCTTTATTTAATTATACCTATGCCATTATACACTATATGGCCTATCACTATTATTTATTCCTGCTTATGAGTTAAGAGTTCTCTAAATCCGTAACATACTTTCTTTGCTAAGCATCAGATCCTACAGTAGCCACATGCAGTTTAGAAACCCGCATCTTGTCTACCTGTACAATGTTTTGAGGACTGTTTGCTTTCACCTTCTTTCACGCAGGGGTGATTAGTTGTATTAATTAACGTAACGTTAAATGTACTTTCTTCTAGTTTGTTATTAAATTGTTTCTGCAATTTAATTCCGTAATCTATCTTTTCCTTGAAGCTTTAAGTCAACTTAATGGTGTGATCTTTTATATAGCCTGCTAGACTATCAGCAGTCTATAGTGCGTGCACCCTGTAACCGAGTCATAGGATACCTTGTTGTCCAGGCAGGACTTTTGACGGTTTAGGGTCGTTTGGTGCCTGGGTTTATAGATAAGGGTTGGATCTAGCGTTTTCCGTTGTTGCTTGTTGCCGCATACCTAGTCCAATAGAAAGAGCCCAGTGTTTATAACCCAGGACGTAACACATGTAACTTAACATCTTTGAATCTGACAATGAATTTGTAGTTCTGCCTGCCAATGACATCGATGAAGATAACATTTTCAGCAAGAACGTGATGAAAAAACTGACAGACGCTAACGTCACACCACTACTGCCACCTGAGCTTGCAAGCAAGAGGTCAATCACAACCTTCAATGTAAATTATATCATATTTCTTAACAATGAGGAAGACATCAAAGTGCTGCTGGGGGAGGCCAAAGACAATGTGGATGCTATCTATTAATTTGACAAGAGTCACGCCTTAAAGGTAACATTTGACAGTGTTGTCAGTGCCCAGACTGCAAAGTTGGAAAGCATCCTCATGTTCAACATCCCACCCAGCATGATCACCAAGAAGACTACATCCCCCTAATGAAATGCTTCAGATGCCATAAGATCGAGGATCATTATACAAACCAATGCCAAAGATCAGAATTTCAAGTTGTGCTCTGAATGTGTTCAAGAAGGATATACCTGGAGAAACTGTAGATCCAGTGTAAAGAAATGTAATAATTGCCTAAAAGATTACCGCACAAACTCCATGAAATGTGAGGTGTGCAAACTTGCAATCAAGCAAAACACAAAACCAAGACACAGCATAATTAGCGAAATAGAAGAAAACATATAACCAAGTTGCAAACCAGCCTCCACCAACAACATCCAATACTACCACAACCCTTGCTTCTCATCCTCAAACAGGACTTGAGGCGGATAATTGTACAAAAATATTGATTTGCATCATACACACTTATTTTATAAACGTAGCAGTACCTGGATCCTATGACAAAGCACTCAATGAAATGCTCAGTGAACAAGGGCTACCCCCAAACAAAGCACCAACTAACCCTCCTTCTCAACAGTTTTGGAACAATGTGCGACCCAACAATACCCACCTTGCTCAGCAGTTCTGGAGTAACGTTTGACCCAACCATGAAACTGAGGAAGAACAACCCAATGCAGTTGCCAGTCCCTCAGGAAGTACCATCATGAATCCTTCACAGCCAGATATGACCCTCAGAATGGAAGAAACAGAAGAACCCAACAATAACACTAATAATGTAGATGCTGAAGAAACCCAGGAAATGCAGGAAACATAAGAATCCTACGACTCTGAAGAAGAAAGAGAAAACCAGGCTACAGATACATCACAATATTCTGACATGTCAGACCAAAACGAAAATTTCTTTACACTGAAGAACTTTACACCTTAAGAGCGGGTGGTGGAGTATATTTCACTGTGCCGCCCAGCGGGGTGGTTTTACCATAAATGGCCTTGTTTCCGTGCTCTTTTTCATGCATAAACAAGAGACAGAGCATAATACAATTATGTATACCTGAAATGGCTTTAATTGAGCTTTCCAATGACACCTGAACCATCCTTCTACGATCACTGGTTGTCTTGCAACGATCGTGCAACCGAAGGGCAAAATCGCTAAAATACGGTCATTTCGTTACATAATTACGTGTGTAGCGAGGGAGGGAGGGTGGATGTGTGTGGAATAAATATCAGTAGGCCCATGGCGGCCGTGGCGAGCGGTCATGAGGCCACCTATGCTCCTCCCGTCGCACGTCTCTCTCTCAGAGCCAATATTGCGCCAAAATTGCACACGGACTCAGGTCGGGCCCCGCTCTTTGGGCTGGTGTTCTCTATACGGACTAGAGTCGGGCCCCGCTAAATAAGGGTTAAACATTACCTTCTATTATAATGACACTACAGAGATTACAAACATACATACCAAGAATGCTACCAGTTGGAACAAATGCAGGATATCAAAATGGTGCACTCCATCCCAGATTATAGGAAATGTGATTCCTTTGCCTGCCTGAATAAAGTGCTTGATTTGAATCTCAATACACCTGCAGGAAATACCTTCATCAGGTTGATAGACTAAAGCTGCACTCTCTGCATAATGGCTATTATACAAAGATGTGCAAACTATAAACAACTAAAAAGTAAGGACGTCCCAAATGGGGTTTCAAGAGTAAACAAAAAGGGATCCCAACAAACTAACAATGGTCCAACACAACTTTCTGCACTGGCAAAACAGAAATGCTGAATTAACAAACACATATATAGCAATCAACCTTGGTATCATACTAGTTAATAGTCACAATAATAAAGATAATGCAAACATAAACATAAGAGGCTACATCACACACTCCAAAAAATCTTTTAATGAAATCAATGATGGCTGTGCTATCTTGGTTATAGAGAACCTCAACCACAAACGATTTGATTATTGTATATCGGTCACCCTATGCATTTCAATTAAAACTTCTCTTGGTCCAGTAAATATTGCCACTATCATAGACTACAGTAGATCTGGACTGGACACGAAAATGGAACTTTGCAGTAAGGGACCCAAAATCGAAGAACGAACACCCAAGTTCGAACCTCGATACCGCGAAAATGTGAAATGTTCTCGGTTTTGAGGTTCGATCTAGGGGGTTCGTTCTCCGATTTTGGGTCCCTTACTGCACAGTTCCATTTTCGTGTCTAGTCCAGATCTACTGTAGTCTATGCCACTATGTATCTACCGCCCAGACGTCCCTACCTCCCATTCCCTGATATCCACAGACTCACTTACAATAATTCCACAACTTATATAATATGATGTATCAACACTAAACATTACTTGATTGGGAACAATATTAATAACGCAGTAGGAGAAGGACTAGCACAATTTATCAACCAAAATAAACTCACTCATAGGCCCCAATTTTCCCACTTATCTTTCACATAATAGCAACACTAAACTTGATATTATTCTAGCTAATGATAAAGTTTTTCATTTAACTAGAATCGAATGTGGTCCTCTTACAACCTCAGACCACATCCCTATACTATTTAAAATTTACGCAAACAAAATCACCATTCCCTGCTTACCTAAATTGAATATGAATAATATATAATGCTAATGTCGGACAGGCTGGTAGAGCGGTATACTGACCAGGATTCGAGCCCACTCACTCCAGGTATATTTGGCAGAATTGGGCACCATAACCACTCGCCGAGTTGTTAAGGTGCCCAACTTTCCCAAATATGCCTGGAGTGAGTGGGATCGAATCCTGGTCAGGATACCTTTCTCACAATATGAATAATGTAGCCTGGGATAACTTTAGTGAAATTATCGACTCTGAACTTGCCATGCACAGCTTAGAGCTACAGAAAATAAAGGAAGAACTTATTGACACCGCACTAGACAATTGGTATAATGCAATCAAAATAGCTATCGATAGAACTCTCCCAGTCAACAACTCTGTCTCAATAAATATAACAATATAACCCAAGAAATCAGAATAATTCAAAGGGATTATCAATTACTTCAATACAATTGCCAGAATGGAGGTTGGAACGGATACATACACAAGAGGTTTAGACTTCTTCCACAACAACTTGGCGACGAATGTAGAAGAAACCATGACAGGAATTGGGCAACACAACTTGAGAACCTCACTAACATATATCTGAGATCCTAAATTATTTTGGAAGAACATTAAACAACTAAATGGTAATAATTATGAACTCCCTAATTACATAATAAATACAAACAAAATAAAGGTCTATGACATTATAGAGAAATAAGCCACGTTCAGAGAGCTTTTGAGTGAAATCTTTCAATTCTCAGAAGAGGAATATTAAGTATTTGACGAAGATAATGATAATAGGGTCAGAAACTTTATGGAACACAAGTTACACAGAACTCTTACCAGCGAATCCATTAACTTCAATATTATTGACAAAAAAAAATTCCACAAACCGAGACATAAATATTCATGAAAATAAGTCTATCATTAGAACATGAAACAAAGCACCTGGTTTAAGTAATATTAGCAAGAAGCTACTGGCACAAACATCTGAGCAATTCATGCAAATATTAATAACAATTTTCAATGCCATACTCTTAATTGTATACATTTCAGATAGATTCAAAAGAAATATTATTCATAAAATCCCAAAATATATCAAATCTCCTTACAGACCCCTACATTACAGATCAATACCGTTATTAGAAGTAACAAGATTCTCTCTGACCAAATCTGAAATAGTTGATAGATGAGAAGGCTGCTGTGCTACGGCCTTATCACGTATGCTTTGGAGTAATTACGTGGTGGGTCGTTGTTGGAAACTAGTTGATTAGTGTGAAGTAGAATCATCAGCATTTGAGTGAACAGGACTAGAGGTACAGTTGAGCAGTTCAATGATAAATATTAGAAAGAGAACTGGAGACAGGACAGAAGCCTGAGGAACACCGGAGGAAACACCGGTTGAGGAAATGAGCGATGGCCGTCTACAACCACTGCTATGGAACAGCCAGAAAGGAAATTTGAGATAAAGACACGTATAGAGGGATAAAAAACAAATGAGGGTATAGTTCCCCTCCTCGCTCTTCCCGCTGGAAGTTATTAAGTTTTGGCGGATATTTTGTTCTACTTATATTATTGTTCGTCTTAATTTGACTTATTGATATCAATCATTAATTCCATTTCCTCTGTGTTTGTCCTTCTAAATGTCATTATTCATTCTGCTTCCACTTTTGTTGTGTCTGTCTTCCTCCGATACCATTTGATTTTTTTGTTCTCCTCCTTCCCTTGTGTCTTTATTAGCTATCTTGTTTCCTATTCCTTTTGTTGTTCTCTTCTCCCTTTGGTTCTTCGATGTCGGTGTTATTAAGCTGGGCTTCCTTCGAACATGTTCTTCTTTTCATTATTGTTAGTGCATAAGTCTTTCTTGTTTTCCCCATCATCATTTCCATTATTGTTATCGCCATCTATATCATCTCACTCATTTATAATAGTCCGTTTACTTATACCGGTGCTTCTATCAAGGAAAGGACGTAATTTACGTTAACGTATTCGTATTGTATATATTTATCTTTGTTCAATAGTATTTTCTAGCGGTAGTCTGACATTTATGTATATCATGTGTTGTGCTTTTACATTGTTGCTGATCATATATCTCTCCATTTTGCTCTTCGATATGTGTTAGTATTGTTGCGATTTCTTATTTTTCTATATCGGTTTGTGCCTTGTCCCTTCCTTGTATTTCTTATAGCAGCATTGATTTGATTTTTCCCTTTCTTTTGTAATTTCCCTCTACCATTCAACCCCTTTAATTTAGTTTCCTCTTGTGTCTCTATGTCCTTTCATCATTCTATTTACTGCTGTTCCTTCTTCTGTCCTCTTGATACTCCTCTCTATTACCCATTCCGTTTCCTCTTCGGCCAGTATGGTCTTCTCCATTATTCAGCTCTCACTTTCTGCTGCTCACATATCTCACCGTCTTCGGTCTTTGGGTTATTGAATTTCGCCCTCTTGATATTATTGCGTCTAGTCCATATGGGTTCCTCTTTCTTTGTCTGCATAATTTACTAAATCCTCTTGAACCTAATCATGCTAGTATCTTTCGTTCACGAGTTTTCCTTATAATCTATATACATTTATCATTGCATGTTTTGTCTATCATCGTATTTCCTTCCATTGCTTGTTCTCTATCACTAATTTTTGTGTTTTCTATAATTTTGCAGTTTGGCTTCAGTGTTATTAAGTTACTGCTATCTCATTCCGGTGCTTCTTCTTCTTTCGTCTTTTTCGTCTACCAATCTTCACATTTCTTTACGTCTTCTTAACCTTTCTTTGTTATGTTTATATTTCATCACTCATGTCTGTGACTCCATTTGTATACCATGTAAATAGGTGGTAAATATGTTGGTATTCATGATATGTAAATAGGTAGGTTGATTGAAGACTCTAGATGTGTCTAGTATATTCTGGTTGACTCTCTTATTTATCTGGTTATTTTTGTAGTAAAATGCTGCCACCGATTCCCTAGTGACCACAAACACAGTAGACTATATTTAGGTACTTGGATAATTATATAGCCACAATAACTAGCCAAATTATTCTGTATTTAAAAGTGGCAGGAACTAATATGAATTACAGGAACACATTTGTATATCCTGATGTTACTTGTGTTTCTTTGTCTCTGTATTAGTGTTCTTATTATTCTTTAATACATTTTACCTGCGATATTATCGTCATTACACTTTTCGTTTTATTTATTTCGTTTTCCCCTTTCGCTTCTCTTTCAACAAGTGTATTTCCTTCTCTGTATTTGTCTATATCTTTCGTATATTATCCTGCTTTGTATACACCACTGTTTTGTTCTTCGGCATGTGTGTTATTGAGTTGGGGCCTCGCCTCAGGTTATTATCTTGTGTTCATTCTTCAATCTCTTCTCTTTTATTTACTTCAAATTGCCAAACTAATGGTCCGAACGTCTAAAAATGTCATAACTAGTGGGGCTAAACACGAGGGAGAAGGGGACCAGAAAAGAAAACCCATGCCCCCTTAACCTCAACATATTATCCATGTCCACTCTTTATCCTTGGTTTTCTTCGTTTCCTTCCTGTGTCTGCTATTCCTTACGTCTTACTCTCAGCTACCATTCTTCACCTTCATCTTCTGTACCAGTGACGTCATTTTATCTTTACTCTGGCTAGTATTATACGATTGTATTCAGTTTAAAAAGGACCTCCAGCATTTAACCGGCTTCGAACTATCTCACTGAACCATTTGAACTACCACAGATCTTTCTTAAATTGCACACAATTATCTAAATACAGCTAGACAAAAATATAAAAGACGCCGCTGGTACAGAATGGGTTAAATGTTGTATGTGCGTATGTTTGCATTTGTTTCTTCTGTTCTCATTGTTTTCCATTTATTGTATTTTCTCTCGCCATTCTCTGTCAATGGATTTTTCTTCTAATCCATCTTCTTTCGTGAATTACCTTTTATCATTCATCTAATGCATATTAGGTATAATTATTTTAATAATGTCCTTGTCTCTGTCTGCTTTACCGCTAATGTAATTGTCTATATATTTTTGTTTAAGCTCCTTCAGCCTCTCTCTCCTCCATCACCTATCTCTTGTGTAACCATTATATAACCTAATTATAATATTCAAAGCCCATTTTTTGTGTGGTGTGGTGGAGTGGTCATGCCACTTGATTGGTAATCCAATGGACCCGGGTTCAAATCCCGATATGTCAATGGGAAGATATTATTGGGATTGAATTTGTGCTGTACCTAGTATCAGTGCATTACCACAAAGCCCACCGAAATGCCAAAAAAATACCCTCATCGTTCCCTGATTAAATAACACTGTATGAATATTCCCATATTCAAAATATGTTACAGGGGGACAATGCCTAGTGAGTTCACTGCTCAATAGGTGGCGTTCTGAGAGTGAGGGTCTGAGTCTGGAGGGTGAGACGGTGAAGCACTTGAACGAAGCAACCAGCCGCTTCAGAGATGGAGCTGCTTCGAGCCATGATGGATGCTTCACATGTCTCACTCCCCAGACTGGAACAAGACCTCACGAGCGGTGGAATGTCCAGGCTCTCAGCCTATGCCCGAGAGGGAGTAGTTGGAATATAGAAAGAAAAAAAAATCCATATTTCCATCAGCATTCTAATATTGCTTTTATACACTGTACAGTATGTATCTTGAATAACCATATTAGCACCCTATCTTATATAATCCCATTAAATATCTTTATATGTAGATATATAATTATATTTAAACTCATAAACCCTTAGATAATTACAAGAATAACTTCACATACATAACCCTTGTATTAATCTGACCACACTGATATATATATACAGTATGTAGATTGTTTATACTTATGAATTGTAAACCAGATAATGTAAACATCTTCCTCCGTCAGACACTACTGTATTTCGAGAATGCTAAACAGAACACCCAGGGTCAAACCTTCACACTCCCGTTCACACCCTCCACACTGAGAAAGTCTGACAGGCCCTTCACTCCAAGCTAACCACGAGAGAGGGAAGTCCTGCTCCCCTTCTCTCTTACACTCCTTTGTCACTCTTAAGGAATCACTAAATTACAAACGTATCTATTTCAATCTCTAGTATGCACTTAGCCTATACTTGCATAAGCTAACTCATTGACTTAGTATATATTGAGTTACACCATCAATCACTATATCTCCCAGTCTATATATTGAGTTTTTTTGTATTGTTGTTCTATGAGGATGAGGGAGACAAAAAGCAGAACTGCCTGTGACGAGTGCCTCCCCCAGAGTTGAAAGAGTGACAGGGCCAAACTCAAGGAATGTTCGAGCCAAAATGCCTGGACACACAGAGTTTGAAGCAATTTCAGACATAGGAGGAAGGGAAGATGTTTTCAGGGAGAGGGTTCCAGAGCTCAGCTGTTGAATAGAAGAAAGTTTGGGAATATAGTTTCACTCTTGGATTGGAGAGTTGCACAGAGTAGGGATGGGATTGTGTTGTGAGACGGGTGATATGTACTTTACGTAGAGTAGGTGGTATACACAGAGAGTTCTAAGGAACACTGATTATTGTAATAGCGGTAGAATAGTGAGAGAGATACAACATTAATCACTACAACTCCAAGTCTAAGTATTATAACATTCTTACTTATATACTTTAACCAGTTAGGAGTAAATATATATATATATATATATATATATATATATATATATATTATTACATCCGGAGATACCAGGATGTGATGCGTGACAGACGTCAAGCTGTGGACTGTGCCTGTACTGCACCTCGTGGAGGTACTCTCTTTCTTTCTACCTGACACCTGTGCGGACGTGACAACGAGAGAGAGAGAGCGCGCCTAGCACCTCGAGGAAATACTCCTTCTTTCTTTCTTTCTTTCTCAACCTGCTTGTCTACGTGACTTAGCACACGTGGTGAGAGAGAGAGAGAGAGAGAGAGAGAGAGAGAGAGAGAGAGAGAGAGAGAGAGAGAGAGAAAATAAAAGGGGGCCATGTCGCGGTGACGTAGTAAAAAGCCCCCCTTCTCCCACTACTGCTAGCATCTGTTATTGACTCGCACACCTGCCCTCACCTGTAATTGGTCGACATGAGCTGCCTGTCAATCTTATTGGATCCCGCACGTTTATCCCGGCCTACATGACTCCTGATTGGACTAGCGTGGATAGGGAAGGTTATAAATAGCCAGATATTCGAGAATTAAAGGCAGTTGCATTCTTAGCTTGGGATGAACAGCAGTATGGAGAGACGTGACTATAACAGGCTTGTATAATAGGTGTTATTTTGAGTTTTAGAGCGTTCTTGTACCTCTTACTCGTTTATTGAGGGAATTCGTGACTATGTGTTAACCAGAGATATGTTGTAAATACTTAACCTCATGTGATGTAGGATTTCTATTTGGATATTGGATTGGATATACAGTAAGATATTGGATTGGATATTGGAGATTGGATATTTGATATAGTAACTAATTTATATGTTTGCAATTATACTAAAGTTACTTAAATTGTTTGATGTAATACTGTTTCATTAGTGATTAAGCATTGTTGTAAGAAGTCCTATTAATTTTTAGTGTGACTTAAAACTATGATAAAGCAAACTAAGCTATTACTTTATACTATATAATTAAAGTGAACTCGAAACGGATACGAATCGGTCCTGAAATATCAAGTGGTAATTTCCTTCATAATGACCTTGTTTTGTGTGGTTGTAAAATATTTTATTTGTTTATGAATACAACTTAATTTTATATGTGACTTTGTTATATTCCCTTTCTATCATGTTGATACATTAAATGTCTTGCATTAATAAGAAAGAATAAGAATAACTAAGATAATAGGGTAACATAATAATAATAATAATGTAAGATACATAAAAAGGACAATGAATTATGAATAAGAGTAAATCATAATCTTTAAAGGGTTAACTAACTGAATGAATTATATATTAAAAAGGATCTTAAGGTTTATACTGTAATGATAATCAAGATTAATTAAGTCCTTACTATCATACAAAGCTTTTCTCTATTCGAAATTAGTAGCCTATACTGAATAATTATATCAACATTTAAATAATTCTATATGACTTGAAATAATTTCATGATTAATCTTAATTGGAGTGTCTCAGAGTATAAAGGATAACTAGTCCTAACAGCTAAAAGGAAAGCAGGTAACAACATAACTAACTTTAACAATTTAAGTTCAATTGGCCTTCAGCTGTTTGAACCCCTTTCATAATGTCTGTTTGGTCTAGTTGTATTAAGTTAACCAATTCTGAATCAAGATACGTAACAATATATATATATATATAAATATATATATATATATATATAATTATATATATATATATATATATATATATATATATATACTGTATAAATGTATATATATATAATATATATATACATATATAATTATACTTAGCTTTCCTTACTCCCTTCTACTCCTTATATTGTTAAATACATAGACACCTTTGTTATTGGATCCCATTTTATATATGTAATCTTAATTTATTTTCCTCTGCTGCTTTTTATTTTGTTTTGCAATTATCTACCATATAAATGCAAGTCCTTTAGTAACATCTTACCTTTTCTTCTCCTCTGTCCTACATCTCATTTTGTTTACTCATACTGGTAGCTTGTGCTAGTCCTCTCTTGAAGTCTTCCCATTAGGTATCGTTCTGTCCCTCCTTTCATCAATATTTTACTTCGCTATTACTCGTTCTTTTTCTACTTTCTCTTTTCCAGCGTGAATTATATGTTGTTCTGTCCCATGTCCCCTCGTACTTCCCTTCTCCAACTATCATCACAATATATATCTTTACTTAGATGTTAGACTCCGTTTTATCTCATCACTGTCTACTTTAGATTAGATGATTAGATTGATATCCAGTATTCTATAAATGAATATAAATCGTAGCCATGAAAGTAACCTTTAACTGTCTTGGTGGTGTAATGGTTAGAGTGTTTAAGATGTGTATGTGGTGTCCCAGGGTCGAATCCCGGGAGGATCACATGTTTTCATTCATATCATTGGGAGGTGTTTGGTGTTGAGATTGAAATTAATTAATTAGATATTTTATATAGGTTTAAAAACAGTTCGTAGTGAGGTCGGTCATTTGAGATCTGTACCTCATTAATTGTTCTTTCCTCTCACTTAAACATTACCTTATTCAGTTGCAGTTGGGTTTGAGTACATGATTAGATTGTTTCCAGTATTCCATAATATAGGTTTGAGTCCCAAAGGGAAGAAGGAAAACCTAATATTTAGTAGTGGCCCCGGAATCATTAACGATGCGCCTTACGTAGGTAATGGCCATTCTTTGAACTCTAGCTTGCTGTTCAAACCACCCGCCCGGGGAGAACTCAAAATACGATTGCCTTACATCGTGAGCGAAACGCTCTTAATAACCACTCACGGACTCGTCCATATGATGTGGGTACCACTACTAGAAAAACTAGTAAAATAAATAAAGAATAAACATAAAAATTAAACTTGGCCTAGGTTTGCGCTTTCCATGCTTCTGCTCTTGGGTACAGCTCGCCATCTTGTTCACAGTGAGTGTTCACTCTTAATCTGACATATCGAGACTCTCAAAAATGTAGCAGATGAATGGGAAGGGGACGGAATGGAGGGCCAAAATCGTCAATGATTCCGGGGCCACTACTAAATATTAGGTTTTCATTCTTCCCTTCGGGACTCAAACCTATAATTTATTAGTGGCTCCTTCATCATTGACGATGCGCCTGAATTCTCAAGACTGGAGGGGGGACATTCATCATAAACATCGCATACCACTAATAAACCAGGTAAGGTCCAAGTAAACATGTACTAATCAGGTCAGTTTAATATCAAAAAGAAAATATAAAAGAGGGTTACAGGCGGCGTTTGTTAAAGGAAGCCTGTGGTGTTAGCACCTTTAAGTTTGATAGAACAGTTGGTGTAACACAAGAATAAATTATTCATTTAGCTTATAAAATATCCCAGGGTAAATGAAACATTCATTATCACCCAATTTTTGTAATATGTAGGCCTACATATTCATGGCCTCAGGTACTGTATTACCAAAATATTTGTACTCTTACTCTAAATCCAATCCCTGAGATTATTGAGTATATTGGAACTCCTATTGCATCCATAGTGTTTTACCTAAAAAATAAGAAAAGTTCCTGAGTAGGATTACTTTAGCCTAAGGAACGGATTATCACATGACCTTAATACTCGTTACATTTTGTCTCACTTCAGAGGCAGGTAAAATCCTTAGCTAGGATACTTCCCCCCCCCCCTTTTTTACGTCACAAAATTAGCTTAAAACTAGACTTTCAGCCTTAATGCTATACATGTACAAGAAGGTTTCATGAGATTGATGGACAGGTGACGTGTGAGAAAGGTATGATTTGATGACCACAATTGGGTCTGCTGAATATCTTCTAGGGAGTAGTTATGGAGGAATCGAAGTGATGCCACCCATTTACGGATATCGTGTGATCTCGCCAACACGCCCGGATTACTCTCTCGAATGACTTCCACTAATAATGCAGCTAGCCGGTGTTTTTGTAACCGAATACCTGTCCGTGAAACCGAGAGGGCTCACGCCTGTGAGGGACGGGAAGCCTGCATAAATAGTATGAGTGACTGCACTGGACACAGTAAATGGTGCCTGTCACCCTGTTTCAGAGCCCGAATTTCGAACTCTGTAAATACATGATTATAATGCTCATTCTTAGCAATGAAGTTAGGAGCAGGAGCAATATGTACACCCATGTTGCGCCTTGAAAATCTTAGACAGTTTGGCTCCGAACTCATCGCCGCCAACTCAGACACCCTGTCACCCGTAGCCAGTTCCATCAGAAAAAATTGCCTTTTTAAGTATTAGTTCGCAGGGAGGATCCTTGCAATATTTACGGGACTGCAGCATCTCAAGGGCCAGATCAAGAGACCAGGTGGGTGTGAGTTGACGAGGAGGAGGGTGAAGCTTGAAGCAAGACCTCATGAAACTCTTTTCCTCCGCCTCCAGTACAGACAAACCAGTTAAATCTAAAAATGGCGTCCTAATTGCTGTGAGGTGATTCCTTAATGTGACAACTGACATCTTTTGAACATCGAATAGGTAATTTAAATAATTAAACACCAGAGCCACCGAGGACTGTTGTTGACCAGTTTCTACAACCCAGGTTGTAAATGACTTCCAGTGTGATTGGTACTGTCGTCGTGTTGATGGAGCATACTGTTTAGTCAACTTGTGAGTCACAGTTTCCCCAAACTGGCCTAGCCACTTGCCCTTCTGAATATCCACAAGGCAAAAGTCAGCGAGGTCTTGAGGTTTCCAATTGTCTCTAAGTGGATGTACGAGATCGGGAGCGACACCGGGTTCTCGCAGCACATCTTTAATTGGTTGTACCACACTTGAGCCGGCCACAAGGGCGTGATCATTGAGACCATGCCCCGAAAATCCTGTAGTTTGTGAACTAATTTGCACAATAAGGATGCGTCTGGAGGTGGAAAAAGATAAATGGAGCTCCATTTGTTCCACTCTACCAGAAATGCGTCCGGACCCCCCGCCGGAGTGAGATTCCGGCATGTGAGGTACTGGGGCAGCCTGTGGCATGCTTCTGACGCGAACAAGTCTACTTGTGGATGGTAGGGCTCTGCAATCAGCTTTTGAAAGATGTTTTGTCTGAGAGCCCATTCTACTTGAGTGCTCTGTCTCCGGGACAGAGCATCCGCCCATGCATTCGCCACGCCAGGCAGATACGTTGCGTGAAGATAAATCCCGAGCCTCGCGGCTAGACGAAATATCTTTTCCGACAACCCTTGTAACACTCTTGATCTTACTGACCCTTGCTTTTGAATGCATGTCACTGCAGTCATATTGTCCATTCTGAAGGCTAGGGACTTTCCCGCCTGGCTCATGCCGTGCTCCTGTAAAAAGAATAGTGGGACTGGCAACTCCTTGGCATTGTTATGAAGATGATTTGAAGTTGACCATCGACCCTGACCATGATGGCCTAAGTTTGATTGGTAACCCCATCCCAGGGTTCCTGACGCGTCTGTATCTACTCAAACCGTCGGAGGTGGAGCTGTCCAAGTCAAGGAGGAGTGAATTACTTCTGGCTTCGCTCAAGCCGCCAGGAGGTTGTGGATTAAAGTTGGAATTGTCCTCAGTGTTTCCGCCGATGAAAGTGGAAAACACTTGTTTCCTTCCAAGATAATTCTTTTGACCTTCAGACGACCTAACGGTACCGTCAGCTGTATCCAATTGAGTGAGCCCACCAGAGATTCCCAGAACTTCCTCTTTGTCGTCCGCAAATGTAGAAACCGGAAGAGTTTCCTGCGAAATCTCGGACGGTTGTCCACACTCTGACGCAGAGTTAGTAACTCGGTATCCCAGATAAGGCCCACCCACTGGATTTGCTTGGTGGGGACGAGAGATTACTTTCCTAAGTTTACCCTGAACCCTAAGGGCTTTACATGGTCTAATACTAGTTGAACATAATGAAGGCGCGTTATCTTGGATTGGGCTACCACTAGTCAATCGTCTAGGTACCATAAAATCATGATTCCCTGTTTGAGCAATGGTAGCAACGCCTGTCGAACTTGTTTTGTGAAAAACTCGGGGTGCTAGATATAATCCAAAGGGCATTCTTTGAAAGACAAACGTTTGATTCCCGTTGTGTAAGGCTAGAAACCTCTGAAAACGTTTGTTGATTGGGATACGCCAATAGGCATCTTTCAGATCTATTGAGCACATCCAGCCCTGCGGCGGGAGTGACTACCTGATCTGATTCACTGTCAGCATCCTGAATGACTGATAGTAAATGTGGGTGTTGAGATATGAGAGGTCGATCACCGGCCTCATCTGAACACTGTCCCTCTTTGGCACCAAAAACAACTGGGATATGAACACTGGCATTGACGTCGGACTGGGGATTATGATCTGCTTTTGTGCCATCTCTTTGATAATGGATCCCGCCTTCAATGAAACATGATTGAATTCTGTGGGGAAACGTAAACGGGGTCGCCGGGACCACCGCCACGAGAGACCTTTGCGGACCACTGTCCTTGCCCATGTTCGCCGGGGCCATGCCCGGAAATAACCTTGGAAGTTGCCAGTCACATGACTGGTCTTGTCCGGCAGTACTACTCTCGGATCCGTCTCGCCTTGCCTTGGCAGTGGGAGTGAGAGAGTCCTGTGGTGTGTCTCAGATCTTGGAGGAGGAATGTGACTCTGACTTTGGCACGGGGGGGATGAGAGGTCTTGCTACCATAGCTACAGGGTTTACCCCTATGTTGGCCCTGAAACCACCTCCCTCTACCCCAGAGGTTACCGCGCCCTTTACGTGCCCCGGTATGATCAGGGGTTGTGAAAGTCTTGGCTGACTGATTGAACTGTGACTGACCACGAAAGGAACTCTTAGTTCTGAAATTTTGTTTAGCTGCCTGCTCACCATTGAATATAGTAGTGGTGGCAGGTTGTCGGTCTAGGAGGAAAGTAACAGTTCTCCATGCTTCGTTAGAGACTAAGGTAGCTGTAAAGATATTGGATAAGAGTAATCTTCTACCGATCTCTGCCGGAAGTCTCCTCACCAATACACTCTTATATCTTGGCGCACCCATACAGATTGAAAGATAGCTGTCCGGACGTACCCGAGAGATTGAATCGAGGTTTGGAGGAGGAGGCGTCTGGTCAGAGAAAGAGCCCTCTGGGTTCCGGCGTCCCTCACCGACTCAGTCGTCTGAGCCAGAGAGGCTCCAAGTTGGTGGCTGAGAAGGTATTGAGACGCCAGTCTCCAGGCTTTCTGTCTCATTTTGTAATCTTTGTCGATCTGAGCCTGTGTGGGGGGACAAAACGGTTCAGGTAACTGGCACAAAGATAATTTCGGGGCCCCAATAAAATAAAACATATGTTGGGGAATCCCATCTGCCTTGCCTACTGGCATAGAAAACCAATGATTGTCTTCTGACGGAATTTGATGACTACTTTTGTTGTTGTTGTTGTTCCCCAAGCTGCCTGGCCGAATAGCCCCAAGGCCCCGAGCAATTCCAAGGCCATAACCGAGCGCCCCCACAGAACCCTCCCTGCCGACCACAATAAAGCCTGGGTGACCGATGCCACTCCATGGCGGGGAGCTTAGGAGGGTGCAGAAACGCCCGGGAAACCAAAGCCCCACCCAGGGCCCTGTGCCCCTCAGCAATTATGAAGAGAAAGTGGAGGAGCAAGGGAAAAATGTGACGCTTTGGCTTCCAATCTTGGTAGATTGGGAGGTCAATCCACGGAAAAGACGCCGTCACTTGAGATCTAGAAAATATATAAGTTAAAGGAACAGTCAGAGTATGCTATGGGTATGGCAGAGATCGCTCAGTTCTCACTCTGATAGACCAGCCCATCACCACATGACTAGAACCCAATCCTCTCAGCATCAGCTAGGAAAGGCCCTAGAAAGCCGCCTTTGGCGGGGGGATAGCTCCCCTATTTCAACCCCTTTTGGGTTTGGGCACCCACCCCTACTTTTGCTGGCTAACAGCTGGGCCTAATGTCCCCAAGCACCCACTGCCCATACTCCCCTCCCTTAACATGAACTAATGAGGCCCCATGAGAGTCCCTGAAAGGAATGGAATTTAGTTCCGGGGTCAAACCCTGCAACACTTTTAAATCATTCATCCCATCAGTTTTAGTCCAGTCCGAAAACAGTTTTCCGGCAGAAGTAGGAGGCAAGGCAGGGAATTGTGAGTACACAAAATATTCAGGATTGAAAAATGTTGGGATGGCCTTGATAACAACATCAAGTACCTCTCCCGACTGGTTCTTGGCCCTTAATTTCTTCTTTGCACTTGCCTCTATAACCCAGTTACTCGGGACAGGTGACTCACCTGTAACCGTGGGTTGTGCGAGCTCATGGCGCAGAGGGTAACTTACTGACCAAGAAGTATCCGGTCCATACATGAATGGCATAGGGCCTTTTTTGCTAGGGATGGACTTGTCTAATGCGGGGGGGGGGGTAACAATTCCGAAAACAATTTCGAGTTAGATTGCAAGAGAGCCGAGGTACCTGGAGTCGGAACCACGGGGTTGACAGTGAGGGCAGGAGGAGGAGAAGTTACGGTAACTTGAGGATGTACTAACACTTGTCCCAGAGGTCGCACCTCCGGGGTTACTGGTGTTGGGTTAACAGCCTGTCGCTCACTCTTAATCTGCCTAATAAAATCAAACAGCTCATACAACTGATCTTTTACTACAAAAACCCCACTATCCTGATCATCCTGAGACGCGGACTGTGACATCTCCGAGCCCTGCGTTCCAGATAGTTGAGAGACTGGTCGTTGGCTATGCGCCAGTTCCTCAGTATATACCCCTTGTTGGTATATGTGTGACCCCGTTGACCGGGCTGAGGGGGCTGGTACAGTCTCTGACCGAGACTCATCAACCCGGGCAGCGGTTTTATATGTATCTGTTTGTGATTGGTCGGAATCGCCGGGCCTATATATAAGTAAAATTTAAAATCTGGGATCTCAAACATGGTGGATTCCTGAACAGGTGAAAGCCGGTCTGGAGAGCTTTCATGTCTCCGCCGGTGAGAAACTACACAGCCACTTCTTTCCCTCCCTAACACAGGTAAAATAATAGGTTCCGGTGCAGGATTAAGGGGAATAGCCTGAGACAAAACTAGATGTGGCTCTTGATGCCTCTCTCCTAGAGGAAGATTTCTTTCTCAATTTTGACGGATCCTCAGCCGTCTTCTTTCTTGATGAGGAGGACTTCCTATTGCGGCTCGACTTTGGTTTGTCCCCGGCGGATAATGCGGAGTCAAAGTTCGAGCGGGACCTCTTACCCTCCTGGTCATCTGACGGGGGCTTGGTTTGTGGCAAAGGTGATCTTGACCTATTTCGCCGACTGGCTGAAGCTAGTTTCTCCGGCGGATCTTTGGTCCGAGGTCTCTTTTGGTGGCGGGGGGAAGTGTCATCCGAAGAAGATCCCAGAGGGGGTGAAGTAACAACTGAACTCTTTAATGAATCGTCAAGAATTTGGTCATCCAATTGAAGGGATTTATGAGCAACTGTCTTACAGTATGTTACAAATTCAGATTTATTGTGTAGGAGGATAGTCTTGGGACAAGATATTGATAACCAATTACGACCTCTCGAACGGTCTAGGCAAGGGACATATTTTACACAGAGTAAGTGACCAATAATTACTAATCTTTAATAACCCAGAGCCGAACAGAAAGAGTAAATACTCTTATCCATGATTACACTCCCCACTGCCACTGAGATATTAACCTTCCTAGGTGTCCCACTTTCGAACCTGTGTGAGAGAAAATTCTAAGAATCAATGCTCATAAGGACACGCTAGGCTGGAAAAATTAATATAAATATATATCTCCACGTAAAAAAGAATAAAGTTTGAATAACACTTAAACAATCTTAATTCCCCTTATGTTAAACATTCCTCAGAAATGTAATTGAGTATTGTGTAGCCTACTATGTGCTACCAATTTGCAAACTTCTTACCCAAGTGAATAACACTGACCTCATTTGTCTTGTGATGTATGAATCAACCCCGGCGATCATCGCTAAAACGGAATTTTGATTCTAAATCCGGCGGACAAATCGCCAATGATAAAGCAAAACAGTTTAACTGGAAGCTACAAGATCGAAAAGGGTGAGTTTATTTCCCGGCTCAGCCGTGATTCGCTCTGCGATTGTGGCTCCCCACTTTTTAATATCGGCCAGCGTAATGTTCGTCTGTTTCAAGCCAAAAGAACGTTTGTTTTGTGTTATTTGTTGGCGGCGTAAACGTGATTACGAGGGAAGGCTTCGCCGTTACCCTTCGAAACCCGAATTATTTTAGTAACATGCCGGTGCATCCGGAATCATACTATATGCCTTAAATAATACAAACCAAATTCATTGCAAACCCGTACCAGTCGGGGAATATTGAATTTGTCTGTCTCAGGCCAGAAGAGCGTTTGTTTTGTGTTATTTGTTGGCGGCGGAAGACGTGATTACGAGGGGAGGCTTCGCCGTTACCCTTCGAAACCCGAATTATTTTAGTAACATGCCGGAATATCCGGAATCATACTATATGCCTTAAATAACACAAACCGAATTAATTGTAAACCCGTACCAGTCGGTGATTACTGAATTTTAATATAGCTCAGGGTGTTTCCCGGCGGGGAAACCCCATGGAACACCCTGAGACACGTTGTTATGTAATGTTAAGTCTTCCTTGAACCATAAAAAATCCCACCGGAAGGGCCAACCCTTCAGTATATATAGCGATGAACAACGTGTACATACAAGGCATGGTTATACATCATGAGAATATTATATATGCAATCTAAAGAGGCCAACTAGATGGGAGCCCTTGGCGATGAGTTCGTCAATAGCACAAACCTGCGATCCAGCGAGTTGTAGAGTAGTATGGCTCCGTGCCGGATCCTTCAACTAAGTAAGAAAATCCAATGGCACTAGCCTACGAATCATACTTGTTGCACACCCTGAAGGGACCGAGCAACAGGCTCCAGTTCACCCTAAAAGAAGCCTCATGACTAATCAGTGAACTAATAGTGGGCTAGGATAATAAAACAACACACGAGGGGCGACTTGCCTTATCACAACAAGAACACCCCTTAACACGAATGCTTAGACCCAGAAAAACAATCTCCAGGGCCCTTATTTAACACTTCAGCCTACACCTAGTCGATAATCTAACCTAACTTCAGCACTGTCATGGACAAATGAACAAGGACTCAATAGGGTCAAGGAAGGTGACGAACGAGATGCAGGCAGGAGTGTCGGGGACATACGTCTTTACTATGCGGGCCCGAGGAGAATAAGAGTGAACACTCGCTGTGAACAAGATGGCGAGCTGTACCCAAGAGCAGACGCATGGAAAGCGCAAAGCTAGGTCAAGTTTAATTTTAATTTTTATTCTTTATTTATTTTACTAGTTTTTCTAGTAGTGGTACCCACATCATAAGGACGAGTCCGTGTGTGGTTATTAAGAGCGTTTCGCTCACGATGTAAGGCAATCATATTTTTAGTTCTCCCCGGACGGGTGGTTTGAACAGCAAGCTAGAGTTCAAAGATTGGCCATTACATACGTAAGGCGTAAGGCGCATCGTCAATGATGAAGGGGCCACTAATAAATATGGATATTTATCGTAGTCCACGATGGACATTGATCGTGGTATCCCACGTTTGAATCCCGGGAGGATCACATGCAACTATAATTTCATTGGGAAGTGTTTGTTGTTGGGAGCGAAATTAATTAATTACATTATTTCTATATCTATATGCAGAGTTATTCTGTGCATTCAGATTTATTAGTTTTTGCTTCATCTCATGGATTCACCTAGTTATTGTATTTGTAGTAATATATTTTTCTTTCTGTATCCTGGGGATATAAGACAGCCAATCCTAAACTAAATGTTTTCTTCACAATCCTTTTCCATACAAATTAACACTTCCTTTCTCAATATATAATGTATACATTCCTAACCTCCCGCGATTCTTTAAGACTGAACAACATCTTCCCTCAAACGAAATACGATATGCAAAGCTAAATATTCCCTGCAGTTAACGTAGTACTCTATTTTGGATTATTATTCCCGTTAAAACCTACCCAACTATGACTATTCAAAGATAAAGGCAAAGGTCGCCGTCTAGTCCCAGTATTCCCTGAGTTGGTCTAAATATACCCTGTTGCCTTGCTACATGTATAACACTTACATACTGCAATATTTAGAAGTTGGTAAATCAACAACAGATACATCTCCTCAATATCCCCAAAGATAACCAAAGATTTGCCGAATACCACGGGAATATCCGCTCACGATGGCGACCAAACAGCTCCTCCATATTGAGGAGTAAATTAATAATCTTTATGAAGAGCAAATGTTACGATCATTCATAAAGATTTTACGAAATACGTCCCCGACAACATATGAAGAAACGTCGATTTAAATCTATGGAACATACTTTATCATTGGTATTGTAGTAATAATGAATTATATTCCCTAAAAGTATTAGCATACGATGATCAAATGCTAATTTAATGTAAAGTGTTAAAGAGGGTCCAGGCGAATGTTTAATGCATTTCTGAATAGGAATGTGAAACCAAATGATATTCTCAGAAGTATTTACTATAGTAAATAATATAGTTTAAGTGAAAGAAACAGTGAATAAATAAATGTTTATTGCATTTCTGAATAGGAATGTGAAACCAAATTATATTCTCAGAAGTATTTACTATAGTAAATAATATAGTTTAAGTGAAAGAAACAGTGAATAAATAAATGTTTAATGCATTTCTGAATAGGAATGTGAAACCAAATTATATTCTCAGAAGTATTTACTATAGTAAATAATATAGTTTATTTGAAAGTAACAGTGAATAAATAAAAATGCAATCGTACTAATACGTTCAAATAACAAGGTAAACATGCTTAGTTATTCAGCATATGCAGACCCTTTGACATTTTAAAGGAAAATAAATCTATAGTATATCAATTCACCATGCAACTCCCAAAGATCTGTTTTACACTGATTGAGGGCATTGACAAATGACCCATCCCCTTAAGTAGGATGTATCCCTATTATTTCCAGTAATTCATAAAACAGTTGAAATATTAACACGATACAAATATGCACATGCAAGCTTGGGCCAGGGTACCTCCCATATAACAGTGAGGGAGGGAGAGTCGGCGACCATTAGGGTCAGATTGATCGGGGCCAATAAAACTGTTGTGGTGTTTCAGAAACCTGTCTGGCTCCCTTCCCGGGCCCGGGAGTTGTGGGGGCCGAACAATATCCTAACTCCCTTACTGTACAATGATCACGGTGGAATACAGTGTAAGTTGTGGAGGTGGAACAATACCCTAACTCCCTTACTGTACAATGATCACGGTGGAATACAGTGTTAGTTGTGGAGACGGAACAATACCCTAACTCCCTTACTGTACAATGATCACGGTGGAATACAGTGTAAGTTGTGGAGGTGGAACAATACCCTAACTCCCTTACTGTACAATGATCACGGTGGAATACAGTGTAAGTTGTGGAGGTGGAACAATACCCTAACTCCCTTACTGTACAATGATCACGGTGGAATACAGTGTAACTTGTGGAGGTGGAACAATATCCTAACTCCCTTACTGTACAATGATCACGGTGGAATACAGTGTAAGTTGTGGAGGTGGAAAAATACCCTAAGTCCCTTACTGTACAATGATCACGGTGGAATACAGTGTAAGTTGTGGAGGTGGAACAATATCCTAACTCCCTTACTGTACAATGATCACGGTGGAATACAGTGTAAGTTGTGGAGGTGGAACAATACCCTAACTCCCTTACTGTACAATGATCACGGTGGAATACAGTGTAAGTTGTGGAGGTGGAACAATACCCTAACTCCCTTACTGTACAATGATCACGGTGGAATACAGTGTAAGTTGTGGAGGTGGAACAATATCCTAACTCCCTTACTGTACAATGATCACGGTGGAATACAGTGTAAGTTGTGGAGGTGGAACAATACCCTAACTCCCTTACTGTACAATGATCACGGTGGAATACAGTGTAAGTTGTGGAGGTGGAACAATATCCTAACTCCCTTACTGTACAATGATCACGGTGGAATACAGTGTTAGTTGTGGAGGTGGAACAATACCCTAACTCCCTTACTGTACAATGATCACAGTGGAATACAGTGTAAGTTGTGGAGGTGGAACAATATCCTAACTCCCTTACTGTACAATGATCACGGTGGAATACAGTGTAAGTTGTGGAGGTGGAACAATACCCTAACTCCCTTACTGTACAATGATCACGGGGGAATACAGTGTTAGTTGTGGAGGCGGAACAATACCCTAACTCCCTTACTGTACAATGATCACGGTGGAATACAGTGTAAGTTGTGGAGGTGGAACAATACCCTAACTCCCTTACTGTACAATGATCACGGGGGAATACAGTGTAAGTTGTGGAGGTGGAACAATACCCTAACTCCCTTACTGTACAATGATCACAGTGGAATACAGTGTAAGTTGTGGAGGTGGAACAATACCCTAACTCCCTTACTGTACAATGATCATGGGGAATACAGTGTAAGTTGTGGAGGTGGAACAATACCCTAACTCCCTTACTGTACAATGATCACAGGGAATACAGTGTAAGTTGTGGAGGTGGAACAATACCCTAACTCCCTTACTGTACAATGATCACGGGGGAATACAGTGTAAGTTGTGGAGATGGAAAAATACCCTAACTCCCTTACTGTACAATGATCACGGGGGAATACAGTGTAAGTTGTGGAGGCGGAACAATACCCTAACTCCCTTACTGTACAATGATCACGGGGGAATACAGTGTTAGTTGTGGAGGCGGAACAATACCCTAACTCCCTTACTGTACAATGATCACGGGGGAATACAGTGTAAGTTGTGGAGGCGGAACAATACCCTAACTCCCTTACTGTACAATGATCACGGGGGAATACATTGTTAGTTGTGGAGGCAGAACAATACCCTAACTCCCTTACTGTACAATGATCACAGGGGAATACAGTGTTAGTTGTGGAGGCGGAACAATACCCTAACTCCCTTACTGTACAATGATCACGGGGGAATACATTGTTAGTTGTGGAGGCGGAACAATACCCTAACTCCCTTACTGTACAATGATCACGGGGGAATACAGTGTTAGTTGTGGAGGCGGAACAATACCCTAACTCCCTTACTGTACAATGATCACGGGGAATACATTGTTAGTTGTGGAGGCGGAACAATACCCTAACTCCCTTACTGTACAATGATCACGGGGGAATACAGTGTTAGTTGTGGAGGCGGAACAATACTCTAACTCCCTTACTGTACAATGATCACGGGGGAATACATTGTTAGTTGTGGAGGCGGAACAATACCCTAACTCCCTTACTGTACAATGATCACGGGGGAATACATTGTTAGTTGTGGAGGCGGAACAATACCCTAACTCCCTTACTGTACAATGATCACGGGGGAATACAGTGTTAGTTGTGGAGGCGGAACAATACCCTAACTCCCTTACTGTACAATGATCACGGGGGAATACAGTGTTAGTTGTGGAGGCGGAACAATACCCTAACTCCCTTACTGTACAATGATCACGGGGGAATACAGTGTTAGTTGTGGAGGCGGAACAATACCCTAACTCCCTTACTGTACAATGATCACGGGGGAATACAGTGTTAGTAGTGGAGGCGGAACAATACCCTAACTCCCTTACTGTACAATGATCACGGGGGAATACATTGTTAGTTGTGGAGGCGGAACAATACCCTAACTCCCTTACTGTACAATGATCACGGGGGAATACAGTGTTAGTTGTGGAGGCGGAACAATACCCTAACTCCCTTACTGTACAATGATCACGGGGGAATACAGTGTTAGTTGTGGAGGCGGAACAATACCCTAACTCCCTTACTGTACAATGATCACGGGGGAATACAGTGTTAGTTGTGGAGGCGGAACAATACCCTAACTCCCTTACTGTACAATGATCACGGGGGAATACAGTGTAAGTTGTGGAGGCGGAACAATACCCTAACTCCCTTACTGTACAATGATCACGGGGGAATACAGTGTAAGTTGTGGAGGCGGAACAATACCCTAACTCCCTTACTGTACAATGATCACGGGGGAATACAGTGTAAGTTGTGGAGGCGGAACAATACCCTAACTCCCTTACTGTACAATGATCACGGGGGAATACAGTGTTAGTTGTGGAGGCGGAACAATACCCTAACTCCCTTACTGTACAATGATCACGGGGGAATACAGTGTTAGTTGTGGAGGCGGAACAATACCCTAACTCCCTTACTGTACACTGATCACGGGGGAATACAGTGTAAGTTGTGGAGGCGGAACAATACCCTAACTCCCTTACTGTACAATGATCACGGGGGAATACATTGTAAGTTTTGGAGGGGGAATAATACCCTAACTCCCGTACTATACAATGATCACGGTGTAAGTTGTGGAGGGGAGAGACTACTTTTAAACGTGGCTGTCAGTTGTGATTATTTTCAAGGTATTGCCAAGTGAGGTGGCATTGGTTTATTACCTATTACAGAAGTTTGCGAACTCTACTACTTCCAGTACCGTATAAGCATTTACATTGTACTGGGGGTACCTATTGTAGCTTTAGTATATTAATTAGGGCCTACACCATGACGGCGCACAGCTGTAGTTACCTTCGATATCCATATTATCAAAAGGAGGCAGGTAAACTGGAGAGAATACAGCGAAGAGTTACAAAAATTATTCCTAGACTAAGAAACAAGTCATACGAAGAACATCTACACAGAGTTAAATATTGTTAGTTTAACAAAGCGCAGGCTAAGAAGGGACCTTATATACGTGTTTAAAATAATATGGATGTCAAGAAATACTTCTGATTGATCACTCAAGTTACACTATAGGAAATGGTTGCAAAATATTTTCACTCTCATGAGGTGATTTTTTTTTGTTTTAATCGATCGGTAAACTTATGGAATTCACTAAAAAACCTAGTAGTGTCATTGAATATAGTACTGTCAAACTTTAAAAAATTGTGTTTGTATATTACATTTTGCGCTTAACCCCCAATTAACTGCGCTTACAAACGAATAGCACCACTTGATACTGTGCTATGCTTTCCTGTTTTCAGATAGGATTGGTAGTATAGTGATAGGCAGCCTTGTAAGGATCAATATATCTGTTGTTGCTTGTTTTCCGTTGTACTCCTTTGATGCCATGGCGAGACTCCAGGATCAGGCTGTAACACCTTCCATCCTAAGTAGCTCTCACAATGATCATTCACCTAGCCTCAACCACGATGCATGTGGTCTTCCACTCCACTCTTCTTTTGTCAACCACCAGAACCACTACATAATACAGTAGTGTCAATGTCAAGAATCTGAACCACCTGTCTATATCTACGAATTCTGCATTGACAAACAAACGTGTTTCAACTAAGATTCAGATATAGAAATTAGTTTAAAGCTTGGTCACACTAGCAGTAGTCCATAATCTAATGGGTCCTTCTGCATAATAATAATAACCTTGCGACATATATGACGCGATCGCGTCATATGAATAAGTCCACCAAAAACTCATATGACGCGATCGCGTCATATGGACTTATCTCTATACCTCTCCAATAAGTTTATGACGCGATTTTGCGTCATATGAGCTCAGTAAGTCCGATAAGTTACCATACGATAAAACCGTTGGTGGCAACCTCAGCCTCCTGCGATAATTCTAACGGCCGCAGTGTTGTTGTGAGTGTAGTGCGAGGCAGTGGCAATGATCCTGGGGCTCCTGCCTCCTCGGACTTACTGGAACATAATATGGCTAAGGGAGTTGCCAACTTCTAGTTTATTTCCTTTCTTGAATAGAGGGGTTACAATAGCTTCCTTCAGTTCAGCAGGTACAGTGTTGGTGTTAATTGACAGATTGATGATGTGGGTTAGGGGACCTGCTATACCAATGGCTCCATCTCGTAGAAATTTGGCAGGAATTTTGTCTGGTCCTGTGCTTTTATGTACATTTAGGTTAGAGAGCTCGTCAAAAGTGTATTTTGGTGTAACATTTTGCAATCCAAATGTGTTCGGGTGTATGCCTTTATCTCTGTAGAAATTTCGAAAGGTGGCCGTTGTTGTCGTGTATTTATTGAGAGGTTGCGGTAGGTTCTGTGCAAGTGTGGTTGCTATGGAGGTGAAGAAGATGTTGAAGTAGGTTGAAATTTGTCGTTTATCGTGGCAAACCTGATCATTAATGTTGAGAGCAATATTAGTGTTAGACGAATCCCTTGCCTTGTTGCTGTTGCCTGTTGTTTTTAGGTGCCTCCATAGTTTCTTTGGGTTATTCTGATATTCCTCTGCCTTATTGTGAAAATAATTAGTTTTCGCTGATTTGATTTTTCTACTTAGTTTATTCCTGGCCCTGTTGAACTCATGTTTCAGACCTTGATCCTGTCTATGTTTCACTAGCCTTTTTAACAGATTGTCTCTGTGTTCCAGATGGTGTAGTATGTCATTGTTGATCCATGGGTCTGACCTTGCTTTAATTCGTATGTCTTTCAGAGGAGCTATTTCGTCTAGGATGTTTGTGATGATGGTTCTGAAGCCAACCCATGCATCATTAACGTTTGTACTTCCAAACACTGGAGACCAGTCTGTATTCCATAAAACGTCCAGAAATGTGTCTTTGTTGTAGTTTCTGAGGGACCTTGTTTTGATAACCTTGTGATTCTCTAGGGTAATTTTGTTGGTTTTCCGTGTGCAATATGTGACGAAGTGATCACTTATCCCAGTCTGTATAACCCCTGATTGAGATATTGTGTCCTCTCTGTTACAGTTTATGTGGTCTAATATTGTGGCAGTGTTCTCAGAGATACGTGTGGGAGTTGTGACAAGTTGTTTGTGATTGTGCATTGTCAGTATGTACCTATATTCTCGTACAAGCCTATTATTTCGTTGTTTGTAACACAGGTTAAAATCCCCTAGTATAATGTATTCATTCCGAGGGTCTAGCATTGACAAAGTTCGTTCAAATTTGGTCAAGAATTGTGTGTCGTCTGGTGGCCTATAGCACACCCCAATTGTGATGGGTTTTGTCCTAGGCAGGTGTAAGTCGATCCACAGAGTTTGTTGATTTTCTACATGGAGGTCGGTCCTAGTTGTGTGTGTGAGGTTGTTTTTTACATACAGACATACTCTTCCCCCTTGCCTATTGCGGTCATTCCTAACCATGTTGAAACCTTGAATGTTTATTTCACCATCGTTTATACTTGAATCCAGCCAGGTTTCTGTGATTGCAATTATTGAAGCTTTGGCCTTATTAGCTAACAAGTTTATTTCTGACAATTTATGGTACATTGATCTAGCGTTAATGTGGAAAAGATGGAGCCCTTTGTTGGTGAACACTCTGTATTCATCTTTGATTTTGAATGTGTCCTGGCTGGATTCGGAGTTGTTAATACTTGGTTCATTTACATTAATATTCGGTAATGAATGCAAGGCACACATGTTGCATAGGAATTCCCGTTCTTCACTGTTGGTCTTCTTAGAGATGCACTTCATGTGAGCTACATTTTTACACTTTACACAGTTTTGGATCTTCTGACGTCGTGTTATGATAGATTCACAAATAAAACAAATGGGTGCGCGATGTTATACAGCTGAGTTCCTACATTTAACACATTCAACTTCGTTTCTACTGTTAACGTAAGTACATCGGTTATGAACAATTTCATTACAACTGTTGCATTGTAAAAGTCTTCTCCTATTGTTGAAACCAATATTACAGACTATACATAGTGTTTTCTTACTGTTTATCGTACGTCTGGAGGTGTGGTTTGGTCCGCGTCGATCAGCTGATTGTGCGGGAGAGGGCGGGGGAAACTCGTGGATGGGCTGTGGTTGGATGCTGTTGTTGTTGTCCTTGGTCGTTGTTGCTATTTCACTGGTGATGCGGTTGAGAGAGCTACCTGCTTTTTTAGTTGTTCTGGTTGCATGTTGAGCTACTTGGGTCGTCGATATCTGTGGTAGTGAGGGTCGAGTTGAGGATAGTGTTGTGTTGGTAGGGTGGTGGCACTGAGGAGGTGGCTGCCCGGCGGCCGTGGGTGTGTGTGTGAGCTTGAGGGGTGCCCGCTTGTTGTAACAAATTTTACTGCTAGGCGCTATTGAAATGTTGGTGTCTGCCTTACTTGTTTGGTGGTGAGGTTTCTTCAATGTTGAACTAGGGCCTGGGTTGGTCTCTACATCTCCGCAGCTAATTAGAGTGTAGCACAGCAGGTATTGTAGCGAGGTCGTGCCAGAGTACTTGCCAAGACGCGGTGCCTTCCCGATGTATGAAATTGACCAGGCAGGAATGGTGACAGAAATTTCCTTTGTATGTGTTTTCTGTGTGTCGAGGTCCATCAATACTTGCTTAGTGTTGACCTGGTACACTACCGGTCCCCTCTGCACCTGTATATCGGCACAGCCCCTCTGGATGTTGAGAAGGATGAAACATAGGGAGAGAGCTATGCCCACCCCCTTCAATCCTCCTCCCGCCATCTTCTCGTGCTGAACTTCATTAACTATTACAAAATATACAAGATATATATTATCAAGTTAATATGGTCATAAAGCCATAACTATTGTTGTTCATTGAACAATAGAATGTGAATCTTACCTCATTGAAGCATTCTTTCCGAAACGACAATCCTGAATTATTCATTAAGTTTATGTAAAAATACAACTAAGTGGTACTAAATCGATTTACATAAAATAATGTGGTAAGAATGGTGGTAGTATTGGGACTTTAATATACTGTACTGTTGAGTAGGAAAGTATTAGGGAGTGAGGCAATTGAATAATTACAATATCTAAATAAAATATACAGGATTATATTAGAAAGGAAAGCGAACATTTGAACTGAATTGCACTGACTTATTCAGAAATCAAATTAAATATATATAGTTATTTTAGATAATTATAAAGTACAACATCAACAAGTGACCCTAAAATAAGATGCTTTCTTCACATTATGAATATTACGTGTATCATCTAAAAATACTAAAAATTAAAATATTGGTTGTAGTATTTTTACAGTTTTCATTACGAGAAAATCAGAACTAGTTAACCTTTTTGTTTAGCAAGATTATATATACTACATGATTTATCTTTATATTTTGCGTCAAAAACATGATTTGTGCGAAATTACTAGGTTTTGTAAGAATATGGAAGTAATTATGAACCTTAGTGTGTTATCATTCATGAATATATCCCTACTTGAACAGTGTAAAATTATTGTTATTGTGAGCTTAGGAACATGCAAATTTAAATTTGATGTTGATAATACAAAATGTATGAGTTACAGGTAGACCATAAATTATGCTTGTTTGTTTGTTTTCTTTTTCATAAAATGATCTTCCTACAATATGAACAGATTTAGATAATTAAACAATAATGTAGTATTATCTTTTTATGTCCCCAAGGTTCGAGGAATCTGGTAACCAAGTTTGGTCAACGCAATTCTGTATTAAACTGGAATCTTATTTTTCTACTCTACTACCAAACATTGAAACATGGTTACTATTCTTTAATGGCATTTGTGATATGTACTTAATGATAAATTCCATTTTATAATAATAACGTGAATCGTGAGTCAAGAACTCTTAAGTTCATTTGCGAGTTAGAGGAACTAAATAATGGAGCTCTGACCTACACTGTATACACGAATTCAAAACAATTTGGACAACCTTGTTGATAGATCGTGTACACCTCAGAAAAAAACTCATTAATCTGACATTCTTTCGAGAAAAATATCCTGGGCAATATTATAGGTGGCTGGACTGTCAAGTTAAAAAGTTTCAACATTCTTATCACATACTTTGTCATCTAGGTAGTCATGGAACTATTGAATTTGACTGTGCGGTAGCGCTAATAAATTATGTATCGTCTGTAATTACGTTTGGCTCGCTCTGTGCTGTAATAATGTCTGTCAGATAGTTGAAGTTGAAATGGGTGGTCAAGCGTAGGAACATGTTTGTATATTTCAATCGAAACGAATAGATTTAGTTATAGGTATTACTGATACGAATTATACACCAAAACATACTTGGTGCCGAAACATCACTTATTAGGCCGACTGTACAGTGTATGTACAGCAGGTGTGACGAACAACTCTTGACCAACAACAAAACGGAGCTACAACAACAACAACAGCAGTGACCCGAGACTTGTCCTTCGGAAACCAATTTGGGTCTAATTACCCAGGTAGCAAAAAATGTCTCCAGCCATTACCTGTGCCGGGCGCACGCGTTACCTGATCCATGGGCTTAATGGGAGGGTTATTTTTTCTGGACCAACTTCTCTCTCGTTTTAAGCCCCATAAAGTTTTGAGATTTTAAGACGTTCAGTCCATTAGTCTGGCGATTTTAACACCTTTCTCCCCATTGCGTTGTCAATTTTAAGACTATTCGTGCCATTTGTGTCGATTTGTTTTCCTGGGGAGCGATAGCGAGCCTGAATTTTTAAGAGGATCCGGCCTTCGGCTAGACACTTTTCGACCGAAAAAAAGTACAAATATATCTTTGAGAGGGGTCTAGGGGGTGTTTTGTTTACAGCTTGATGGAGATCTAGCGAGGAAGCTAAAGAGTAAATGAACAATTTATTGCACAGACCAAAAACCAACCACTAGCCCTTAACCATCATATACACCTGCGCATTCCGGGCAGCATTGTTCAGTAACTCTAATCTGCAAGTTTTGAATCAAAGTGTTTCAGAAAATTGTATAACCCAGGATTCTCTAACTTAAGGTCAAGTTTGGGAAACCATTGCAAACTAGTCCCAAAATGTTGCCTGAATAAAGTTGCCAATCTAAGGTTGACGGAAAAGCGCTCTTGTGACTCCAACTTTAAAGTATTTAAATAACGGAGTAAAGCCGGTCACTGGGCGCCATCGGGATTCCAAGGATATTTGTATATGATCTATATATATATAAAATCATATAATAATATATATATATATATATATATATATATATATATATACATATATATATATACAGTATATACCGGTATATATATATATATATATATATATATATATATATATATATATATATATATGTTTCTAGTCTCTCAGTGGGGATCGAACCATCAACCATCAGAACGATAGCCGACGCTTTAATCAATTACACCACGGCAGTCTACTGCCGTGGTGTAATTGATTAAAGCGTCGGCTATCGTTCTGATGGTCGATGGTTCGATCCCCACTGAGAGACTAGAAACATTTAGTAGCTCACGTGTATTTGTGATATATTCTCAATATATATATATATATATATATATATATATATACATATATTTGTCTTCTTCTCCCCATTGAAATAGGGTGCAGTCCTTCACAGTGAGTTTCATATGTGTGGTGTATCCCTTGTTGTATTATTGTACCTACGTTCCATCATTAAACATATAGTGGACATGTGAGTATGTGTATATACTGTATATTTATTTATCACTGTCCACCAATCTGTATTTATATAACGGCATCGCCTACTTATTAAAACAAAAACAAAAAAACAAGTAAAAACAAATAAATATATAGGCCTACAGTATATAGAAAAAATATATATACAATATATATATATATATATATATATATATATATATATATATATATATTTATTTATAATAGTATATATATATATATATATATATATATATATATATATATATATATATATATATATACCCGATATATATATATATATATATATATATATATATATATATATATTGTATATATATGTTTTCTATAAAATAATTATACTGTAGGCCTATATATTTATTTGTTTTTTTGGTGTTTTTTTTTTAAGTAGGCGATGCCGTTATATAAATACAGATTGGTGGACAGTGATAAATAAATATATATACACATACTCACATGTCCACTATATGTTTAATGATGGAACGTAGGTACAATAATACAACAAGGGATACACCACACATATGAAACTCACTGTGAAGGACTGCACCCTATTTCAATGGGGAGAAGAAGACAAATTGTTTGCAGTAACCACCATATTTCATGAACTGCATCGTGAACCTCAGTTTATATCAAACTATAATATGTTATTGTTGAGGTAATGGGGCTCTAAATAGGTAGCAAATGAGACGTTTCGTTAATTATAGATAATCATAACGTTTCTGGCAATACCTCGGAAATCTGTTGTAATAGCATCATAAACTAACTGAAGGTAGACTATTCTAGGTATATACAACTACATACAACTTTACTTTAGTAACTGCCATACCAGAATTTAGGAAGAAATATATATATATATATATATACTATATATATATATATAAAAAAAGCTTGTGTGATACTGGCTTTTTATATGTTGATGGGCGATACAGCCAGGTGAATGGAGACCCAAAACAACTGAGATGTAGAATAGGTATGGTGGATATTGGTTTTAACGGGAGGTATGGCATGACAGCAATAGCATAATAAAGATGTGGTGGTTGTAAGTTATGGTGGGAGGGGTTCTAGGACAGCTATAATGTATGTAAGGTGTGGTGGTTGTAAGTTATGGTGGGAGGGGTTCTAGGACAGCTATAATGTATGTAAGGTGTGGTGGTTGTAAGTTATGGTGGGAGGGGTTCTAGGACAGCTATAATGTATGTAAGGTGTGGTGGTTGTAAGTTATGGTGGGAGGGGTTCTAGGACAGCTATAATGTATGTGAGGTGTGGTGGTTGTAAGTTATGGTGGGAGGGGTTCTAGGACAGCTATAATGTATGTAAGGTGTGGTGGTTGTAAGTTATGGTGGGAGGGGTTCTAGGACAGCTATAATGTATGTGAGGTGTGGTGGTTGTAAGTTATGGTGGGAGGGGTTCTAGGACAGCTATAATGTATGTAAGGTGTGGTGGTTGTAAGTTATGGTGGGAGGGGTTCTAGGACAGCTATAATGTATGTGAGGTGTGGTGGTTGTAAGTTATGGTGGGAGGGGTTCTAGGACAGCTATAATGTATGTGAGGTGTTGGCAGTTGGCTATGACGTAAGCAATACAATAGCTCAGGTACGATAGGTATGGTATATAATAGAATGTATTTTTGAAAAGCCACAGAAAATTAATTTCATGGATGAACTTACAGTAGTTTGTGATGGCAAATATTATAGAACAACATTAATATCGTTGAGATGCAACATACACAAAATAATGTTGACATAAGTGACAACAGAATATTACATACACAGTAATCGTATAATATAACAATAATTCTAACACGTTTTTTCAGATTTTGGAAAGTTTTATGATTGCTTTCAAAATATGTGCTATTTTAAATGAATGCCAAATTAGTGAAGCCCTCTAAGATATGTATAACTTAATACTCACATTTTGAGTGCCAGTGTTGTTACAATCTACAGAATATGTTTTTTATGGCACACATGATCTGTTAAGTGTACAGTAGGTTATGAAGGCATGTTTCTGTAGTTAGATTTAGTTATGCATTGATCCGATAATAATCAATTCCTCCGAACACCATCCTTTCCTAAATTGAATATTCTCCTGATCCTCAAACAAATTGAATTGCATTGGACTGAGAGACAGGGGTGGCAATATACATTAGGAGGTTTATTGTCACTAAATCATGATAGGCAACCTTCTATTTTACCTTATAGTCCAAATACTCTAAACAAACAAAATATTGGCCTATTCTGCCTCCTCAACCTGCTATGATTAACCCCACAAATACACTTTCTAGTTAAGGAATTATAAGAAAGATTTGATCCAATCAAAGATCGCTTCAAAATATTTAAATCAACGAATAATGTGTATATATTCAAATCATCCTGACATTATTCCATGTTATTCTATAATCATAGCAAATCATACTGACTATGCATAACCCTATTCGAGTCATAAGCATACAAAGCTGAACTATTAACCCTATCAAGGAGATGGGACAATTATATGTTTTAGTCTGACTACCTCCACACGATTTTTACATTTTTGTATTGTTCCTGCCAGAGTTAGATAGTTATTTTAAGTATGGTTTATTCCTATTATTCCCAGAGATTAATCCAAAGTTGAATACAATTATTTGGTTTTAACGTGTCAACGGCGCGCCATTTGTTTTTAAAAGTGCCCGCCAAACGAGCATAGTTTGGTTTATTCCCGACTAAATTTGTCATTATCCGATAAATATCGTTATTACTTATTCATATGCGCCTATTTTAAGTTTAATATGAAGATATTAACATGTAACAGCAATAAAACAAGTGGGAATAGTATTTGGGGGGTGAAAAAGACAAATTATTGCCGACCCTCCAGTCATGAGGGGAGAGGCTCACGAGTCATACATCCTCCCTCTTCGAGGCCTGAAGCCAGACTTATCTCTCTCTCTTGCTTGATTTCTCTTGCCACACACTCTATATGCGTCATAGATGACCTTGAAACCGAGTGGGATATATTGGTGAGGTAAATAAACCGGTAAACAAGGTAATAAGAGGAAAAATAGGTGATAATTGAAGGAGTGGGGGGGGGGGGGGATTTGACACATGTGGAGGAGGGATAGAAGGTATGGAGGGGAATTATCTCACAGAAGGGGACCGACTGCTTTTTAGGCTTAAAAACCTCGAAATCCTGAAAATACCATTAGGTGTTTACTCAACATCCCTTCATAAGCCAGTGAAAGGTTATTAGTGAAAACCCATTGGAAATTGTTATTTTTTATGTTTTCCAAACTGTTCCAGTATTTTTAATAACATTATATAGCAAACTTTGAAATTGACAGGCTCAGTAACTACTGGTCGTACGAGGATAATACATATATAACTGGAAAGAACGTTTAATAATCTAGAACCTCCCAAAAGCTTTAGTAATTTGGCAACTATGAGATTTTATAATATAAAATCTCATAGTTGCCAAATTATGTCAGTTATTATTTGGCCTCTAGGAATGATGTATATACAGTACCTTTGTAAAGTGCATAGAAAACTCCACAATATTTATCAATTCGATTTACTCTAGCCAACTTTGTTTGCAACATGTTGTCACAGTCGTAAAATTCTACAAAATAATTTCACCTTAATTCATAATCACCTAAATGCAAATATACACAAAATATATAAAGTGTTTTATAGAAACTACAGACACACCTTTTTTGAGTTGTTTGATCACATCCAACAGGGGAGGTGTGACAGAGTGGTCTTTCCACTGGACTGGTAATCCAATGAACCAGGGTTCGAATCCCAATATGTCTATGGGAAGATATTATTGGGATGGAATTTGTGCTGTACCTAGTTTCAGTGCATTACCACAACACACCAAAATGCCAAATCAAAATACCCTCATTGTTCCCTGATTAAATAGCACTGTATGAATATTCCCATATTCAAAATATGCTACAGGGGGGTAATTCCTAGTGAGTTAATTGCTCAATAGGTGGCGTTCTGACAGTGAGGGTCCGAGCCTGGGGAGTGAGACTGTGGGGTGCAGGGGCGAAGCAGCTTCAGAGATGGAGTTGGGTTCGAGCCGTGGATGGGTGTTTCGCATGTCTCACTCCCTAGACTGGAACAAGACCTCACGGGCCTCACCGTGTTCAGCGGTAGAGTGTAAAGGCTATCAGCCTATGCCCGAGAGGGAGTAGTTGGAATATAGAAAACAAAAAGTGCTATAGGGATTTCTGTAGGAGTTACATGCAGTGTGTTGAAAGGCGGGTGCCCCACACTTTCCATAAGGGAGAAGGTATACACTGAGAAAGCGCTGAAGAACACTGGTTATTGTAATTGCGGTAGAAGATTGAGGGAGATGCAACATTGCGGTGTGTAGATATGGATTGTAGAGAATTAGTTAGAGGAAGGGAGTTAATGAGACAAAATGCTTTTAAATCTACCCTTTCTAGAAGTGTGGTATGATAGGATACAGTAATAAAAGTCCCCAGCAGTCCCAAGCAATGTGGCCAAAATGACAGGAGAGACCACCTTTTCACTTCAAGAGATGAGGCAAGAATGGATCTATTACTTTTTTTTTTTTTTTTTTTACGAGACAAAAAAAAAAAAAATATATAGCCTTGTACAGGCAGTTACAAGATAAGTACATTACTGACGGCTATAACCGTCGCTGGGACTGGGGAGTTACTTATCTACTGATGACTATAGCCGTCGCTGGGATTGTACGGGTTAATATATGGGCATACTGTCCCACTATACAGAGCAAGAAGCTGTGCGGAGGTGAAGAACCCATAGAGATAGTTGAGCACATGTAATTTCTGGTAAACTGCATTAACATGAGTGGCAATATGATCTTTCCAAGAAAGTTCAGCAGAAAAAGAATCACCAATAATACAGAGAGAGGATGAAGGGTTGATATGTGTATTGTTAACTTTTCATTGAGGCGGTTTTGGCCTTAATTGAGCTTCATTTTCGGCAAATGTTCATGAATAAAAAAGAGCCTGAACGTAATACAATGGTATATCCATGAAAGTACAGTAATTGAGCTTTCAAATGACACCTGAATCTTCTCTGTACGGTGTCTGGTTGTCTTGCAACGATCTCCCAAAGGTTGGCCAAAATCGCTAAAAGTGAGCAGTTTTGAGCAGTGTTCGCTATGTGTAATGCTGCAGTGAACTAGGAGAGAGCTGAAAGTTTCATCAGTGTAGGCCCAGACTTGGTGGGCGACGGATGAAGCGGTCCTGCGCTGTGTGCAACCGCTTGCCTCGCTCCCAGGATACATAAGCAGATTTCGAAATTGAATTTTGGGAGCATTCCAAGTAAAAGGATCTTCTCTGCCCCAATTGGAAGTGCTAATTAGCACTTTTATTTGACATCTCGAGTACATCAATGAAACTTATTGTAGATTGTTCCTTATACCATAGCAATAACAAAACAGTGATTCTTAAGTGTCCATTTTGCTGCAAAAGTCATTTAAGAACGGGTCAAAGGTCACAAAGGGGCACTTTTCCATCTCAGGAAATGCTGAAAATTGCAATATCTCCATAGGTTTTAGGGGTACGGAGTTGATACTTGCATCAAATTGTAGGGCTTAACTAGTACTAAATTGTTCACTAATTGAGCTATAGGTTTAATTTCATCTCTCTACCTGAGAAGTGAAAAAGTGGGTACCCTCCGGACCCCCTGAACAGAATTAAGATTAATTTACCATGTTGAGTATATCCATAAAACTCAAAGGGAATGTTCCTCTGGTCTTCCTAAATGGAAATAATCATTCTCAAGTGTCCATTTTGCTGCAAAGACCACTTAAGAATCGAATACAGGTAAAATTGGGTACCCCTCTGACCCCTTGCAGATATATTTGCAATGTTAAGTACATCAATGAAACACACAGGAAATGATCCTCTGGTCTTCCTGAATAGAAATCAATCATTCTTAGGCGTCTATTTTGCTGCAAAGGACACTTACAAATTGGACAATGGTATGGAGGGGGGGGGGGGGGGGGGGGAGAAGTCCCAAACCGCAACAAACCGTTAATTTTAATGTATACTGTATGTATGTACAATTGTACATAGTGGACACACACAATTGAATGTAGATACAGTTGTATACCCAGGGATATTGATGTTACTTTGTAAGCTATAATAGTTAAGCTATGTATCTAATGCCTTTGATATATTTTGCACTTTGGAGATGGAGGGCATTTTCTGAAAGAAATAAGATAAAATTATTTAACAGATTTATTAAAAGCATTATATTCATTTCTAAACATATATAAACACAAGTACATGCAGAGTTGTTAGAATACCTATCAACTCTGATTTCAACCTAGTGGCCTGCATGGTATGTTCTTCCATTTAACATGTTAGGAGACTAAGTACGGGTGACTGGCAATATAATTTTTCAGATAACTCACTGAACTTTGCTCTATTACCTCCTAATACAAACAAATGATTAGGCTTACATCCTTTATATAGGATTCACACAATAATGCAGGGGTAAATTCATCGTGCAACTTCTATATCAAATCCTTAAATAATTCTAAACTATATTCGAGGTAGAAGTTAACTAACCAATTATGCATCCTTATGAAAACCAATTCAGAAGACCAGCCTGAAGACCTTTACCTCTGAATGTGGGAGTAACCTTCACACCACTGACAAGAGAATAGAATCAATGAAAGATACGATAGACTTGATGGGTCGTCTACTCATACTTGCAACAACAAGGGATCTTGATCTGGAACAAGTCTTCAAATATCCACTCACCCCCCTGCTCGAGGCAATGTGTAATCGTCATGAAAGTATGGCAAAGACCAACAAGAGCCAGCTGCTTAATGTGCTTAAGAAGAAAGTAGAAGATGGAACAGTGCCTACAAAATTAGATGCATACGTTGTTGACAGTCAATTCCTTCTGCACGCATTGCTACTAAACCTACCTCCCACATTTGGTGGTTTAGCCAGGACCATTTTACTGCACGCCATTGCACTTTCCAAGACAAGAGTTCACTTAGTTTTTGACGACTAACCCCAACCATCACTCAAGGATGCCGAAAGGGGCAGAAGAGGCGCTGTTCCTTCCAACAACAAAACATACATATTATCCGGACCTCTGCAGAGACGGCCAAAAGACATGGGAGAGGCGTTGAAGTTTAGATTATTAAAAAAATAACTGCCTGTGTTCCTTGCAAATGAATGGAAGGATGCATCGTATGCTCCAATAATTGGCAACTGCGACATCTATCTCGATATTCCTGAATCATGCTTCCACTTTCATGTTGTGGAGGGAGAAGTTAAACGTGATGAGGTGGAAGTACTCAAATCAAATCATGAAGAAGCCGACAGGAAAATTTGCTTACATGCACAATTTGAGGACAGCTATGGAGCAAACAATATTGCAGTACAGTGCTCGGATACTGATATTACTGTCATACTCCTTCACCACTGCCACCATTTCAAAGCCCACCTCTGGATGGATGCGGGCGCAGATGCAAAAAACAACAGGCGATTCATAGATATTTCTGGAATCAGTCTAGCACTGGGGCAACAGTTGTGTACAGCTCTCCCTGGGGTCCACGCTTTTACGGGTTGCGATTACACTTCTGAATTTGCCCGCAAGGGGAAAATAGGCCCTTTAAAAAAACTGGAGAAAAGCCTGGACACACAACAAGTATTTGCGGAAATGGCTCAAGCATCAGGATATGAAACAAGGCATAAAGAGGTCCTCCTCCGGTACACTGCAGTGCTGTTTGGGGCCAAAGACACTGCAAAGACAAGCCTCAATGGTCATCGTTTCAAAATGTTTCAGAAGGCCTACTGCCCAAAGGCAAAGAGTAAAAATCTCCTTGAAAAACTTAAGGGATTGGATGCTAGTTCCATCCCGCCCTGCGAGAGTGAGGTTTCAATACATTACAAAAGAGCAGCCTTAGTGAGCCGCATGGGGGTTAATGCAAATAAACAAGACATTGTGCAACCCAGAATCAGTCTTTCCCTCTTCCTATGACTTAAATTGCTTCAAACTCTGTGTGTCCAGGCATTTTGGCTCGAACGTCCCTTGATTTTGGCCCTGTCACTCTTTCAACTATGGGGGAGGCACTCGCTATAGGCAGTTATGCCTTTTGCCTCCCTCAATCACATAAGACGATGGATGGGAACGTAAAGAAGGGGTATACCTCCCAGTATGGTTCGAAGGAGATCAGCTGCAGGCAGCATTGATCCATGAGGAAGAGTTAGACAATGATAATAATGAGGATGATGACACATTTCAAGTTGCTTCCTCGGATGAAGATGAGGATCTAACGGATGACGAGCCTGATTAAAGAACTCATTTACCAAGATCCATCACCGTTTTTTGTAGTCATAGAATCCTTGGTTTTTAAGCAAGGTTGCTTGCACCTTGGCTATGCAAAAATCTGAGACTGGTATTATTAGTTTATTTGAGGGCTGTGTGTACTGATACTTGATTCGAGTTGCTTTATACTTTAGTATGGTTCTGACTGTTCATGTTACTCAAGAAGAATTCAGAGTTAATGATGTTTTATATGCAAGTGATTCAGTGATTGATTTATTCAACTATTTGATTCAAGATTAAGTTAGCAAAGGGTACCATATTATTCATATCATATGTTTGCTGCTAAAGATGCCTGGTTTCAGAATCAGTAATACCTGTGCCTGAGATCTGTATACGTTAAGATGGGTGCTCTGTGTACTAATGTTTGATTTGAATTGCTTTATTACTATGCTGTTGATTCTGGCATTTCATGCAACTCTGAAATTAGAATAAGGAGTCAATGACTATTTGATTAAATGAATGACTAAAGATTTTATTTATGACAAAAGTTAGCAAAGACTTATATACTGTACAAAGTAAGATTTCATAAGGATGAGTAATTGGTTAGTTAACTTCTACCTCGAATATAGTTTAGAATTATTTAAGGATTTGATATAGAAGTTGCACGATGAATTTACCCCTTCATTATCGTGTGAATCCTATATAAAGGATGTAAGCCTAATCATTGGTTTGTATTAGGAGGTAATAGAGCAAAGTTCAGTGAGTTATCTGAAAAATTGTATTGCCAGTCACCCGTACTTAGTCTCCTAACATGTTCAATGGAAGAACATACCATGCAGACCACTAGGTTGAAATCGGAGTTGATAGGCATTCTAACAACTCTGCATGTGTACATGTATTTATATTTGCTTAGAAATTAATATAATCCTTAAATAGTGTTCTCTTATTTATTTCAGAAAATACCCTGCATTTCCAAAGTGCAAAATATATCAAAGGCATTAGATACATAACTTAACTATTATAGCTTACAAAGTAACATCAATATCCCTGGGTATACAACTGTATCTATATTCAATTGTGTGTGTCCACTATGTACAATTTATGTATAACATACAATTGTACATACATACAGTATACATAAAAAATTAACGGTTTGTTGCGTTTTGGGATTTCTTTCTCCCCCCCCACCCTCCATACCATTGGCCAATTTGTAAGTGTCCTTTGCAGCAAAATAGACGCCTAAGAATGATTGATTTCTATTCAGGAAGACCAGAGGAACATTTCCTGTGTGTTTCATTGATGTACTTAACATTGCAAGTATATCTGCAAGGAGTCTGAGGGGTACCCAATTTTTCCTGTTTTCGATTCTTAAGTGGTCTTTGCAGCAAAATGGACACTTAAGAATGATTGATTTCCATTTAGGAAGACAAGAGGAACATTTCCTTTGAGTTTTATTGATATACACAACATGGTAAATTAACCCGGCAAGTGCTGAAAGACTAATAAGAGATTTACCGTTGCACTGCGGAAAGCCTAATATAATCCAGGATTTTGAGCGCGTACCAAAACCGCGGGCTTCCAGCCAGGCAGCTACAAATTGGTGTAGCTGTAGTACAACTTGGCAACTCTCGATACCACCCCGCCACACACTCGGCCCGCACTCACTAAAGCGGTACACAAGCACTTGTCATGGAGCCTAGACGTCCCTCACGCTCTCGCCCTGACGACACAACCAGCCCTCCTTCTGGTGGTGTCAGCGGCCGTGGAAGGCAGAGAATGGCTGCTAAAGACCCGAGCTACCATTACTACGGCACGAGTAGCTCCGAGGACGAGGAACCTGCACGTAAAGCACGTAAAACATGTGTAAGCAGGGGCAGTGCACAGAGGTATTGTCTTTCGGGGACACTGCCACAACCACCCAGGCAACTGCTACCACCACTACCGCCACCACTGCCACCACTACCACCGACGCAGGAGGCCGCCCTGGGGCTGCAGGACCTGCGGGGGCCACTGGGAAGACAGGGAAGGGCATGTGTAAAAAAACTTTTACCTCTGCCACTACCACCGTGCCACAACCACCACCACCTGCCGCCTCTGCCCCTGCCCCTGGCCCTGACCCTGCCCCTGCCAAAGGGAAGAAAGGGACGAAGGGCAAGGCGACAAAGGCGACAGGAACCACCATAATATTGCCATCCAGGACCTCTGCTGGCCCTGCCGACGCCGCCCCTGCCGGCCCTTCTGCCCCTGCCCCTGCCAAAGGGAAGAAAGGGACGAAGGGCAAGGCGACAAAGGCGACAGGGACAATCATAATAGGACCTCTGCTGGCCCTGCCGACGCCGCCCTAACATACAGCTGACTGCCGTAGCTGACCTTGGACAGCGACATGCAGACTTCCCTCCCTCCCACCCACCCACCCACCCCAACTCTCCCCTAAACACATTCATAAGGCTTTTATATCGCATAATTGGTCTATATGCGGTATATTCATTGTTATATGGGTCGCCTACATACGTACACGTACTTTATATATAGCATGACAGTGCTGAAAATACGATATTTACGTGATATTACAGCCAACAGACCCTGTATAACTTGGCAACTCTCGATACCACCCCGCCACACGCTCGGCCCGCAGTTCCCGCACGCACTCAAGCGGTACACAAGCACTTGTCTCCCGCGTAAGCTCTCTCACCTCAGTTCCCGCCTCTGAACTCTCTAATAATTCGCGTATATGTCGCATATTTGGTCTATGTGCGGCATATTCCTTGGTATATGGGTGGTATAGTGCTCAAAATAGGATACATATGGGACATTGCGCCCTAACCCGCCCTCCCCTCCCTCTACTCCTACCCCCTGGGTGCGCGGATATTCACCCGGGAAATCTTGCCGCGCGATGACAATCTGGCAGCGAGATGCCATTCGCTCCACTTTTTTCAAGTACGGACCCCCCCCCCCCTCAGAAATGTTATTGGGGGTCAAATATATATGGTTCGATGCGCACGAACATTCCCTACACGTTGATGTACTTTTCATCGATATTTGCAAGGGGCGCCCAAATCGTCACACCTCCTCACAGGGGTGTGTGTATACTATAGGGGGCGCGCAGCGGAGAGGTTAATCTTAACGAAGTGGCTACGGGACACCACCAGGGGTGTCACGCAGCCCAGCCAGTGAGGCTGGGCTACAGGACACCACTGGTGTCCCGTAGCCCAGCCTCACTGGCTGGGCTGCGTGACACTACCAGTGGTGTCTCACAGCCCAGCCACACTGGGTAGGCTACAGGACACCACCACAAGTATTCCACGTATACAAAGCTTGATTTTATAGCTAAAAATTTTCATATCATATTTCCACCTACCTTTTTCTTAGTTTAAACACGTGCCCTTTGATCCTACCAGGTTACCGCACAAAAAAGTCTTTGTAAATCATTGTTATACCCCTCACACGTCTTCTCCTCCAAGCTTGGGAAATTGAGATTCTTCAGTGTGTGTGTGTGTGTGTGTGTCTATCTAATTGTATTTTGAAGCTCTCTATCGTTCTTGATCGCACAATGGCGCTAGGTAGCCTATTCCACAGGTATATACAACTCTTACCAAACCAGTATTTGCCTATATTTCTTGAAACGAAATGTATCCCATTTGAAACCATCTGTTTGAGTTTTCTCGCTATCACTGAGCTTCAGTACATCTTTCATATCCCCTGTATTTAGCCTATCTCACTTACCCACTTGAACACCTCTATCATATCTATCATATCATATATAACTCTGCATCTTTCTAACGAATGTAAGCCTAGCTTCTTCACCCTGTCTTCATATGGAAGATTTCTAATATTACAGATTATTTTTTGTCATTCTTAGTTGTACTCTCTCCAAGGAATCTATGTTCATTTTGTAATAGGGACTCCAATTTTGAACAGCATAATCCATATGTAGCCTCACTAACGCTAGATAATATTTCAAGATTACGTCTGCTGTTCTGTTACTCACACTTCTAGATATATATCCAAGAACTCTATTTGCCTTATTTCGAACACTGATGCATTGATTTCTTGGTTTCAAATCACAGTTGACGATGATTCTCAAGTCTTTTTCATTATTTGAGTTAGTTATATCCACGTTATCGAAATTGTATCCTGCATTTGCTATCGATTTACTCAATTTTACTACACTGCATGCATTTACCTACATTGAACTTCATCTGCCAGTTTACTACCAATGAGTGTAATATGTCTAAATCTATTTGGAGTGTTCCCATTTTAGTGTCATTTGTAAATTTAATGATTTTGCTAGTTATTAGTACATCAAGGTTGAACATAAGAACATAAGAAAATGGGAGTCTGCAAAAAGCCGATCGGCCCATACCAGGCAGATCCCTGTCACACCCAACCCCAATTACAAGGCCCAATTATAGGCCCAACTCACTAATACCTTGAGTACTGCACCCACCAAAATGGTCAGGGATTAACACAAGATTACGGGGTCTGCTGAGCGCCGATTGGCCCACACCCCTCACACCCAACCCATCTCGTCCATATGCCTATCTAATTTTATCTTAAAGCTCCCTATCGTTCTTGATCCCACTATATCACTTGGTAGCCTATTCCACCAATCTACAACTATGTTACCAAACCAATATTTGCCTATATCTTTTCTGAAACGAAATTTATCTAATTTGAAACCATTTGTACGAGTTCTTTCGCTATCACTGAGCTTTAGTACATTTTTCATGTCCCCTTTATTAATCCCACTTGAATACCTCAATCATATCCCCTCTAACTCTGCGTCTCTCTAGCGAATGTAAGCCAAATTCCTTTAACCTTTCTTCATACGGAAAATTTATAATATTATGGATCATTTTTGTAATTCTACGTTGTACTCTCTCCAATTAATCTATGTCCATTCTGTAATAAGAACACAAAAATTTAACAGCATAATCCATATGGGGTCTCACTAATGACAAGTAAAGTTTTAAGATAACATCGGCCCTGGATTCAGCAGTTCTGTTACTCACACTCCTAGATATGAACCCGAGAATCCTGTTTGCCTTGTTACGAACGCTTATACACTGTTTTCTAGGCTTCAAATCATTGCTAACAAACACACCTAGATCTTTCTCAGTCTGAGTTTTCTAATTCCATATTAGCTAGTTTATATTTAACATTTGTATGCATCTTCCCTATCTTTAATACCTTGCATTTGTCAATGTTAAACTTCATGTAGTTGAAAGCCGTGAGAGAATGCTAAAGAGCTTGGAGGTAGCAGGTCGGAACCTTAAGAGTTCACAAGCTCAGATGAAGGACAGATACGACCAGAAGGTGAAGCTGAGGGAGTTTAAAGTAGATCAGGAGGTACTTATACTACTGCCTCTGGTGGGACACCCATTGTCTGCCAAGTATTCTGGTCCGTATCGGGTTGTAAGGAAGGTTTCTGATCTCGACTATTTAGTAGCTACTCATGATCGTAAGAAAAAGAACCAACTTTGCCATGTAAATCTGATGAAAGAGTATGTGAGGCGCCCCTCCGAGCCTCTCACTGTCCCGGTGTTGATCTGCAGCGATCGGGGTGGAGAAGGAGGAAGGGACAGTCAAGCTGCGGGGGAGGATAATTGGGATTGTCATGTTTCCGCGGATCAGTAGGCGGGGAATTCTAGACAAGTGGCTCACGAGTTGATATTGCACCTGCCTGAGCAACAGCGTGTAGCTGTGCAGCACTTGTTTGATTCAAACCCAGCTGTTTTCGCGGAGCATCCTGGCCTCACTACTCAAGCGGTGCACGATGTCGATGTTGGGGACCACCCGCCCTTTAAATCAGTGCCATACCGTGTTCCCCCTATTAAATTACCAGCACTTAGGGAAGAGCTGGATTATATGCTGAAACGTGGGCTGCTTTCTGAGGGTGCAGTAAGGTGGACTTCCCCAGTCACACTGCAGCCCAAACCAGATGGCAAGGTGCGGTTTTGTATAGATTTCCGCAGGTTGAATGGTTTAACCCCCACAAATGTCTACCCTCTCCCTCGCGTGGACGACAGTGTGGATAAGATAGGAAAAGCCAAGTTCCTCACTAAGATAGACCTTGTTAAGGGTTATTGGCAAGTGCCCTTGTCTGAGCGAGCGCGAGAGGTGTGTGGGTTTGTGGTGGACGGTGCCACATATCGTTGCCTTGTTATGCCATACGGGCTGAAAAATGCCCCTGCAACGTTTCAGAAATTAATGAACGACATTGTAGCCGACATTCCCAACTGTACGGTGTACCTAGATGATGTCATAATATACGACGAGGATTTTAACAGTCACTGTGCTCACATCGGACAGCTTTTTATAAACTGAATGAAGCAGGTTTGGTGGTAAACCTGGGTAAGTGCGATTTTGTCAAAGCCACAGTTTTGTACCTGGGGTTCGAGGTGGGGATGGGTCAGGTGTGCCCTCCACAGACAAAGATCAAAGCCATCGATCAGTTTCCCCAGCCTACGACTAAGAAACAAATCATGCGGTTTCTAGGTATGATAGGCTATTCGACTGTACTTGCACCTTTAACTGACTTATTATCTAAGGACAAGAAGTTCCGGTGGTCTCCTGAGTGTGCAGAGGCATTTTCCTTGGTGAAACACCTGTTATGTACCCACCCCATACTCAGGGCCCCGGACTTCAGCAGACCTTTTCAGCTGGCGACTGATGCCAGTGGCGTAGGGGCTTGGGCTGTCTTGTTACAGACAGATGATGAAGGTATCGAACATCCAGTGAGTTTTTACAGAAAAAAATTCAATAGTGCACAAAGGAATTACTCTGTAATTGAAAAAGAACTCCTGGCGATAGTGCTGGCGCTCAGGCACTTCGATGTATATGTTCCTGCTTTCGGACCAGTCGTAGTGGTTTATACCGATCATCACCCTCTGAAATTCTTGAATCAGTTTCATAACCGGAATATGAGGCTGACCAGGTGGTCACTTATGCTTCAGGAGTATAATCTGGACATACGCCATATTGCCGGTTCTGATAACGTGATAGCGGATTGTCTTTCAAGGGTGAATGATGTTGGTTAGACTGCCACAGGATTGAGGGTTGAGTGTGGAGGAAAATAGGCTGTCACTGTAGTTCAGCCGAAAAAAAAAAAAAAAAAAAAAAAAAAGCAAAAACCTTATAAAAACTCTTTATTTTTTATAACGTGTAGAATTTTGTATAAAATGTTGTAGCAGTATCTAAGTTGAATGTTTTCGCTTATTGTCGCTAAGTTAGTTGAACTTGCTCGGTGGAGCGCAACAGTCTTAATTTTTTTTATATATAGTGCCTTGTGTCGCAACAGTGTGTGGTACTATGAGAAGCTTTCTGTTAGATATGAAGAACTTAGTCAAGGGTCTTATATCTTGGGGGAGGTGTGACGCTTCTGCATAGTAGCCACGTGCGGGCATGCGCGCGTGTCGGCTGCCCAGCCGTTTAGAAACCGGCTGGTGGCAGCCGGTCGGCAGGCTTTTCCTTAGTATATATCCTACGACAACGTAACTAATGTCTGGGATATTCTTATGTTGTTTCACAGCTTGAAGCTGCCCTTATTCTTTAACCAACGCATCTTAGTATATTTTATTCTCGATAGTTGATTATTTCATTATAATATATAAGATGTAAGTCTAGTGAGGGCGGGAGGAGACGAGCGGGAGAGAGAGACCGGCTTGGGACGTTGCTTCGCTTGCCAGCTTGGGACGAGCTTGAAGCGTTGCCATATGCATTTGATTGCAACGTTAGGCTTAGTTTCGACTCACGCATGGGGTTGAGGATTTTGGTCAGGCAACAGTGTTGAGTGTTGCCAAGCCTGGGATGTATTTTGTATGCCTAGGGTGGGGTCCAGACAGATTCAAGACTCAGAGCTCACCTCACTGTCGTACCCTTCGGACCCCCTTGATATCTATCCCTCTCAACCCCACTTAGAAACTTTCTCTCTTACTTTGTATACCTTCCTTCCACTACTTCACCAATCTATTTAATTATCCCATCCCCTTGATAGACCTTATATCTATTATTGTATTAACGACGAGCTCTCAGATAACTAGATAGGATTTTGGGCCTTATGCAGAGACGTAATTGTTACTGAGACCTAGGAAGCTTTTTTATTGTCTCATATTTGGTGGTTTCACGCTTGCTAGTGTGTTCTTGTGTCAGGTTAGCAGGGGCTAGACCGGAGGGGAGGCTTTTTGCGATACTTTAAGTAAAGTCTGCTGGTGCGAGTCCTGTGGACCCGCACGACTTTACTAGGATACCCGTGGGAGTCTGGGGGCATTTTCTTGTCTGTGTCCCTGTGTGTCTAGTGTTGTGTTGTGTGAGGGCCCTTGCCTAGTCCACTCAGCACTGTGCTAGCACGTCTTGCTTTTGTTTTAGGGTGGCCAGGAGAGAGTCAGATACTTGTGATCTGAGTCTCTCAAGAGAGCACCCTTTCAATTAGAGTAATTTGGCGCACAGACTTGGGAACGTCCCTAGGCTAGAGCAGGTGGCTCAGCCCGGGTATCCGAAGCCTATATCCTTCCAGCTAGACCTCTGCCACCTGGCAGATTAACAGCTAGGGGTTTATTATCTCTGTATGCTTGTTATTGTGCCACAGTTTTACCGTTCTTGTGAGCATTGTGAGTCAGGGTGTGGCTTAGAGACTCTGTCCGAGCAGGCTTGCCTGACTAAGAGTGAGAAGCACACCTGTATGTGGTTATGTTGCGAGTTGCTGCCTTTCTTTAATTATACCTATGCCATTATACACTGTAGGTCGTATCACTAGTATTTATTCCTGCTTATGAGTTAAGAGTTCTCTAAATCCGTAACGTACTTTCTTTGCTAAGCATCAGATCCTACAGTAGCCGCATGCAGTTTAGAAACCCGCATCTTGTCTACCGGTACGATGTTTTGAGGACTGTTTGCTTTCACCTTCTTTCACGCAGGGGTGATTAGTTGTATTAATTAACGTAACGTTAAATGTGCTTTCTTCTAGTTTGTTATTAAATTGTTTCTGCAATTTAATTCTGTTATCTATCATTTCCTTGAAGCTTTAAGTCAACTTAATTGTGTGATCTTTTATATAGCCTGCTTGACTATCAGCAGGCTATAGTGCGTGCACCCTGTAACCGAGTCATAGGATACCTTATTGTCCAGGCAGGACTCTTGACGGTTTAGGGTGGTTTGTTGCCTGGGTTTATAGATAAGTGACACCTAAATACCGGCTCTCCCACTCATTGGAAATGATTGGGCTTTGGCATAATTATGGACTCCACTACTAATGCTCCGCAAATGTTATAGAGAAGGTTTTGCTTTTGAACGTGGGTTTTTTTCTGGCAATCTTGAAAAAAACTCGAATTCCACTTAAAATTCCACATCTTGAAAACTACGCCGATGATCAAAGCCATGTTTGCGTAGTTGGGTGAGGCTCGCGATTCCGAACGTTTTGATACCAAAAGAATATAAATGGGTGGAATAGTTTGGCCGCAGCATTGAAAACTGTCTATTCTTAAATAACTTTAAAACCGTATTCGCAACCCACACAAAGTTTACCGTCTACAGTCTATAGGCTTCCACGCATCCCCCAGTTTTGCTTAATAACTTAGTCGATTTATTATTCAGGTCTATTATTTTTTTTATTATTTAACTCTCTCAAAACAGTTCGAGTCCCTACGAATTCCACCAATTATTTAGTCAACCTACCTATACATACCAGTTACCTAGCCTACCAAATAATAATGATAATTCAAATTTATTTTTGGTGAATAACAGAGTATTGCCTAAGGTTTTGAACAATTCCTCCCTTTGCCAAATGCTTTGTTTAATAACAAAGTTCTAGGCCTTCAAAGTTTTGATTTTTTTTGTTGTGGTGTGACTTACCTTTCCTCCTCCCTCAAACAGCAAGCAACGTTATCAGGGGTTCAAGAAGTATTGCCCGCTTCCATAATAATATATATAGTCCGGTTTTTACTCAATAACTCCGGAACTGCTTGTCGGATCGGGACCAGACTTTGACACAAGGTGCATTTTTGTATTGGGCAACTTTTGATATGATATCCAAAATGGTGGCCAGACACGCCCGTGGCAGCCTTGCACACCCAACCCATCTCGTCCTATCTAATTTTGTGTTGAACTCTATTGTTCTTGATCCCACTATAGGACTCGGTAGCCTATTCCACATATCTACAACTCTGTTACTAAACGAATAGAGGCAGATCCCTTACACACCCAGTCTCTCTCTGTCGCTCGTTTGCTTGCACACCGGTACAAATGAGGCAGATCCCTTACATGTGCAACTAAGATGAACATGGGAATCTGCAGAGAGACAAGTGGCCCACAAATGGCAGATCCCTTTCACATCCAACCCATTTCGTCCATATGACTATTTGATTTTATCTTGAGATTCTCTATTGTTCTTGATCCCACTATAGCACTAGGTAGCCTATTTCACATATCTACTACTCTGTTACGAGAGAGGCAGATTCCTTACACAGCCAATCTCTCTCTCTCTCTCTCTCTCTCTTATTTGCACAAATGAGGCGATCCCTTACATATGCTACCAAGATGAAAATGGGAGTCTGCAGAGAGCCAATTGGCCCACACACGGCAGATCCCTTTCACACCCAACTCATCTCGTTCTATCAAATTTTATGTTGAAGCTCTATTGTTATTGATCCTACTATAGCACTCGGTAGCCTATTCCACATATCTACAACTCTTATACCAAGCGAATAGAGGCAGATCCCTTACACAGCCAATCTCTTTCTCTCTCGCTCTTGTTTGTTTGCACACCGGTACAAATGAGGCAGATCCCTTACACATGCAACCAAGATGAAAATGGGAGTCTGCAGAGCCAAGTGGCCCACATAAGGCAGATTCCATTCACACCCAACCCATTTCATAAACGTTACCTGTTATTTACACTACTTACTATACACCCATGTTATCATATACCTGCAACCAAAACACAATTGTAAGAAATAGGAACATAAGAAAATGGTAGTCTGTAGAGAGCCAATTGGCCCACACAAGACAGATCCTGTTCACACCCAACCAATCTCATAAAAACTCTCTTTCATTTTTCTCTGTTTTCCTTACATTTATGACATCCTAGTCTCTGTCTCTCTCACAAATGAGAACATAAGAAAACCGGAGTTTGCAGAGAGCCGATTGGCCCACAAATGTCAGATCCCTTTCACACCCAATGCATCCCACGCTCTCTCTCTCTCTCTCTCATATTTATCGCTATCTTCCTTACGTTTACGACATCCTATTCTCTCTTGTCATACTCTCTCTCTCCCTCATAAATGAGAACATAAACAAAATAAGGAAACGGGAGTCTGCAGAGAGCCAATTGACCTATACATGGCAGATCCCTTTCACACCCAACCCATCTTGTTCTATCTAATTTCAAGTTGAAGCTCTATTGTTCTTGATGCCATTATAGCACTCGGTAGCCTATTCCACATATCTACAACTCTGTAACTAAACAAATAGAGGCAGATCCCTTATACAGCCAATCTCTCCCTCTCTCGCTCATGATTGTTTGCACAATCTGTTCCTTCTGTAGTTTCTCCATGCCCGATAAGTTAAATTATCTTTTGATATCTGTGACACAGCTTTTGTATCCAACACAACACCCTGCTTGCAAAACTGCTCGAACCCCGGACAACGTTGCTTGCAACTTTAATTATTATTATTATTATTATTATTATTATTATTATAAATAACAAAAACGATTCTCAAGGAAAACATGCCTCGGTGGCGACCATGTCGAGTTGTGTCTCGGAAATCTGCGAGAGTGTCCGTGAGAATTCTTTCATGTCTACAACACCCTCGTGTTGGCAATATTCGCCTTTTTCCATGGGCGGATATACTTTCTGTAACTCATACGATCATAATGATCTTGAGACAATTCTTGTGTTTCTGCAAATAGTCGCACAACGTTTTGCAATTTCGTAATGACTTTTTTTGTGAAAAACTATCGCGGATCAAGAAGACTAGTTGCAAAAGTACCGCGGACATACCGAGGACATGTTGCCGACATTGCAGAACATGCTTGCACATAACCGACAGTCTTGAACGTTTTTGAACTTTATAATTTTTTTGCACGACTCGCACAACATTATTTACGACACGAAGAACCTATCGCGGACGTCATGTGATCTTGTAAGACAATGGACACAGAGGGGCTTTTGGATTGGGTTGCAGATGAGAATCTTGCATGTGGGAAGGCCCCTTTTGATATGCGTAGCTCCCTCGTGCAACTGTCGTTGGTTTGAAGTCAGGGCCCTTTTTCCACGACAATGCAACAATTTTCAAAATTTTCAGACTTAAGCCCCTTTAACACATTTATGATGTTGCTCCCGATGTGCCACGAGGTACGCCAGAGACAGTGACACGAAGTAGGCGTTTGCCGATAGAGCCACGACGGTGACACGTCGTAGCCATGACGGGCCAGATGGTACCACGGTTGCAACACGAGGGCGGCACGTCAATGCCGTAACGGTCCAAATTCCGGTCAAAACCGTACACCGACGTGGCATGAGGGGAACACGACGAGGGGCGATGGACTTACGATGGTGTTACGTGTGCGACACGACGAACACGACACCACAGCGACAGACGGGGTGACAGACACAATTCGATATAAAAGGGGCCGGTTCTGGTACCTGCATGTCACTCTACACACTTCCCAAGCCACGGCCACACGTCAGCACCACTCGCCCTACACCATGGATGAACTCGAGGTCCTGCAGCTGCAGGTAGATCTGGCAGCACATCAGGCAAGACTAAATGTTTACCTCTACAAGGCCTTGCAGAATGCCCAGGTGCCACCCAGGAGACGGAGAAGGCAGGTCTGGACCCGGATGTGGCTGTCGAGACGAGGCCAGTACGGCCACTTTGACAACCTGCTGAAGGAGTTGGCTCTGGAAGACACCACCTCCTATAAAAGCTTCCTGCGGGTTGATAGAGTCATATTCCGAGAGCTGCTTGAACGTGTTGGCCCACTGGTGGAGAAGCAGACACGTTTGGAGGAAAGGCATCCCACCTTGCCTTTGTTGGTTGTTGGCTGTTGTTGTGGTGGTGTCTCGGCCTCTTTGTTGCTGGATTCCTGCCCTGCTTGGTCCTGCGTTGCTTCAGGGGCGTCGGGTGTGTCAGTGTGTGGTCGGGAACCTTATCATCTTCGTCGACGTTGGTTTGCAGCGCTGCCTTCCTACACTTCTTCACAGGGGTGGTCAACTTCTGACGGGGCGTGGCGTGGCGTGGAGTGGTGGGGTAGGTTGAGAGAATGTTGAGATGTTGACTGTTTGCTGCGGCGAGAGCGAGTGAGGCAGCATCCCTGCTCGGGGCTCCTTTTATGGCCGTGTGTGGGGCTCGTGGAAGTGGCGTGGGGTGCGCAGCAGGCGGCGTGGCCTGTGCATGGTGCGCAGTTGCCACATCGTCCCGCCATCGTGCACCTTATGTTGTTGCCGTGTTGCCAGCATGTTGTTGCCGTGGTGCTGACGTGTTGCCGTCGTGCTTCCAAATTTTGTATGACACATGGACTCACGTGGACCACACGTTAATACCCGATAAAAGTGGGTGCAGCGTGGTGGCGTCGGGTGTACACGTGCCAACATCAGTGGCACGTGTACATCGGTCGTGGTGGCGGCGGGGAATTTGAAAATGGCCGTTATCTTTCACAACGTACCCCGACGCCGCCACGTCGATACCGATGCTACCCGATGCCGACACGCCAGACCCACGTCATCGACACGATGTACCAGATATTACCACACCAAAATTCCCTCGTGCGATTTGTATGGACACCCCAAACACATCGTCCCCAAGCACGATTTGCCACGTCCCGCCCCGTGGGTAACCCGCCGCTCCCCGATGACCCCAACACACGTTGGCGATTGCACCACGTTGTGTCCCGATATTCAAATCGGGGTACGTCGTGCTCAACATCGTGAATGTGTGAAAGGGGCTTTATGGCCGAACTTGTGTGTGTGTGACAACCCCTTAAACTGTGCTTTCAGTTAGTGTTAATATTATATAAATAATACCTTTGTTAATGGAACAAGAAAATATACAATTACAAAATGATTAAAATTGTTTAAGATTATTATAAAATGGATTATATCTGTGTTAGACAACAAAAGGAACACAACACGCCCCTCCCAATCTAAAACATAGACTCGGAGTAATGGTGAAATGTGATATTGGTAGCCAGAAGGAGAGTGATGGAGCAGCATAGGAACGATCCAATTACCAACACTGAGTGAGAAAGTGGCCGAACGAGTAAAGGGGGAATTAGTATGGAAGAAGCCAGGTACCGGGAGCGACAAAGGAGCCCAGGCGAGGGAGTGAAAGAAAGAATCTGAATCAGAATAATTATTTTCATTAATGCAATGGTTATTCACATTGACATTAAGAGACATATTATATAAACACATTTACAATGACAGTACATATATTAGTATTTGAAATAATAACACAATGTAAATACATTAACCATTTCAATATTCTCACTTATGTAGATGTCAGCTAAAAATAATAAAAGTGAGAGAGAGAGATGGTGTGTGTGTGTGTGTGTGTGTAAATAAGGTAGATATATAATGGCTGGTAAAACAACAAGATAATTATTATAGATGGAAGCATATACCGATCAAATAGGGAAGTGAGTACCAACCTGGAAGTGAAAGGAGTTGGGACTGACGGGGGAATCATTGGATTTTTTCCCCTAAACTTTCTTCTACAATTCTGGTTTGTATTATAAATTAAAATGTCAAATAATGGTGTCACTTGTAATACTCTACTTTTGTATATAATACGTAGTGTATTCAAACTTCCATTAATATTGTTGTAAAATCCAAACTATGTTATTGTAAATAATAGTCCATAACTTCAAAAGTTCCCTTGTGAATGAAAGGTCTTCACAAGCAGAAAATATATAAACGTGTTGTAAATATACTATATTCAAACAGAGGATAAATATTTTTGGAGAAACACTTTTGTGTACGATGCCGCACTTTCTTGTTTTATTGTGCCTATTATTAGAGGAATTGTTCCATATTACTGTATCTACGATATCTTGTACATAACTTTATTTCACAATGATTGTTTTGAAATGTTATAGAAACGTTGAATAAAGTTAAAAATAAGTCATTGATTATTCGATGAGTATTTACTCTTTCAACAACACGGCGTCTTCCTTCATGTTGTATGCTAAATTAACAACAATTTAAAGCTTAGGAAGGACCTCATGAGAGCAAAAGGATACCAACGTTCCAGGCTAGAGTGAACAATGGCTCCTCTTATCCTGAAGGCGTATTTAATTATCGTGTGTGTTTTATAGGCAGTAAGGCAGGAGGCGGGGTTGATAGAGTCTGATGAGTCTGTATATATTATCACTTCTCTGTACAGTCCAGGTCAAGAGTCAGGCATCAACTTCACATCTGCGTATTTAAGTGGGGATGGGCATATATTTATATCTAGTTTCCTCCCTAGAGCTTATAAAAAAAAATAAAACAAAAATAAGACTCCTCTGCATGATAAATACAGTATGTACATTTTTTGATAGAAAAATGTCCCGGCCGGAGGCCAGATACTACTACAGTATATTACAGGCTCGTTATGGCTCGCCAGGAAAACAATCGATACATAAATTACACGAAAGGCCTTAACCCCTGTCAAACGGGGATATTTGTAACTTCTACCTGGCAGGCGGGCATATTTACCCTAAACGAGCTTCATTCCATGCTCTTTTTCATGCATAAACAAGAGCCAGAGCGTAATACAATTATGTATCCGTGAAAGGGCGATAATAGAGCTTTCGAATGACACTTGAATCATCTTTGTATGACCACGGGCTCGCTTGCAACGATGTTGCAACACGAGGGCAAAAACCCTAAAATACGGTAATTTTCTCAGAATATCCTTGGCCTAGAGAGGCCGGAGATGTGGAGGGGTGTGCTGAGGCTCCCAGTTGCCTCACTCGGCCCATGCCGAGCGGTCAGAGCCCGCCTGCCGTCCTCCCAACGCGTGGACTCTCTCTCAGAGCCGATAATGTGCTCAAAATCCCGACCGAATATTGTTGGGACCCGTTGGATAGGCCATGGTTCTCTCACCCGACAATTGTCGGGACCCGCGGCTTGAGTGTTAATATTGACAAAGACATGGGTTGAAAGGTCTTAAAATCACTAAACTAATGTTTAGAAGGTCTTAACATCTGAAAATTAATGAGGCTAAATAGGAGGAAGAAGGAGGGCCAGAAAAAAAAAACTACCTCCCCTTAATTTAGTTGTCTCTCTACGCTGTAAACAATATGAGTCAAATTAGCCCCTTTATTGTTTTTATTTTACTTTGTTATGGTTAGATTAGGCTAAGGTTATGTTAAATTAATGTATAAGTTAGGTAATATTTTGCTTATGGGTAGCTTACATATGATCAAAGTTATTATTAGACCCAAACCAAACCGCAAAGAGCCACAAAGAATTGCTTGTGTTTGATCCCTGAAGCCAGAATACCTTAGTGGTAAAACACAAAACTGATCCGGTATGCCAGCCTTTCCATGTTAGTGGTGATATTGGCAGCCTCGGACATAAACAATTCCATCTCATATTGTTGGCCCGAGTACAATTTTGGTGTTGAAATACCGGGCGGCTGTAACCTGAAAATGTTGGCCGTGAACGTCACAATAAATGGGGAGGCTTTGATCGCCGGTGTATTCCATTTTTCTGGCGCTACATATATCAAATACTGGTTTTATCTTTTTCATGGCTCTGAATTCGTAACTGTGAATGAAGAATTATTGATTAAACCGAATATAACTTAACCAATATTTCCATTATAAATGAATCTGTCAACTGGTCTTTTATATTGTTGTTATTATATATATTTTTTTTGTTTTCGAGTCAGGACCAACAACATCAAGGATGATATAAACAACATCATAATCAGGACGAACATCATCAGGAATCCAAACGTTTCGGCAGTGACTTATGCTATCATCAGCACAAATATGCACATTAATATACAGGTTGATTGACTCATTTGAAGATTGAAAGTTACATTGTGAATTATTATGTTACCTCCACCAGCCGACTTTACTCCTAAACTCAATTAATGAAATCAACAAATACATGTGGCAGTCCAGGGATTCGAACCTAGGATGCTCATACCGAAATTCAGTGCATTTATCCATTGCGCTACGAAGACAGTTAAAGAATGGTGGACAAACCTACGATTTATTATGAAGTTTCGAATCCTGCATATCGATCTAAGCATGTACACACTTTCCAACTGCTCTATCATAGGCTATGGATAGATGAATGGATGGAGTATTTAATGGGGCCTTAACCCTAAGGAAGGCCTCTCTATAAACTACCCCTGAACCTGAATGAATTATTATGTTACCTCCACCAACCTACTTTGCTCATAAACTCAATTAATGAAATATCAACAAATATATGATGCAGTCCAGGGATTCGAACCTAGGATGCTCACACCGAAATTCAGTGCATTTATCCATTACGCTACGAGACAGTTAAAGAATTGTGGACAAGCCTACGATTTATCCTGCATATCAATCTAAGCATGTACACACTTTCCAACTGCGCTATCATAGTTATACATAATAGTTATAATATTTATAGTTATAGTTATAGCTATAATAGTTATACATAAAACACCAATAAAGTGACTAACGTTTAATCTTTGTAAGGTGGAAATTAAACTAAGGTACCATTAACCTCTCCAATTCCAGCGACGGCGAATCGCCGTCAGTAGATAAGTCACTCCCCAGTCCCAAAGACGACGAATCGCCGTCAGTAGTGTACTTTCCTTGTAACTGCCTGTACAAGCCTGTACCTGGTACCACGACCGTTTGAGCACTGTTCTCGATATGGCAACACTTCTCAGCTTATATAAGACCCACTGAAGGGTGGGAGGGTCGAGAAAGGACTGGCGTTCTTGCAGAAAGACTCCAGTCATGACGGTATTCTTGACTTGCAGTGTGCTGGCTTAATAATCCAATAGGGTTGATGACCTCTTAAGTCCTATTTTAACTATTTAAGGGAGGGCCAGTCTTCTCTCATCTCTTGAGGTGGAAAGGTGTTCTCTCTTGCCATTTTGGCCACAGTGCTTGAGACTGCAGGAGACTTTTATTACTACGGTAGAGTACGGGTTAAGAGTCGGTTTAAGTTTTGCTCTACACAGTATAATGATTCTAAAATTCTTAATACTTGAACACCTATCTAAAATATATTTTTGTTTTTGAGTACGACACTTTCACATTCACTCCATATATGTGAGCTATATTCTATATGTGACTGCTGATGACTTTTGTATGTAACAGTTCTGCTCGTCTCTGATGATTCACTAAGTCTATTAATAATTACAATTTTCTTAGAGGCACGTTTAGCAACAAATCTGAAGCGAGATGTGTAACTTCAGTAGATTGAAGGGATACACGGAGGATTTTCTTGTTGGAGGAGATAGGAAAATATATTTGGTTTAATACTTATTTATTTGTTTTATATAATTGGTTCAAAATGTATCGTATATGTTTTTACTTTATGTCTTTGGTTTGGTATTGTTAACCCTTAAAGATCGGGGCCCGACTTAAGTCCGAATCGAAAAATTTGGACTATGTGGCGGGGTCCGCCTTAAGTCCGAGTGCAATTTTGGCGCAATATTGGCTCTGAGAGAGAGACGAGTGACTGGAGGAGCATGGGTTACCTCATGACCGCTCGCCACGGCCGCCGTGGACCTACTGAGATTTACTCCACTTACATCCACCCTCACTCCCTCGCTACATACGTAATTATATAAAGAAATTTCCGTATTTTAGCGATTTTGCCCTTCGGTTGCACGATCGTTGCAAGACAACCAGTGATCGTAGAAGGATGGTTCGGGTGTCATTGGAAAGCTCAATTTACGTCCTTTCAGGGATACATACTTGTATTACGCTCTGGGTCTTGTTTATGCATGAAAAAGAGCACAGAAACAACTCCATTTATGGTAAAAAAAAAACTCTGTGCGGCACGGTCAAATATACCGCCTAGGCCGCTTGTAAGGTGTTAAGCCGCTATTTTAGAAGCATATATTGGGTTCATAAACAAGGTCAGCAGGGAAGTTTTATAAAAGTTTGGGACAGGGAAAACTAAGAGGTACGAAGATATCTTCTTTACTTACTTAACTACTAATACAACGGTAGTAAAACCAAGTTTTCCTCCGATCGTGAATAATATAAATACATCTTCTAATACACTTATACTGACGGATGTATAAGTAGCGATATTGGTTAACAGGGGTTGGACACTACTCTCATTAAAGGTTTATAGTTTACTCTCAGACTAAGCGGAGTGAGCGCATTGGCAACGCTCTCACTACTTACACATATATGCGCATAACCCCTTCCGCATGATGACGCCTTTTGTATCTTATATTCTAGCTAATAATAGACGATTTTAAGCAGTTTACGAAGGACCTATGTTATTCAGAGGCTTTATTGAGATCCTATTTGCCCCTTTGAGTCCTGGAGGTAAGATATAAGCTAAATAATATAGTCTAATGGTAACCGGAATAAGACGAACAATACGTCATAGTGCTGAAGGGGTTAAAGGCACGTACACAGGTATGTACAAACAACAGTGCAAAGGAGTACAAAGGAAATCAAGCAACAACAGATCTAGTGACCCCTCTAGGCTGCTTGTCCTCCAAAACACTGTGGATCAAGTGTCCATACAGTGGCTTAGAGTGGGTAAGGGAAAATTGGAAAGAGAACTACTGCCCTGAAACTATTATCCGTGGCAGGATTAGGAAGTTAGTAGGGGACAGGTGGGTTAGTAATGTAACACAGTTATAAGTATATTTCGTATATATGGGAAGATGAGAGTAACGTCTTAGTAATATATATACACAATGAATCTAAGGGGGGAATAAAATAAAGTTATTAATTTACAAACGCAGTCAGTCGCAGGTTTGATGCAAGATATTTGTCTAGTCAAAGTTTAAAGGAATCAATGGTACTGCAGTCTATAAACGTCTCGGGGAAGCCCATTCCACAAGTTGACAACTCAATTGAAGAAGAAATTCTTAAAATTTGTGTGAGTTAAAAGATTTACCAATAATTTTGCAACCGTTTCCCCTCGTGTAATTAGACAGGTCGATAGTGAAGTACTTACTACACATCATATCGTTGATGATTTTGAACACTTGAATTAAGTCGCCTCTTCTGCGCTGGGTGAAAGGAAATAGATTTAATTCTCTAAGACGCTCCTCGTATGGTTTGTTATTTAGGCTAGGTATCATTTTGGTAACTCTGCGTTGAACTCGTTCTAGCTTGTCTATATCTTTTTGGTAAATAAGGGCACCAGGACTGAGCGCAGTACTCCAGAAGAAGGCGGACTAAGGAATTGTAAAGAGTTAAGACTTTGGATTTATGCTCAAATGACCTGCCTATGAAGCCAATTATTTTGTTTGCCTTCTTAACAACTTCTGGACATTGTTGACTCGGTTTTAGGTTACTCTATATTGTTACTCCCAGATCGGTTTCTCTGTCTACACTCTTAAGCTGAGTGCCATTCATCGAATAGTTTGCTTTCTCATTTCGGTATCCGATATGTAGTACTTTACATTTATCCGCATTGAAACTCCTTTGCCAAATTTGGGCCCAACATGACAACTTATCTAGATTGTGTTGCATATTGTCAACTTGTTCTTTTTTTTTAGTACGCTATTTGCAATGTTTGTATCGTCAGCAAACCTTGATATTGTACAGGTGAGACCCTCATCTATGTCGTTGATGTAAATTAGAATGAGAATTGGTCCTAGTACCGATCCCTGGAGTACCCCGTTTACAAAGGGTTATGGGAAGGAGGCTTGACGCGGTCGGTATAATAAAGGGTTAATCACTATTGACGTGTAGGGGATTAGCACAATGGAGACAGGTATGAAGATGCCAGGTCGCCCTAACTCAGTGGTTCCCAAACGCATGGTCGAGACCCAAACAAGGGTCACGAGGGTTTTCCTGATGGTCGTGGGTGGGTCTGGAGAAAAAAGTGAAATATAATGGAAAAACTACTATTAGTGCAAAAATTCTATCGTGAAATGTGTGAATTTATGATTATGATTACAATATAAAATGACGTTAACTTAAGACTCAAGTCTTAAGAATTTATTCTCTTGTATTTGAAATCCTAACAAGAAAATTTCCCATCACATGAAGAGTTTCGTTCATTAAGTTAACTACTCGGTGCGGCTACCGTTACGTACGGGATGTTGTGTGCCTGCCTTGGAGTCTGAACTGTCTGATGCCCAGTGACCCTCACTCACTCAGTTATTCTCTCCAGTCTAGCATTGGCCAGTCTTACTATTCAGTAATATTCAAGAAGTTTGTTAATGAATGGTTAGTATTGTCTGCATCCTACTTATTTAAGTAGGCTATAATTGAATGTACTACATATATACAGGGTGTTCCAGTAATGCTTTTCATAAATTATATGGTGGACTCATCAGACAAAAATAAGAATAAATTACTCTATGAACATGAGGTTGAGTATTTATAATAACCGAGTTGTTACACGATTTAAGTTAACGATAGATACAATGCCATTCAGTCCAAGGGGTAATGTTGCCATTTTAGTGGATTATATCCATTTGGCCTTCGCTATCGCTTGCTAGCCTCAAGATAGTGAGCAGTAGCGATCTGACTTTTCGGTAGAAAAATATGTCCGGCTTCGCCGGTAGAAAAATCAAATCCGGCGAAGCCGGACATATTTTTCTACCGAAGAGTCAGCTCGCTACTGCTCACTATCTTGAGGCTAGCAAGCGATAGCAAAGGCCAAATGGATATAATCCACTAAAATGGCAACATTACCCCTTGGACTGAATGGCATTGTATCTATCGTTAACTTAAATCTTGTAATAACTCCGTTATTATAAATACTCAACCTCATGTTCATAGAGTAATGTATTCTTATTTTTGTCTGATGAGACCACCATATAATTTATGAAAAGCATTACTGGAACACCCTGTATACTGTAATTCAACATATCTCAAGATTTATTTTATTTATTAGTTTTTGTTCTCTTTGCCACGGTGTTCAGTAGTGCGTGTTTAGGATATGGTGAAGAATGGTATACGTTTGGGATGTAATATAACAATTGCTATCCTAGGTCTGCCACCCTTATGATATATTGTCGTATTATACAGTTCTACTAGCCATTAACACTTTCATCTTTAACCCAGCGACATGAACTTATTTGTTTTTTTTCGTATTGCATTTTGCTTAAAGTAAAATTTTCTTATAACATATACTTTCTCTTATTACAAGAAGTATCAATGTCAATATATTTACTTTTTACTTATTACCCGTTTTCACACCGCAATACAAGGAAAATGTTATTATATGCACGTTTCACTTGTTGCAAGAAGTAACATGTTGTTTACTGATTGGGAGAAATAACATTGTCATTATAGCATACACAGTATATTTGTACTTACACCGCGACCTAAAACCCAAAATTGCCCATTTATGTTATTATGATTATGAGATTTGTTTATGTATATATTTTTCTTATTACCCGTTTTCACTCTGCAACCTAGAACCCAAAAAATATTGTAATGCTTAAAGTAGATAAATCCTCCGCCAATCTTGCTTGCACAGCCAGCTGAGTCTGACAGTTCTCGACTGCAACCAACGGGCCATGCCCCGCCCACCAGCCAATCAGCGGCCTCCATTATCGGAGCACGAAGCTGGACGTCTTAGTCCACCTCAAAAGTCACTCTCTTTCTCTTCCCGAAGAGTTCCTTCTGATTATGCATTAAGTAATACCTTGGTGCCAGCCCTGTACTCCCGTAAGCCACCAAAAGAGGTTTATAATCAAATTCCTGGAACTTACTATGAAGAGAAGAGAGAGGAGGGGAAGGAAGGAAAAAGTCAGTGCGAACGTTCAGCCAAGCGTGCCCACCAGCCAATCATAGCACGCGAGAGCGGGATGCCGGACTATAAAGGGAGGGGGGGAGCGAGTTGCAGATTCATTCGCCGGCTGGACAGCACGGGACTCAGTTCTTGCAACCTACTTACTCCCTCTCGCTTGGGCACTCACAGGAATTCGGCTCCAGTCTCCCAGCCCTCGCCTTTTGTTCCAGCAGGCACAACCCAGGCCTATCATCAGCTCTTCCCTACTAAGGCAGATACACCCTCAATATCTGGCCGCCTGTCGTCGCATCGCAGGCTTGCATACCACTACAGCCAAGCGATTCAAGAGGACGACAGATAGTAGAGGAAGAGCAAAGATTTCCAGTGGAGATAAAGAAAGAGAGAAACTGCAGAACTAACCCGGTGGCCACCACTTATAAAATTAATGTGTCCTTCTAGGACAAGACTAAAGGAAAGAGAATTTAGACTTACCTGAATATATAAAGATGATGATGTGTTATTAATTAGTTATTTTTGTTAGCAGCGGCACCAGCCGAAGAGTTATTATATAGGATCTGACAGGAGAGATTAAAGATTAAAAGAGTAAAAGAAAAGATGGGAGGGAAAGAATACTTGTATTAATAAATGAGGCAACCAGTAAGTTAAAGAGGGAAACAGTTGTTTAGTTGCCTAATAGATTAAAGATTAAAAGAGTAAAGGTAAAGAGGGGAGGGAAAGAATACTTTTGATAATAAATGAGGCAACCAGTAAGTTAAAGAGGGAAACAGTTGTTTAGTTGCCTAATAGATTAGCTATAGCAAGGGAAGGACACTAGTCCATATAGTGGGGCAGGTAACTGGAATAATCGTTCATTTCTGGAAACAAGCACAAAAATTGGCACACATACTCCTTGGGGATTGCTCTTTTGATAAAACCCGTTAGCCACCTAAAAATTCAAGATGGCGGTAATTTTTCAAGATGGCCACCATTGAATATACAGAAACATTGCATTTCGCAATAAAATCGCAAAGACTTGTCCTATTTGAATGATTTTGGTGTCAAATCATAAATTTTTCACTATGTAGAATCCGAATTTGGAACCATGGACTTACTCACTAGCTTCCTTGTACCATAATATCAGTCCCGGAATCATAATTAGGGTAAAAAGTGCCCATATCATAGGCACCATCAGTCCGATATATTATTTGATGTACTTGTAGGCAGTAGGCCTATACTTGTTTGTCACTTATTGTCTCGCTGCCTGGATGAGTATACTACAACGCTTCTAAACCTTGCATCTGCAGCTGCACAGTGCCGTGCAGGTCAGACCAAAGCAGTAGCATTTACATCGACTGCAGCATTCCGACTTGCATCCACACTTGGTCAGCTGCTGGCAACTCTCTGCAATGGGTGGGAGCTCTGTCCAAACGATCTGCCACAGATCTCCTTTCTTGGTCCAGCCCCAGTTGGCAGGAGTCTGCGTTTCTGGTTGACGTACTGTTGACTGACTCCAGATGCAGCCCGCATGGTAGGCAGCACGCTTCACATGTTGCTTCAGTGCTGCTCAGGTTGGAAGAATGGCTTCTTACGGCCTCTGCTTCCGAGCAAACATGTCCAACCTCGCATCATCGACACCTTCAGCTGTGCTGGATCTGTCGTACATCATGACCAAGAACTTCTCCAAGGTCTCCAGGTCTTCATCATCAACTACCGGTGGGTACTGGCTGAGTTTGCTGAAGACACCGGAAGCCTCATCACAAACATCCCAGGTTTGCCAAGCAGACTTCTTCCCTTTGCCACGGAACGCTGAAACGACATCGCAGCCAGTGAAGGCATGGAAGAAGAGCATCCCTTTGCTCTTTTCTGCAAGAGTGCAACACAAGTCATGTACAGGAACCCACCTCAGGTTCTGTCCTTGGCCAAAGGCAACCCACAACTGCTGCAGACCTAGCTCCTGAAGTGCCTGCAGAACACTGACTGCGATGACGACAACATGTGTCGCTGGCTTTGACCATGATGACTTTGCTGCCTGCTTCTGTTGCATGCCTGGCATGCACAAAGATCCGCGTAGCAGCTTCTTCATGACTGCACGGTGCCACCCCAGCCTGATTGATAGTGCGGTTGCTGACAGCATCTTCTTCCTTGGTCACAATGACCACATTTGGTGTGGCCACACGTGCAATCTTATCAGCCAGAAAGTTGAACAGCTCGGCTTTGTTGTCATTTTCTCTCAGGAAGTTTCGCCAGTTTGAGGGAATTTTGCCCTTCCCTGTCACCCTGCGTCTCACCCCGCGTCCTCGCTTTGATCTAGTTTCCGCTTTCAGACTAGATGGCCGGTAGACATCAAACACAATGTCTGTTCTCTTGTACTTGGTAGAGTATGCTTGTATTCTAGGAAGGACATCGAGCATTGCGTACTCTTCGAAAGTCTTTGAACTCCGTGGGGGCAGACTGTTCACCAACGCTGCACCATCAATGATGATGGTGTCGGCGTCTGGCTCTGCCTCAGGGGTTGTAACTTGGCTCTGAAGAATGGTAGTGAGGTGGGATTTCTGACAGGTGTGGAGCTTTCCACCATCACTGAGGGCAGCAGGATGTGACTGGTTCTCATGACGGAAGAACTCCTTCAAGTCACACTCTCTGCTCCGGCATGATATGAACAGTTTGGAGAACAGTTGACAGTCTTCCTTCAGCACTTTTTGCTTTGAAGAGTCAACAGAGGCTGGTACCTGTCAGAAAAAGTCAACCCTGTTCTTCTTGATTGGTTCATAGAAGGTCGATTCTTCTTCCCCTTGCAATCCCTTCATAAACTCCTGGAAACGGACCTTGCCTTTCTCAAGGTGTGTGCCAATCAGCTCGGCGGCAGTGTGGTGAGCAATATCCTTTGTATCAAGCGAAAGCAGGTCCCGACTCTCCTCCTGGAAAGGATTGCACATATCTGTCATGGCTTGTGAGAGTTTTCTACTTTCTCAAGGAACACTCTTTGTGCTCGTTCTGTCTCCTCATGGTGGCTGGTGTGTTCGGTACCCTCTTTGGTCCCACATGCTGCCTCATACTGTGCAACCAAGTGGCTGACTTGAGGACCAGCTATCATCCATCAGATCAGTGCTGATGGGTCTTCAGTCACGCCGATCACACCCCCATCTGCCTTGATGACAGCGTTGGCCTGCTCGTGAGCTTGGTCAATAGCCATTGCTGAGAACTGTCGGCTCGATTTGTGTACAACAAAGTTTCCACTCTGGAACTCCTGAGCCAGCTGAGGATGCTTCTGTTCCAGGGTCACCATGTCTCTGTAGTGGATCGGAAGCCACCGTGCATAGTTTACATTGTTGTTGGCAAAGAAGTACGGTATCAGCTCAGCCAGTGACTGACAGTACAGGAAGAAGTTGGCTTCCCTGAATGATCGGATCAACAAGAGGATCACCAGTTCCATTCACAGCACCATATACCAGAAATGAAACTGGGGACTTTGCAGTTTGCGATGCTCACACCAAACTTCGAAGCTAGGCCTTTGGGTTGTTCATCTGTCTCTTTCGAGTAGTCCGTGTGGGCTGCCTTCAGAAGCTTGTACAGATTGCATGCGGCTATCTAACTAAACATCTATGTTAAACTACATGTAATCTACAGTAGCTAACTGATGCGACGTAACTGAGTCAGACGTAACATGAACCTCTAATGTAGCAGAATATTAGGATTCCGGGACTGATATTATGGTACAAGGAAGCAAGTGAGTAAGTCCATGGTTCCAAATTCGGATTCTACATAGTGAAAAATTTATGATTTTACACCAAGATCATTCAAATAGGACAAGTCTTTGCGATTTTATTGCGAAATGCAATATTTCTGTATATTCAATGGCGGCCATCTTGAAAAATGGCCGCCATCTTGAATTTTATGTGGGTAACGGGTTTTATCAAAAGAGCAATCCCCAAGGAGTATGTGTGCCAAATTTGGTGCTTGTTTCCGGAAATGAACGATTCTCCTGAAATTTGCAGTTATCTGCTCCACTAATATGAATTATTTATGATGTTGTGTAAAAAGGAAACTGTGAAGAAGAACACTAGTCCAATGTGAGTTGCGTTATTATTAAGTCTAAAAGAGTTATTCCGTGTATGCGTCTGAGGCACGGTTCATCTTTTGTTAGTACGATAATTGATTAAGGTGAAAGGTAACCTAGTGTGTTGGTAACAGGGTTACTTGAGGGTAAATTCAGAAGGTGTAATTGAGATCAAGATTGCCAACCCATATTGTGAAGTAACTGGGTGACGGAACCCAATAGTGTTATTGAGATAAAGATTGTCAACCTATGTTGTGAAGTAACTGGGTGACGGAACCCAATAGTGTTATTGAGATAAAGATTGTCAACCTATATTGTGAAGTAACTGGGTAACGGAACCCAATAGTGTTATTGAGATAAAGATTGTCAACCTATATTGTGAAGTAACTGGGTGACGGAACCCAATAGTGTTATTGAGATAAAGATTGTCAACCTATATTGTGAAGTAACTGGGTAACGGAACCCAATAGTGTTATTGAGATAAAGATTGTCAACCTATATTGTGAAGTAACTGGGTGACGGAACCCAATAGTGTTATTGAGATAAAGATTGTCAACCTATATTGTGAAGTAACTGGGTGACGGAACCCAATAGTGTTATTGAGATAAAGATTGTCAACCTATATTGTGAAGTAACTGGGTGACGGAACCCAATAGTGTTATTGATAAAGATTGTCAACCTATATGTGAAGTAACTGGGTGACGGAACCCAATAGTGTTATTGAGATAAAGATTGTCAACCTATATTGTGAAGTAACTGGGTGACGGAACCCAATAGTGTTATTGAGATAAAGATTGTAAACCTAGCTTGTGAAGTAACTGGGTGGCGGAACCCATATTATATGTGAGAGAGACCTTGCAATCTCATTCGGTAATTTGTACAATGGTATGTCATTGTGGAGGTACTTGAGTAGTAACGACGGTTGTGTCAAAGGAGTAAATAGATTCTATGTATTGAGGAGATAGATTATATGTGTTATAGCCTTGGGATTGAGACAGGATACAGAAGGCTCAGTAAACGTGGGAAAACCTAAAGAGTAGAGGAAATAATAACACCTTTGTTTTAGTTAAGTAAAAGAGCAAATGGTTTATTAGGCCCTGGTCTCATAACAGACACAGCAGGGTTTTGATTTATTTATTTAGGATTAATCACTAATAACGGGTCGTAGGATCGAAGCCGACTTGAGTCAATACCTGAATAGCGGGGATTCAGTTAGGGAGTAACGGGAACTTTAGGGGTCCAAAGTGCAACCTAGCATGAATCGACGTAATATTCAATCTGCGTCTTGAACTCATCTCGGCCCGAGCCAAGAACCTATTATTAGAGTAGTTAGGAAGTCTGTTAAATAAAATATACGAACTTCTAAATGACTCTAATTATCCCCCGTAGTAGTAGCATAACTGATTTAGAATTAAATACTACAATGCTAATAGTAACTATAAGTGGTGACCGGTCAACTCAACCAGTAGACCATTTCAACCAGTAGTTCTCAACCAGTACCAAATCAACCAATACGGTTAGGTTAGGTTAGGTTAGTACTATATTTTGGCACTGGTTTGGTTGGTCTGGGTTAATTTGGCACTGGTTGAGAGCTACTGGTTGAAATGGTCTACTGGTTGAGTTGACATGGAACCACTATAAGTATAATACATTGATATGACAACAACCAAGATCAAGAATTTCATGGTGAATAATTTAGCTTTGCATGTCTTTAAGCTTAATGTTGTGGTTGGCATTAGTATTCATATTTTACAAGTCAGATTTCCATTTTGACTGCCAGATAGACTGTTTGGGTAAACGAGTGTGAGTGAGGAAGATGAGTCGTGCAATCAACTATACGGGTTATCATAATGGGTGCATTAATGTGAAATCTTATTATGTTGAGCACCTCAGTTATTATCCCCTTGAAACAGGACTTATTCTTTTTTTCTTTTTTCTTTTTTTGTTATTACTATTGTTACGTATCTTGATCCTCAAGTGGTTAACTTGATGAATCTAGATAGCACAGAGATATATATTAAGGTATCAGTCAGCTGAAGGCAAAACAAAAGTAAAATCTAATAAAATAATTTCCTGCTGTTGCTTCCTTTCCTTTTGGATCTTAGGACTTGGTATCCTTTATTGACTGATACTCTTTAATTATGAAAAATACTGAAACTAATTAAAGTCATGTAGTATTTATAAAGAATTATTATTTAACCGAAGCTTAGTAGGCTATGGTTATGAACCGAATAAGTTATAGCTAAAGAAGGACTATTCATTTTATAAAAAGTCTTGAAAGATAAATATTAAAGTAAGAATATTTCTGTCTCTTACCCTTTTTGAAATGAATAGATAGTTTTCTTATATGTCCTTTTATTTATATTTAATGTAATTATTCTTGGTTCTTGTCTTACGTTAATAGTATTATATTATTATTATCATCAGGAGTAATATCAAAGTCACATAAAAAGTTAGATATATATTTAATAATTAGTTAAATGTATTTCTTAACCACGTAACATTGAGGTTTGATTAGGAGTAAATAAAGTTACAGGATCGTTTCATAGATTCGATTCAGGTCTCACTCAAATAATATGAAAAGCAAAATATAATATTTTGAAGCAAAAGAATTTTCTTCAGCTTAGGAAATCACTATAAGTAATATTAACACAGCCATGTTAGTCTAAGGCGATATTACTAATACGAGACAATAGCATCACCGTACTAAGCACCATTAAGCAATGTAAGCTTAATTCAAAGAAAATGAAAGAACTCGTAAGTATTAATATAAAACAATAGTATTACTTTCATCATAACCCAATTACTTAAAGAGTTGCTTTAGTCCACAAGTTAGTCAACTAAAATAGTTAAGTACATAATAATAGCGTTAACGTTAATTCCCAATCAAATAGTTACGTACATAATAGTAGCGTTAACGTTAATTCGCAATCAAATAGTTAAACACATAATAGTAGCGTTCACGTTAATTCCCAATCACATATCTCACTAACCAACATAACGTAAGTGTTTACACCGAACACACTTAACACACATTTATATAATCTGACTGCCAGTCACAATCCCATTATAATACTTCACCCCGTCTTCCTCCAGCTGCAAGTTCACCTTCCCCAACTCCAAATGAGACTGATTTGAATGCCCACAACTCGGGTCTTATATACCAAACAATGATGGTGTAGGAACGAATCAGGAGGCGAGTGATGGTGCGCGCTCCAATCATAGCTCCTCGAATCACATAACAGGTGCGTGGTCCACTCACAGCTCCTGGCGTCGATCATACGTCATAGCATCGGTCATCGAGGTGTGAAGGCTAGCATGCTGGTATGGGGCGAGATGGTTTGCCCACTCGCTCGTTCGCTAGTCTGCTTCACCGTTTGGGTAGTGGGCTCCTTCAACTCTAATTCTAACTCTTAAATTAACATACCGGGCTCCGTATGTCAGACCTCCCCCCTAGAAAAGAGTTTAAGGAGTATAGTACATAATATTAAACATAATACATAAATAGATTCACCACCAGATTGGCAACAGCAAGATTATAATGAGGATATAATAAGGATATCACCCAAAGTAGGCAACGTCTCCAGGTACCACATCAGAACATAGCCGGAACGTAGCTGGAGCGTTATTCGAACTGCAAGGCATCTCACAGCTGAAGGCTTAAAAGCGCACTACAAAAGCATGATATTTACCTCGCTACAAGGGAGAGCTAATTGCCAAAATCCTCTCATTAAATTATACTTACTGCTGCATGAGGCCAACCTGGGAAATGCAATCTTTGATCCGTGGCAGTGGGTAGGTATCGTTCTTTGTGACAGCATTGACTTGCCTATAGTCCCTACAAAACCCATGGCTCCCGTCTGGCTTCGGCACAAGTATGACCGGACTACTCCACTGGCTTAAGGCCCTTGTGATCAGCTGGTTTGAAAAAATTAAGTCAAGCTCGACCTGCAGTATACTCCTGCGTTGTGGCGAGACACGGTAGGGGGATAGTTTAATGGGAGTTACATCCCCTACGTCGATGTCGTGCACGGCCAAAGAAGTGAGCCCTGGAGCATCACGGAACACACTGGGAGACTGAGATAAAACAGAGATTAGTTGGTTCGCTTGATCAGAGGGAAGATGACATAGTTTAGATGGTAATTCCCTCAAAGCCACTGAATTATACTGAAAGTTGGATAGGCTACATGACAAGTCAAAGTCTGCATGGATACCTTCAGGCTCTGGAACAGTCTGTTGCGAGTCAGTAAGAGAACTGAAGACTTTGTCCGCACCAGGCTGCTCACAGGTCCTGACATTCACTGCCACAGTGGGAGAATCTGGAGGAGAGGAATCAGGGGACCTATGGTAGGGTTTCAACATATTTATATGGAATACTTGCGTGGGCTTTCTCCTGTCTGGGGTAGTGACTAGATAATCGGTAATGCTCACCCTCCGAATTATCTTATATGGGCCCCTGAACTTGGCAGATAAAGGTTGGCCAAAAACTAGCTCATTAGGGGAAAAACCCAGGGATTCAGTTGGAACCTCACGAGTAGCAAATAAAAGAAAAGGTACCCCCTTATCCCACTCAACTCCGGTCTCTGTACAATACTTACGTAACATTCCCTTTAATGTCTGATGATATCGTTCGAGAACCCCTTGACTCTCTGGGTGGTAGGTGCTAGACTTTACATGCTCGATACCCAACTCCTTCAGGGACTGCTGGAAAATGTTAGAGGTAAAATTAGTTCCTTGATCACTTTGCACCTCATGGGGGAAACCCATTCTGGTGAAAAATTTGAGCAGTTCCTTGATTACAGTTGGAGCAGAGGTAGTCCTTAAGGGTATAGCCTCTGGGTAGCGAGTTGCCATGTCCATGATAGTTAATAAATAAATGTTACCTTGGGAAGTCTTAGGCAATGGGCCTACAATGTCCACTACCACCCGAGTAAAAGGATTCTCGAAAACGGGCAAGGGCACCAGAGGATGTACAGGCACCTTCTGATTGAGTTTTCCTGTCATCTGGCAAGTGTGACACTCTACAACACTCCACTACATCTGCACGCATTCCTGGCCAGTAAAAGTGGGATCTGATTCTGTCTAGAGTTTTTCTCACACCTAGGTGTCCTGCCAATGGTATACAATGTGCCATTTCCATGATATCTTTACGACAAGGTTTGGGGACTACTACTTGATGGACGTCCCAAGCCCAGTCATCGATTGGTCTGTGTGGCGGTCTCCATCTTCGCCACAATACTCCTCCGTTGAGGTAGAAACATTCACCACCCTCCTTCTCACATTCCTCTTCACTCACGGACCTGGCAGCTAACTCCTTGCATTCACAATCATCTCTCTGTAGCTCTACCAGGCCACTAGGACAATTTGGAGGGGTTTCATGGTCATCGTTAGGGTCAAGATGAGCCATAAAGGTGTCAGATAAATCCACCTCAGTCACATCATCAGGCACAGTTGGAGCATCATTCACACTCTCATCATCCCTTTCATCAACTCTTACATTCGGTACATTTCTGTCTGAGGGAACTGCTACTTGAGACATTGAACGTTTTTCAGCACACACAGGGAAAACAGTTGGCAACTCCTTGTCGAGCTCACCGGTTAGTGGCTCGTTAACAGGGGAAAGTGACAAAATGGGGTCTGGTCGGACCTTCTCACCTGCTACATCATTCCCCAAAAGGAGTGTTACCCCAGGCACAGGGATATCTTGGGACCTACACAAAGCTATGGTGGCCTCACCCTGTAGTAACTCACATTCAATTTCGCCTTTTACCAAGTATGCATAAAACTGGCCTCCAGCACCTCTCATTACAACTGGTTCGCCAGGTGGGCACTCAGTGTAAGGATTCACCATGAGGGTGCTAGTAGAACCTGTGTCTCTCAGATTTTTTACCTCATGCATGCAACCATTTAATCTCACGTTGCCAGATGAAATAAAGGGACGGTAACTGTCCTGCACTGATGGTGAAATTATTATTGGTTTAACCCTTGTGGGTTGCACCACACATGCTACTACACCCCTGTCTAGATGATTTACGTTAGCTGCTAGGTACTCCTTCTGTCGAGAGTCCTGCATTAAAGGAACTTTTGGTGCTAGGTACTCCTGTCGGGAGTCCTGCATTAACCCTTAACTGGCGGCGCGCAACATAAGTCGAGTGAAAGAAATTTGGACTATGTGGCGGCTCACAACATAAGTCGTGTGCCATTTTCAGCAAGTAATGTTGCTGAGAGAGAGACACAAGTGGTGGCAGGAGAGTAGCGAGCGTATGACTGCTCCAGACCACCGCGGTGGACCAACTGACATGAATCCCACCCTCCTCCACCCTCTCACACTCGCTACACAGTGAATTGTGTAGGGAAAGTACCGAATTACATGGTTTTTGCACTCGTGTTGCGCGATTGTTGCAAGAAAACTAGCGGTCGTACAAGGATCGTTGGGGTGTCATTGGAAAGCTCTGTTTATGCCCTTTCAGGGATAGATACTTGTTTTACGCTCTGGGTCTTATTTAGGCATGACAATGATCACGTAAACAACCCTATTTTGGGTAAAAACACCCCGCTGGTGGCTACATATTATTTACCGCCTAGGCCGCTCGTTAGGTGTTAAAGGAACATTTGGTGCTAGGTACTCCTTCTGTCGGGAGCCCTGCATTAAAGGCACACATGGAATTTGAGATACGGCGGCAACTGTCTGCCCCGATCTCTCGGTTTTTTCCTTGGCCCAGCACTGATAAGCTAGGTGGCCTCTCATGCCACAAAAAGTACATACTTTAGGGGATACGGGAAAGTTCCCTCTTTGAGCATTACTATTAGTTTGGGGCCCACCTCTGTTACCATTGCCCTGAGTCGCATTTTTAGTTGGGGAACATTTCTATTTTGGCTAGCTGGGGAAGACGTTATAGGCTTGTGACTGGGTCGGTCAGATTTGTGATTGGGATACTTAAAATTAGAACTAGAATTATCGTAGGGCTTCTTTCCACGAAATTTGTTGTTGAGCACGTATGTGTCAGCCATGTCAGCGGCGTCAGCAAGACAATCTACCTTTTTCCCCTTTAAATGATAGGATACAGAAGAATCAATTTTCCATAGGAATTTTCTAACAGGACCAACTCCTTCAGATCGTTGTAGCTTGTGACTTTCTTACTCTTGACCCAATGATTGAAAGTTTTAGTCATGGTCCTGGCAAATACCTTATGGGTTTCTTCTACTCTCTTCTGGTTTTTACGGAAAGATTGCCTGTAAGCCTCAGGCTGCAATTGATAGGTTTTTAGGATAGCTTCTTTGAGATTGTCATAATCCTGCCTAACTTCGGCTACTTCTGACAAATACGTGGCTCGAGCCTGCCCTGTCAAAACAGTTTGTAACATAAAAGGCCATTGATCTCTTGTCCACTTCATACCTCCAGCAACTTCCTCAAACAAAACAAAGAAATCCTGCACATTATCCTCAGTGAAAGGTGGAATGACACTAGTCATAGTTAATCCCAGAGGGGGAGCAATTTCGGGAGCATTTGTATTGACATTTAGTTGAGCCGTACGATATTGATATTCACATTGTTCGGTCGTTGCACTGGCATTTATTCTGGCTAGTTCTAAGTCGGTATTTGCTTTTATTTTCATTCTGGCTAGTTCTAGTTCGTATATTTGATCACCGGTCAAACCAGGTGGCAATTGTACATTAAGTTGGCTAGGTTTACTAGGGATCCCACCAACTGCTCAGTCTCCCTCCCCGCCTTCTACAGGGAACAAGTGGGTTTTTATGGTCTGAGCCACCTCTACTTTGGACATGTTTGAGACAGTTAATTGGAGATGTGAGGCAAGCACTTTCAGTTCGGATTTTGACAGACAGTCAATATCAGGGGCTGTGGGTTCTGATTCTATGAAAACTCGAGCATCTTCTTCATTAATTAGTTGAGGCATGATTAATATTTGTTTTTTAAGTAGTGAAACGTTAATGAAACTGAGTGAAACTGTATGAAACGAATCCTTGGCAAGGTCGCCACTCTTCTGTTACGTATCTTGATCCTCAAGTGGTTAACTTGATGAATCTAGATAGCACAGAGATATATATTAAGGTATCAGTCAGCTGAAGGCAAAACAAAAGTAAAATCTAATAAAATAATTTCCTGTTGTTGCTTCCTTTCCTTTTGGATCTTAGGACTTGGTATCCTTTATTGACTGATACTCTTTAATTATGAAAAATACTGAAACTAATTAAAGTCATGTAGTATTTATAAAGAATTATTATTTAACCGAAGCTTAGTAGGCTATGGTTATGAACCAAGAAGTATATCTAAAGAAGGACTATTAATTTTATAAAAAGTCTTGAAAGATAAATATTAAAGTAAGAATATTTCTGTCTCTTACCCTTTTTGAAATGAATAGATAGTTTTCTTATATGTCCTTTTATTTATATTTAATGTAATTATTCTTGGTTCTTGTCTTACGTTAATAGTATTATATTATTATTATCATCAGGAGTAATATCAAAGTCACATAAAAAGTTAGATATATATTTAATAATTAGTTAAATGTATTTCTTAACCACTTAACATGGAGGTTTGATTATGAGTAAATAAAGTTACAGGATCGTTTCATAGATTCGATTCAGGTCTCACTCAAATAATATGAAAAGCAAAATATAATATTTTGAAGCAAAAGAATTTTCTTCAGCTTAGGAAATCACTATAAGTAATATTAACACAGCCATGTTAGTCTAAGGCGATATTACTAATACGAGACAATAGCATCACCGTACTAAGCACCATTAAGCAATGTAAGCTTAAATTCAAAGAAAATGAAAGAACTCGTAAGTATTAGTATAAAACAATAGTATTACTTTCATCATAACCCAATTACTTAAAGAGTTGCTTTAGTCCACAAGTTAGTCAACTAAAATAGTTAAGTACATAATAATAGCGTTATCGTTAATTCCCAATCAAATAGTTACGTACATAATAGTAGCGTTAACGTTAATTCGCAATCAAATAGTTAAACACATAATAGTAGCGTTCACGTTAATTCCCAATCACATATCTCACTAACCAACATAACGTAAGTGTTTACACCGAACACACTTAACACACATTTATATAATCTAGGTAAATTTGGACTGACAGTCACAATCCCATTATAATACTTCACCCCGTCTTCCTCCAGCTGCAAGTTCACCTTCCCCAACTCCAAATGAGACTGATTTGAATGCCCACAACTCGGGTCTTATATACCAAACAATGATGGTGTAGGAACGAATCAGGAGGCGAGTGATGGTGCGCGCTCCAATCATAGCTCCTCGAATCACATAACAGGTGCGTGGTCCACTCACAGCTCCTGGCGTCGATCATACGTCATAGCATCGGTCATCGAGGTGTGAAGGCTAGCATGCTGGTATGGGGCGAGATGGTTTGCCCACTCTCTCGTTCGCTAGTCTGCTTCACCGTTTGGGTAGTGGGCTCCTTCAACTCTAATTCTAACTCTTAAATTAACATACAGGGCTCCGTATGTCAGACTATTTTAATGGCTAGAATTTCAACGCAAAGTACAGTTACAATATAGACCAGATCTTTTTAAGTATGGATTCACTGAGTATAGAGAACGCTTTGGAAATGTCAGTCCTCAATGTTTCCAGTGCCTTCAAGTCCTAGCTATCGATTCCATGAATGATAACAAATTGAAGCGCCATTTGAGTTCAGGTCATTCAAATCTCACTGGAAGGAAAAGGAAGTGTTGGTAAAACGAAGGCAGATTGATGCTCCCAGCTCATCATCTTTTTTTCTCTCTGGCGTCCTTTGAAGTAGCATGGCATATTGTGAGATGCAAAAAGCCTAATGTGTCAGCTGGAGAAACCAGCTGCCATGGTAATGGCGAAAACACTTTGTGGAACAGATGTTAATAATTATGTTGTAAGCAGCACCACTTTCAAATAGTAGTATTAAACGTCGAATTGACCCAATGTCAGAAGACGTATTATCTCATCTTATTGAGGGTTAAAACAAAGTAGGACATATTTCACTACAGACAGATGAATCAGTGGACATTGCAGGTAACTCCCAACTCATAGTTGTTGTTCGGTACCAACGATAAGTCATACTAGAAGATTTTTTTTTTTTTATTGCAGTGCCTTGACATCTACCACCACTAAAGAAGACATTTTTAGCATGGTGATTTTTCTCTATTTTTTTCTTTTTCTTAAAGATACATGACCTAGACTGGATGAACTGTTTGGTTGTATGCACTGATGTTACATAAACTTAAATTATCGAGTTTTACATACTATAATGTTAGAATATATATAACTATCTTTAAAATAATTAGGAATAAAACAATCAGTAAACATATAAACGTACTAATCCAGTGTTTCAGGGTGTAGGGTCGCAAGGACCATGCCACATTGCATTAATATATATAAGAAATAATAATGGTCCCAAAATCGATCCTTGCGGTACTCCATACATTATACGCTTAGTGTCCGACTTTCAATCATTAAATTGAAAAATTGCATTCTATTGTTTAAGTAAGATCGAAACCAAGCATTGATGTTCCCCCTAAAACCATAATGATCCAGTTTATCTAGCAAAATGTTATGGTCTACGATGTCAAAAGCCTTTGAAAGATCTAAAAATGTTGTTATTGTAAATTGTTTTTGATCAAATAAATTAAGAACATCTTTAGTAAATGAGGTAAGGGCTGATTCGGTTGATTTACCCTTTCTAAAACCGTGTTGATTGTATGTTAAGATGTGATTATCGTTACAAAAGTTTTCAATTTTATTGTACATGAGTTTTTCAAGAATTTTGCTTATCGAAGGAAGTACAGAAACAGGTCGGTGATTCTTCCTTTCCCTCCTATCTCCTGCTTTAAAAAATGGAGTTACTTTAGCTATCTTTAGCTTGTCGGGAAATATACCCGTTGAAAAGGAAGCATTGCATAGATGTAGTAATACTGGACATAAGCTACCTGCAACTGCTTTAATAATCTTAATGGGGATTCCGTCATAGCCCGGTGAAGAATCCCTCAACTGGCCGAGTACCTCCTTCAAATCATCCTCAGTGACATGACACATAGTGAATGAAGCTGCCTGCCTGTTTGTTAGATATGTTTTATAACAGATGTTGTGAGGTTCAATTTTTCCAACACAATTTACACCAAATAACTTCGTCCTATGACAAATATTACTCCGAGTTCTCAACAGTGATGTAGTGAACATGTAGTTAGATCCACTTCTCTGAAATTATACTAATTAGTCGGAAAAAAAACAATACCTTCCTTGAGATTCGAAACCTAGGCTTTGAGAAAACACAGCGCTTCACTGATACTGCAGCATCTTGGCTCTATTCTATTTTTTAGAACCTTGAATATTCGTTTATTCAAATTGCATTTACGGATGAATGACAGTACCTTTGAGTCAGGCTGTATTTGGCGCAATGGCGGGAGTAACTGCATCGACAAATACAAATCGGTAAGTACACTTACGTGGCAGTCTGTTTATAATGTTCTATGCAACATTTTGTAATATGTGACTGTAATGCCACTGGACAAACTAATGAATGTTCAATACATGATATAGCTTGAGAGAACAAATCAAGGTGTTAGCACACTTTGAGGTATATAGAGTATTAATGTTTTAACAAGCATGGCATTATGAACAATTCTAGAATATCTTCAAATGTGCACGTTTGCAAAGTATATCTGCTCTGTTACAATCAGAGTGGTTAGTAATATAGTCGATGTGCCAGATTCCAAAACCACAATAATTGGTACCATCCAAAGGGGTCAACTTTTACCAAAATCTCCAATAAACGTATGTTAAGTGATATTGGGACTCAGTGACCAAAGCTACCAGATTGAAATCACATGTTTACAATAATAAGAACATATTCTTGTAGATTATATTTGTAACTAAAATCTATCTATCTCATATGGGACTATGTTGCATCGTGGCCCATAGGCTGTATTGAATAAAAATACCATCAGTATGTCACTACTTAATTTCTTGATATATAAGTATATTTATAGTTCGAGAAAACGACATAGTGTTTCCCAAAAACGCTTTAAAATGTAATTTTGTTATAACACTGTCTTATTGTAATGTTCGTAGAATTTACTACTGAAAATTGAAAGACAATTGCTAAAAACATTCATCTGGCAATACTGGAGGAGTGTACGAGAGGCCTATCGCATTAAAGAAAATATATTTTGATATAATAAATAATATATCCGATTGCTAGTTTTGTATTAAAAGTGTGAATTTATACACGTGCATTTAAACTATGTGTTTTTGGCTGAGCTATTTATAGTATTAGAGTATAATCATGAACACCAACATTTACAGCCTTAAGCAAATCTGAACCCTCTAGGTGTACCTAGGACAAGAGTAATTAAGGCAGACGCAACTATTGCGTCGCTGGGACTATGTGTTACATACGTAGGCGACGCATAACGTGCGTGGGGTCCTGTGGGTTAACTTTAGTTTCAAATATTTGTGTTTGTGTAGTAATAATACATGAAATGAAAAAACAAAACAAACAACACAACTCTTTATTTCACAGAATGATTTCACCAGGGAGTTGTAATTCACTTCCAGCACTACCTAGTAATTTAATTGACAATGTCAAACCTGTATATCGAAAAACATTTGTATGGATCAATTTCAATAAAGTTTTATCAACCAAGCCAATTTAACAATACAACAATAGTGCAGGTTCTTGTTATATACAGACATTAAACTGAAAAATAATAAAATTTTCATATTTTTCATCACAGCTTTTTTATCTTACGGTATGCTTCCACTTAAGGGCTCTCATTACTATAACACCTTAAGAAGAAGTAATTATTATAACATTCCTGTAAAAGTTAGGGCGCTGAAGGCTTTTTCTTCAAGGTGGTTCTAAGTTTCTAACACACCAATCTGTAATCTTTCAGTACAATTATTTCTTTCTTTATTACATTCTGGATTCGTCTAGATTATATTAGGCTACTTAGGAAGGAATTACTGATTTCGAAAAGTTACTGGCGAGCATATTCAGCCCTCTGATGGCTTGCTGTCATTCAGACGCTAGTCCTATTTATTACTTATCTACCTACCTACCTAATTTTATGAAAAGTAAATATAATTTTAATTGACTGACTACCTACCTACCCACCTATTTATATATATATATATATTTTTTTTTTTTTTTTTTTTTCTATGTGATTGAGGGAGGCAAAAGGCATAACTGCCTATAGCGAGTGCCTCCCCCATAGTTGAAAGAGTGACAGGGCCAACATCAAGGGACGTTCGAGCCAAAATGCCTGGACACACGGAGTTTGAAGCAATTTAAGTCATAGGAAGAGGGAAAGACTGATTCTGGGAGAGAGTTCCAGAGCTCAGCTGTTGAGTAGAAGAAAGTTTGAGAGTAACGTTTCACTCTTGGGTTGGAGAGTTGCACAGAGTAGGGGTGGTATATATATATATATATATATACCGGTATATTATATATAGGCTATATATATATATATATATATATATATTGATACGTATCTCGATTCAGAAGTGGTTAACTTAATGAAACTAGACAGAACATACAATATGAAAAGGTATCAAACAGCTTAAGGTCAATATAACTTAAATTGTTAAAGTTTGTTATGTTGTTACTTGCTTTCCTTTTAGCTGTTGGGACTAGTTATCCTTTATACTCTGATATACTTCAATTATGATCAATCATGAAACCATTTCAAGTCAATAGAATTATTTAAATTTGTATTATTCAGTAGGCTATTAATTACGAATAGAGAAAAGCTTTGTATGAAAGTAAGGACTTAATTAATCTTGATTATCATTAAAGTATAAATATTATTAAGATCTGTTTATATATAATTAATTTAGTTCATTAACTCTTTAAAGATTATGATTCACTCTTATTCTCTTTCCTCGTTATTCTCTTAATTTATTATTATTCTCTTGTGGCATGGTATCTTATATATTCTTATTACTTCAAGACATTTAATTAATCAATATGATAGATGATAAGGGAATATAACAAAGTCACATATAAAATGGAATTGTATTTATAAACAGAAATACAGTATTTTACAATTAAACCAAATAATAAGTAATGAAAGAAATTAACATTTAATACTTCAGGATCGTTTTGTATCCGTTTTGGTTTCACTTTAATTATACAGAATAAAGTTATAGTTTGCTTTTCCTCGTTAAGTCACAATATAAATTAATAGGACTTCTTACAAGTTACAACAATGCTTAATCACTAATGAAACAATAGTATTACATCAAATAATTTAAGTACCTTTAGTACAATGTCAGCCATATAAATTAGTTACTATATCCAATATCCAATCACAAATCCTAAGTCTAAAGAGGGTACGTATCTACAACATACCTCTGGTAAACAGTCACGAAGTCACGAGTAAGAGGTCACTAGGCACGCTCTTAAACTCCAAAACCTATTATACAAGCCAGTGATAGTTCGTCTCGCCCATGCTGTTGCTCTCCACCCAGCTAAGAATGTAACTGATTGTAACTCAAAATTATTATCAGGCTATTTATCACATTCCCTCTCCACGCTAGTCCAATCAGAGCCAGGACACACATGCCGCCACTAATCCGCTGACAGGCTGCTTGCGTCATCCAACCACAGGTGAGAACAGGTGTGTGGTCCAATACCAATACTCGCATGTAGTGGGACTGTGGGAGTAGGAGGGCCGCTCATTACGTCACCGCCCGCTCGACGTTTCGCTCACTTGTGCAGGTGTATCAAGTCATGTAGGCCGGTGAGATAGAAGGAATTTGGCGGGAACAAGCTAGGCGCTCTCCATCTCTCTCTCGTTGTCACGTCCGCAGGTTGAGAAAGAGAGAGGGTGAATCTCCACGTGGTGCAGTACAGGCACGTATCACATCTTGGTTGCTCCAGATGTAATATTATATATATATATATATATATATATACAAGATTTTAGTGCCTGGTGACTATCTAGCGATTTGTCAATGCTATTCTAGCATACATTATTTTGTGCTTTAGTTTATGATGCATTGTGTAATAAATCTGTCCTATATCTCCAGAAGACTTCCTACATGATATAGTGTATTGTTCTAGTGATAATTAAATATTATTTAAGTTGGCTGATGATTATGAAACAGTTATATGCTGGACGATGAGAATACTGTATGTAAACATGTCTCGGATATCACTGATCATTTTTGGCATTTTCTGCCAAAAGCCCAATGGCTAATCCGCGGTGGTACCGAAACACGCAGCTTTACACATTCACATTGTCATTGGCTTCTGGTAATGAATTTCATAGTAATTTAATTAACGTTTGTTGGTGATATAAAAGAATTACCAGTTCTTGAAGGATGAACATTTTATCCTTCAAGACAGATTGAAATATTCGCTATTCGTATTCGAGTTGCGAATGTTACCAACAACAATTCGCATTCGTATTCACATTCGCAAATAGTGAACATTGATATTCGTTCCATCTTTAATATATATATTATATATATATATATATATATATATATATATATATATATATATATATATATATATAAATCATCATATATACAGTACACCCCAACAATACGCTTGTTATAATGTAACACAATGAGGCTGCCGACGGAGACAAAAGCAGCTTATGAGGATCATTAGGGTAATGTTGACAATGTTGGTCTATCACTCTCACCGACAATAACAGACTATGGGATATCCTCAGTACTAATCCTAACAAAGCTGTATTACTCCCTGAGATGCCAGTTCATATGTGTACCCCAGTTCTGAACATTCATATGTATAGCCTACAAAGCTTCATATGATTTGATGAACTACGTATATATATATATATATATATATATATATATATATATATGTATATATATATATATATATTTAATGTTTAATGTTTAACCCTCCTGGCCCGGTTGTCATTTTAAAATGACACCATGAACTAAGGGCAGGAGCCCGGGTGTCATTTTAAAATCTGTAAGCTTGAAAGCCTATTCAGCTTGGTCTGAGCAGGTATAGCAAAGGTAGGACCCGCAATATTTGCTTCCGTATCCCTTCCCAGGTCCACTCTCAAGGTGTAAGTGTGTGGGGGGCGGCGCTGCGTCATCCTGGTTGGCTGGGTTGACCTGGCCGCTGGCCAATCTCGGGTCAGCCTGTGGAGGTGACGTCACATCTGGCGGTGTGGAGCCGTAGTACCGCTCTCTCGTATGCAAAGTAGTTCTTTGCGGCTTGTTTGATTTGTGTTGGTGGGTGGTAGGTATACCTGTTCTCGGGGGTACATTTCCATACCGAACCCGTTCTGTTTGAGAGAGAGTGGTTGAAGGGTAGGCTTTGGTATTGTGAGGCCCCAATGGTTGGCAGTGTCCCTGGTTGTTGTGGTGCTGTACGTGGTTAGGCCTTTGCTGCGCCTGCTGCAGGTGACCCCGACTGTAGGGTAGTGTTTGGTTCTGTTGGAGCTGGTGTGGTGGTCGGCTTGGGGTGCCCTGGTATGTTCCAGGGGGTGCAGGTGGCTGGTTGTTATGGGCGGCTTGCCTTTCCTTCGGTATGACAATGTATACTGTATAGTGTATATATATATATATATATATATATAGTATATAAATAGATATGTTTATGGAAATATTCACTTGTATAAAATTATCATTCCTGATAATGTTATTAGATATAAAACAAATAACTTTATGATATGTAATATTATAAGATAAGTGAATTATGGTGTATGAATAATGGATATGAATTATGGTTGTGTTGATAATGATAATTAGCTGTTATTCATGATCTTTGTCATCCTTCAATAATTTACTTATACCCTAAGCAAATCCACATACAATGTTTTATTACCTCTGAAGTAAGAATCCTGCCATCAGCCAATCAACACGCTGCATTGAACCATCCCTTTAAACCAGCTGTACCTGACATTCCTGGTGAGTATCACAACATTGTCACACTCTCCGGCTCGACCAATCAGGAGCCGCCATGGACGCCTCAAACCCAAACACAGCCAGCCGCGCTTACCCGTTCGCCTTTTAAATCGCTCTCGCTCCTTTAACAAACCGTTTCTCCTGGTCTATTCTCCCGGTGCAAGCCTCATACTCCCGTAAGCCACTACAAGACATCTCCAACAAGCTACCAGGAATATATTATGATGATATAAAGCAGGAGGAGAGAGAGAGAAACATTCAAGTCGCGCGGCTGGGGCCCGGGAGACTGGCTCGACCAATTACAGCGCGCCATTTTGTGAGGCGGGACTTTAAAGAGAGGCGGGTGGGGCCCGAGACGGAGGAAGCCCTCTCACCACCACCAGCTCTCCCCTCCACCAAGCCTACACCATCCAGACCATCTGAAGAGACTCTCAGGACCACTCCTCCCCCTCCTGTTCGGACCCCACAAGCTGTGAAGAAGAAGAAGAGGAATGTGAAACCTGCAGGTGACACAACACCCAAGTCACAGAAGATACAACCAGCATGTTCTCCAACATGATTGAATACGCCGAATACCTCGAACAAATTCAAGCTGAAATATTGAAGCAATAATACCCTTTAACAGATATAGATTTTGCATTAACTCACAAGATAAACAACTAGCTCAACTATGTAAGACTATTAGACCATGAATAGACAAATACAAATAAAGTAATAAACATCCCTAACAATAGCAAGGTGGTCTGCCCACTAACTTTTCTCTCTCACTGTATTTCATCTTTCCTACTTCCTCTTCCCCCCACCCACTCTGTGGTGCCTCTCTCCCCCCCTTAATATAAAAAAAAAAAAAAAAAAAAAAAAAAAAAAAACAGACGTTATTTCTGTCACGGATACCACTGGGCTCACCTGCCAGCAGCCACCTCTTCCGCCCTCACCTGCAAAGAGATGGGAATTTGGTCAAGCCTGCTCCAGGCTTCCAGCTCGCTTACCGGCATCCAGTAAAGTCCACCCCAAGCCCAACACAGTTTTCGTCTGCCAACCAGATACACCACAAGTATCCTGGTGCTTGCCGCCACATTGCTAGCATACATACCTACAGCCAAGCAATTCAAGAGGGGCGACAAGTGGAAGATGGGACTGAAGATTTCCAGAAAAGATATTGGCCGGCCTTGGGGTGGTGAAGATTGTTTCAGACAAGAAACCCAATATTTTGTATAAGGACCATTATGGGCCAGCAACCAACTTAACCCTCTCACGACCATATGATGCAGAGGTTGCCAGATTAGCAATAAGAAATAGAGTTCTCTCACTCTTATAATTACTTCTCCAAAATTAGTTTTCTTCCCACAGCTAACTCAAAGACAACTGCAGAGGTTAAAGTAACTCAACTAAAGGTTTCTAAATACCCCTGCTGGTAATAAAGGCTTTAAAGTATCCCTAGTAGGCTCAAAATTGCGTCAAGAACGTGAGAGGGTTAATAAAGAGAGAGAAAATGCTAGACAAACTCAGTGGTACCAACCATTAAAAATAGATGTGTTCTTATAAAACAATATAAAGAGAAAATGATTAGACTCATGAATAAATAAAAAGATGCAGTGTTGAGAGAAGATAGCTGTTAATGTTAGAAAAGGCTCCATGCCACTTAGCTATCAATAGAATAGGATCTTATAGGGTAAACATTAAATTAAATTGCTAAGGAAGAATCATATGCGAATCTGAATGAATAATTATTAGTGATAATGGGGTTATGAAAATTATTCAAGAATAGGGGATAAATAATATTTGCCGATAGGTTAGACCTAGCTTGAGAAATAGTTAGGAAGGACTCTAGTCCATTTGATGAAATATATTGTTTTGTTATAAAGGAAACATCGTTGTTCAACTAAAGAGATTACTGTACGGAATACAGTTCTAATATTAGTGATCCTGTAATCATGACATAAGTAACTAGTCGAGAGTCGACTATTGCGAGACATATTGTAATATTGAAATAAGTTGACAATGCGTTGATAGATATAGTAGTCATGTTATATTTGAGTTGAACATTGAGTTGGAAATTGTTATTCTGATATACGAATTGATCAAGTGTAAAATATTGTAATGATGATATAGGTACTTTTGAAATAGCGGTTATATTGAACTATGTAATGACATATATTAGTTGTAGCTTGATATTATTGAATATAGTATAAGAGTTAAGTTGAAATGTGTTAATGTATCTGTGAGATAGGAATCACGAGTGTGGGACACTCCGGAATAGAGTTAAATTTAAGTAATTGCCTACGGGTACATATTTACATGTTTTGAGATATATGATATATATAGACAGGTTGTAAATATAGGAACGTCTAGATTAAATTGATTAAAGCCTTGGTCCTACGATTGGACATATTAAGGCGTAGTGAAATTTGTAAATAATTTTGGAAATAGTGACGTGCCTTTGGATCGAAGTCAGAGTGAATCAATGCCTGAATAACGGGTATCCAAATAGGTGGTAACGGGAACTTAAGAGTTCCAACGTACAATCTATATTGGGTCGACGGTATTATTCAATTTATGGATTGAACTCATTCCGGCCCGAAAAGAGAATCGATTGCTATGATGATAGAGGGGAGATAGATGGGGAGTCTTGTTAAATAAAGGATACAAACTTCTGAACAACTGTCAAATTATTCCCATCTTAGTAGAATACTTAGATTTGGAAAAATAAATACTATAACGTCAATAATATTTTACATGTATGGAAATTGTCAACTACAAGGAAGTTCACGCACATTACATTTAATGAACGTGAATAACATACTTGTTTGTACATAATTAGAATGATAAATATATTAATTATTTCTGAATACATTCTTGTTCAAGTTATATGACAGTATCCTGCTGATATACTATATACATACAGTATATGTGTGATGTTATTAAATATATGGGCAATTAATGTATTTTAAATAACTTCACAAATTATCTTCCAGTTGCAATTACATGTAAAGATGCTTTATGTTTGTTCCTGTATTTATTGAATATGAAAGTCATATGCTAGGGTAGATGTGAAAACCATGTTACAATATAAAACATAATTTATATATTGATTCAAAACGTGTAAGAAGTAAGGAACGTATAAACATGTATTCATAAAATTCTTAAAATCAATCTATCCTTAATCTTATGACTTAGAATGCTTTAAATTTCGTGTGACCATCCATTTTAACCCCAATGTACCTTGATTTGGCTCTGTCACTCTTTTGTTTCCGTCACACACATATAACATAATACGAAAACAAACCCACAAGTATTTATTGTTACGACCGGGACTGCGAATAAAACAAGGGCACTTAATGATTGGACTAGTAATAGGGCACTATGCAACAACGGTACGCTAGATCCAAACCCTCGAACTTATATGCCGGCGAACAAAACACCTATACCCTCCAGAGTTAATCTGCGATAATGGGGTATCCTTAACTGGGCATAAATGTACTCTACTTCAGGCTAACCCACACTGGTATAGCCTGATAACAAACAAGATGCAAGTTACGTTAAAATGCATAAACAGGAATCTATGGAAAGATCAATTAAATCACTACAAGATTTAATACAATAAAAAGATGCTTCAATTCAGTTACTCTAAACAACAATAAACTCTTCACTCCTATCTGAAAGAAAGTGAAGTATAGTCGTACAGCATAGACCTGGAAACTTCTGAAGAAAGTCTGATGCTCATAAGATGCTCGTATCTTAAACTATATAAAGGCAGGAGGCAGGACACCACACGTGTAAATCGAATACACTAAAAGATAGGACATATAATGTTAACTGACACGAGAATACTATAAATGCGCAACGGTAGCAATGCTCGACACTAAAAGAAGTACTTCCTCATCAACGAAACAGTCTGCTATGGTTGTGCGGCTCAACAACAACCTAGACTAATAAATGCTGTGAATAATAATGCGTACATATCAAAGAGCTTATATTAAATACTAACAAGTGTCTACTCAATTAATAATGTCTAGCTGGGATACTCTAGGTAAGGAACTGGGGTTGAGCAAGACAGACTCGTAGCCTAGCGATGTCCTTAAAACTGCATCCTTTAAGTTACGTTAATTGACTAGGGTGCTCTCTTGATAGATCCAGTTCACAAGTATCTGGTTCTATCCTGGCGACCCTCTAAAGCCAAGTAAAGAGGCAGCAAAGTGTGGAACTGGTACAGGCCAAAGCCCTCAGTGAACATAAACCTGCACTCGCAAAGGACGCAACCGAAAAGACAACACAGGCTACCACAGGACTGGTCGAAGTCGTGTACACACATCGAAGACAACGACTACAGTTACCTTATCCCAGTCTAGCATTAAATAAAAGAGCAGAAACACTAAATCAATAATGGAGACACACAGAGTTCATAACCTATACTAACTGAGAACCCTCAAAACCTATTCTAAGTACATGTAAATATCTCTGAGGACGGCGCATGCAATACAATGGGCCGGCTATGGAAACCGTATGCAGAACCCAAGGGGATAAGTAATTGAATAAAGGCGAGAAGCAATGGAAAAGAAGAAGTTCAGAGAGAGAAACAGTTCTAAAGGTGGTGATCGGGGGGAGAGTATGCAAGGGGATGTTAGAAGCACGCGCGCCTAGCCTGTCCTGACGAGGACAGCTCCTGGGGACCCTCGTGTAGGAGGTTAGTTACACAGGAGACCGCAAAGGCGCGATGGTCGGCCAATCACGGGCCGAGACGTCACAAGACAGCAGGTGCCACGTGACACAGCAAGACACTCACTACCATCTCGCTCTAAAAAGTCTCTCTCTTCCCACGCTGGTACTTTCATCACTACTATTGATATAAAATATACCCCGTTGTCACAGACGAAAACAAAGACCACCACTGGACTGTCTGTGACAATTCGATTACTAGGAAAGAAAGAACAACATTCTCTGATGACTGTAGCCCATTTCGATGTCCCTGGCTAGCGCTAGTGGCTAACGAGAGGCGATTCTGCCAACGCTGGTAGACGTCACATTATCAACATAGCAGATCCTCCATCTACTGAATATTTTAGGTAGAGTAAACGTTTATAGGGAGGTTTCCCGTGACAACATCACCATATTGTAACTGCGTTTAATTTTTAAACTTGAAAGGCATTGTAATTAAGTTACCTTTAACACTTACGCTGCGGGCATATTTCCGCCATTTTAGGGCTCATTTAAGTATTCCTGATTGATTAGGCAAGTGTGTGAATAAAATAAAATTTATTCAGGAGAAAACTAGAAGAGAATAGCTTTAAAATTACGCCAGAACAAACTTCGTAGTTCGACCATAGACATTCGTTATAATGAGCAATTCTCGCTAATGTCACGCTATTTTTGCCTTTGGCAGCATTGTATATCTAGCGAGACTCTGACTCAGAGCCTTCAGTGCCACGGCACTCTCACTCCCTCGCACTCGATTTTACAGGCTTTAACCCGTTGAGTACCGTAGGATACAGTAATAAAAGTCCCCAGCAGTCCCAAGCACTGTGGCGAAAATGGGAGGAGAGACCACCTTTTCACCTCAAGAGATGAGGCAAGACTAATCTCTCACTTTTTTTTTTTACAAGGCTTAAAAAAAAAAAAAAAAAAAAAAAAAAAAATACAGGCAATTACAAGACAAATACATTACTGACAAATATACTCGGTCCTGGGACTGGGGAGTTACTTATCTACTGACGAATATACTCGGGCCTGGGACTGTAAGGGTTAAGAGGATTTAAAAGTCTGTAGATTGCTTTAAATTGCCATGGCGTTCGAGAACGTCTCCCGCAGCCAATGGGTTAAACTAAATATATTTTCTTGATGTATATTAGAACAAATGTTTAGATCGCATCCGAAGCGAATATTCATGTATATATTAGTATATCGAATTGTTTATTCTAACTTACTCAGACTTAACTTAATCACTCTCATGGGATCCCATGGCTTTAAGCTTTCCAATTACACGAAACTCTCAACATGATTGTCAGACATACCTCCCCTAGGTCTCCTTTAATTGAAATTGTCACTCAAAAAAACACAACGTACAAGCAGGTTCATCATCAGGGAGATAAACCCTGTGATCATGCAGCTGAAGTTGGCTTTCACGAACCACACCACCAATGTGATGATAGTCATACCAGCGGTAGTCCATAATTTTATGAAGACAGTTAGTGCCATCACATCACTATTGAGTGACCGTGCCTGTCAAAAATAAAGCAAGGAGCATGTCATTGCATTGAAAGATTATTTAATCCCCTTTTGCTAGACAGAGGCGAGCATTAATATTTTGAACTAACACACCATTGTTATAGACCTCGCTACCAAGATAATTGTATTACCTTGCCACATGCATGGCCATAATAAATAGGTGACTAGATGAAGTACTTAGATAATGGAAAACTAGATTATTTTAAATCATTGGACCAGACGCCCACAAACCTTTGAAATAAAGAACAAGTCTCGAATGCAGATTTACAATGAAGTTCAAATCTGATTATATCTAAATCATATTTAAATCCATATAACTCGTGACAAATATAATTATCTAGTTGGTTAAAGAACACTTGTCCCATATAATAAGGAAGCAACTACTTTTAAGTTCTTAGCATGACTGTATAACTGAGCTACATGGAGAGCCTTGCATGTGTATGTACAGTACAACCCCCAGAGCTTGGAATTTAAAGCCTGGTAGCACTGTATATTAATTTTGTAGTCTCCCAAACGTACGATTCTGTATCTGCCCCCCCCCCCCCCCCTCCAACCCCCACCCTACCCATCAACCCCACCACGAACGCAAGTGCTCCACAACACCGCTCTTCCTGTGCCTCCCTTGCCACCACACTGCTTTCCAGTTTTCTCACTAGGCTAAATTAACCCTCTCCCACTGTTTTTTTCTCCTGTAAATTTTTTAACAAATTGCTAGTCCATTTGTAATTTTCAGGCTTTAACTGTGTCATACTGCTAACATCAATTTGTTTTTATTTTCAGGCATAAATTGTGTTCTATTGCTAACATATTTTTTGTGATTTACAGGCATAATATTCTTTTTGTGATTAACATATTCTTTTTGTGATTTACAGGCATTAATTGTACCATATTGCTAACAAATACTTGTTGTTACTGTACTGTATACTGTTTTCCAGTTTTCTCACTAGGCTACATTAACCCTCTCCCACTTTTTTTTTTTTTTTTCAGTAAATTTTGTAACAAATTTGTAGTCCATTTGTGATTTTCAGGCTTTAACTGTGTCATACTGCTAACATCAATTTTTGTTTTATTTTCAGGCATAAATTGTGTTCTATTGCTAACATTATGTGTTGTGATTTACAGGCATATTAATTTTATCATATTGCTAACAAAATTTTGTGTGATTTTCAGGAATTAATTGTATCACATTGCTAACACAATTTTGTTGTGATTTTCAGGCTTTAATTGTACCATTTTGCTAACATAAATTTGTGTGATTTTCAGGCATATTGTGATTATATCGTCATTGCGCCGCAACGAACCTGCACGAATTGTTCCGGTAAATTTGGCCCTACCATGTTTGTTGATACTGATGTCCAAATTTGTAGATTTTGCCAGCTCCGAGAGAAGATTGCGGATGAATTGAATGCAGCTCACCACAAGATCGATGCCCTGACTACGAAGCTTGAATCCCTTCAAGAATTTGCCACACTCAACGTAGGAGTGCCCTCGGCCCAAGAAACCACTACGATGTCAACCGCCATTCCAGTGCATACAGTTCCGGTACCGGTACCCACACCAGAAGCTACCTTAGATGTTGCAGAAAATAATAATGACTCTACTCTCACTCCCCCCAGGACAACTTTCAGTTAGTGAGAAACAATGTTGATCCCAGTATCAGTACCAGGAAGGTCATCCCGACAACATGCCAAAACCGCTTCAAAATTCTTGCTATTGACGAGGAAGAGGAAATGGAAGAAGTTCGGCTTGTGGACGACTCTATGGTCCGTGGCCAATTAACCGAGTTCTGCGCCAGGGCACCCAGGACCAGAAAGCGATTCTGTATCCCAGGTGGCGGCGTGGACGACATTATTGCGGCTGTGGAAGAGGTTTCCAGGCTCGCCCCCGCAAGCACTACGTACGTCATCCACGTTGGATCTAACGATATCCAACGGACGCAGTCAGAGGAACTACTTTGCAAGTACCGGCGGCTGATCAGGTCCTTCAAGGAAAAATCTAATAGAATCTTAATTTCAGGAATTGTTCCCCGGATTGATGTAGAAAACCGATTCTACAACATAGCTACCAGTACAAATCGCCGACTAGCCAAACTCTGCAGGGAGGAGGACATCGGCTTTGTCGACACGTGGGATCATTTTTACTATGATAAATCTTTGTTTTCAGGAGATGGTGTACATCTCAATGAAGTAGGAGCTGCACGTCTTGGTCGTCTGCTGAACGATGCAGTCAAGGATTTCCGTTAAAAAAACGGGGTCAACCCGGGGTATCCGGGGGTAGTGTAAGTCAAATACGAACTGAAAATTCAGACATGCACAATCAGTATCATCCAACTCTAATACTCTTAAGGTGTTTTATGTAAATACTCGTAGCATACGCAATCAATTTTCAGATCTAGAAGAAATCGTGTTTATAGAAATTTATGATATAATCGGCATTACAGAATCTTGGTTAAATACGGAAGACAGAGACTTTTTAGCCGAATATACGCTTCCTGGCTATACAATGTTTGAGAAAAGTCGGATCAATAGAAATGGAGGAGGAGTTCTGTTTTTTATAAGGGAAAGTCTTAATCCCGTCTTAATGTCAAAACCTCAAATTGCGAATATAGACATATCTTACGTACTATTAAATAATAAACAAGGAACCAAAATAACACTAGCTTTATTATACAGACCCCCAGCTCAATCAGTGCAAACTGACAGTGAAATTTATGAACAAATTGCAGAAATAACTAACATACAAGATACCGTAATTCTTGGCGATTTCAACTTACCCGTGACTAAATGGGGCGATATTCTTACTTCACACTCTTGACACGACCTCTATGCTAACTTGCAAGAGAGTTCACTTTTTCAATTTGTACAATCTCCGACACGTGGTAATAATGTGCTTTACCTTGTACTCGCAACTAAAGAAGAATTAATAGAGAATTTGAATGTTGGTGATGAATTCAGTAACAGCGACCATCGTACGATAACTTTCACTTTAAAGTTTACTAGTAACAAATCAAATAGCAGCATTGAGAAAGTCCCTAATTTCAAGAAAGCAAATTTTCATAAACTTAAATCAAAGCTTAAAGAAACTGACTGGAGCTTTCTGACTAACAATAACGACATAAATACATCTTGGGAGTGTTTCACAACCACTTACCTTAAGGCAGTGCAAGACTGCATATCATCGAAAATACGGGGTCCAGGCCATAATGATAAGCCCAAATGGTGGAATAAAGATATTTCAGACTGTCTGCTTGCTAAAAAATTTGCTAATGAAAGATTAAAATCCTCACAAAATGACGAATAACGGGTGAAATTTGTAGAGCTACGACGCAAAGCCAAAAAGTTAATTAAGCAAAGTAAAAAGACCCTAGAGTTACATGTTGCGAATCAAAGTAAAACAAACCCGAAAAAATTCTCTAGTTATATCAGAAAGAAAAAAGTAGTTACTTCAACTGTTGGACCGTCGATGAAAATGGAGAATACACCAAAGACGAAGTACAAATGAGTAATGCCCTCAATACCTTCTTTGCATCAGTTTTTACAACCGAAGACCTCAGTGATATCCCTACACCATCGCCGATTCAGTTTGATAATTCAGATGTTCTAAGCAATATCACCGTTACAGAGAGAGAAGTATTGAATTGTTTAGATAAACTCAAGGTAAATAAAACGCCTGGACCTGATACAATCTCGCCTAGAGTTCTAAAGGAAGCTAAGGATGAGCTCTCCAAACCACTGACATTGTTATTCAATGAATCCTTGCAGTCTGGGACTATGCCTGATCAGTGGAATCTAGCCAACGTAACACCGATATTAAAAAAAGGCAGCAAATCGCTACCCAGTAATTATCGTCCAATTACCTTAACCTCAATTGTATGTAAAATGCTAGAAACGGTCATAATAGACAGACTCGTAAATCACTTAGAGGCAAATAACTTACTTAAAGATAGTCAACACGGCTTTCGTAAAAAACGTTCCTGTTTAACAAACCTCTTAGACTTCTTCCACGATATCCTCAACCTCTACGATGAGAGTAAAGCTGTAGATATTATATACCTTGATTTTCAAAAGGCCTTTGACAAAGTTCCCCACAAACGTTTACTGCTAAAATTAAAAGCGCATGGAATACAAGACGGTGTGTTGAAATGGATAGAAAATTGGCTCAGCGACAGAGAGCAAAGAGTAGTCATAAACGGTAAGGCATCTAAATGGACCAATGTAAGTAGCGGGGCACCCCAGGGATCGGTACTAGGACCAATTCTCTTTCTAATTTACATAACGACATAGATGAGGGTCTCACCTGTACAATCTCAAAATTTGCTGACGATACAAAAATTGCAAATAGCGTACTCTCAAAAGAACAAGTTGACGATATGCAACACAATCTAGATAAATTGTCATGTTGGGCCCAAATTTGGCAAATGAGTTTCAATGCGGATAAATTATAAAATAACTACATATCAGATACCTAAATGAGAAAGCAAACTATTCGATGAATGGCACTCAGCTTAAGAATGTAAACAGAGAAACCGATCTGGGAGTAACAATATCGAGTAACCTAAAACCGAGTCAACAATGTTCAGAAGTTGTTAAGAAGGCAAACAAAATAATTGGCTTTATAGGCAGGTCATTTGAGCATAAATCCAAAGAAGTTATCCAAACCCTTTACAATTCCTTAGTCCGCCCTCTTCTGGAATACTGCGTTCAATCCTGGTGCCCTTATTACCAAAAAGATATAAACAAGCTAGAACGAGTTCAACGTAGAGTTACCAAAATGATACCTAGCCTAAAGAACAAACCAAACGAAGAGCGTCTTAGAGTATTAAATCTATTTCCTTTAACCCAGCACAGATTAAGAGGTGACTTAATTCAAGTGTTCAAAATCATCGAAGGCATCGACAATATGAACTGTAGTAAGTACTTCACTATCGACCAATCTAATTACACACGGGGAAACGGTTGCAAAATTATTGGTAAATCTTTTAACTCACACGAATCTAAGAATTTCTTCTTCAATCGAGTTGTCAACTTGTGGAATGGGCTTCCCCGAAACGTTATAGACTGCAGCACCGTTTATTCATTTAAACTCCGCTTAGACAAATATCTCGCATCAAACCCGCGACTGACTGCGTTTGTAAATGAATAACTTTATTTTATCCCCCCCTCAGTTACTAACCCATCTGTCCCCTACTAACTTCCTAATCCTGCCACGGACATTAGTTCCAGGGCAGTAGTTCCCTTTCCAATGTTCCCTTACCCACTCTAAACCACTGTTTGGACACTTGATCCTCAGTGTTTCGGAGGACAAGCAGCCTAGAAGGGTCACTAGAACTGTTGTTGCTTGATTTCCTTTGTACTCCTTTGTACACCTATCCATCCCATCTCATTCATACCAGTCTCTTTTGATAATTTGCACAACGCTTTATACAGTATATACTTACCGGGAGGACAATAGATTAATAGTAGCCTACAGTTTACGAAATATATAATTCAGCTGCCTATTGAAGGAGTAGAATATGCCGAGGCATTACATTATTATTATTATGATAATGAAAAGGAATGTGAAGCGATTTGTCAAAGGAGAATTGTAAGTCAACAAATACAGCAATCAGACTCTAACAACAATTTTGGAAAGATTTTACAACATGATTTTACTACAATTCATCCATTGCCATTATTAACTAGACAGTTGACATCCTTACATAATACACATGAGATCCAGGATGAATTCGTGAACTGTGCTCTCTCTCTCTCTCTTTCTCTCTCTATCTTAAAAGGTGTAAATATGCCTTGTTTTTATTAACCCCTTCTGTACCGGTGACGTCTTTTTCATTTGATTTCAACTATATTTAGATAATTTTATGAAGCTTAGGAAGGATTTGTGGTAGATAAAAGGATTAATTGAGATAGTCTGTAGCATTTTAATTGGTAGATGTCTTTCCTAAGATGAATAAAGTCGTCTAATATTTGCCAGAATATAATGTTAAAGGATGTCATCGTTACTGAATAGGTTAATGTTATTTATTAAAGGATGTCACCGTTACTGAATAGGTTAATGTTATTTATTAAAGGATGTCACCGTTACTGAATAGGTTAATGTTATTTATTAAAGGATGTCACCGTTACTGAATAGGTTAATGTTATTTATTAAAGGATGTCACCGTTACTGAATAGGTTAATGTTATTTTACTGAAATTTAGAGCATCTACATTATGTTCGATTCACGGTTCCATTTTCTTGAGGATTTTTGTCAAATCTGATCTAAATAGGTTAATCAATTGTGTGAAAATTACCCAATGAATAATATCACGAGACAATAACTTTAGGGACAGACCATAGGGAAAACTAATAGGATCAATATAGAAAGAAAAAAGAGCTTGGTCGTCTAGGAAAGGTTGATACCGTAGTTGATTGTATGACGTTCAGATGAATTAGAGTACACTACAAAGAAATACGATTAACAACTTGTGTATAGGGGCTTCCCCACATGCCCGATATTGGTCATCGACACAACCCAACATCCCCTATTCGGCCATTGTGTCGTCATGTCATGTAAAATTCTTGCATGACCGTCTGATGTCCTCGATTGGTTCCTGGAGTTCTGGTGAGTCTTGAATTGGGTCGTGAATGTCGTGCTGATATTTGGAAAGTTAAACAAAAAATCACAAATGCCGGCGATGGTGTCGCTCGAAAATATTTGTTACGAACATGCACAACCTCGCCCGAATATTTGCCGATGCACTGCGATTGCACAGAACTTGTCTCAAGGTCAATCAGCGAAATGACAAGACAGGTCTTGTATATGTTGCAGACAACATAGGCGACCATGGCAGAATGCGAGTATGCTATACTCGACAGTATTGGTAACATGAAGGAATGGTCGGGGACACAGACGTACAGTCGACTCAACTCAACATGGTCGCCAAAATTTTTTTTTTTTTGTGAAACCGTATTCTTGTTTGAGTTCAGATTAATGGTAGTGGTGGTGGTGGTGGTGGTAGTGGTAGTGTTGGTGGTGGTGGTGGTAGTGGTTGTGGTACTAATAGTGGTGGTGGTAGTGGTTGTGATGGTGGTGGATTTGGTGGCGCATGAACGTGGTGATGGTGTGTGGTCGTGGTGGTGGTGGTGAATGATCGTGATGGTGGGTGTAGTAGTGTCATAGTTGCTTTTTGTGTAGGTGGTTCTGGTTGGTAGCTGGTGGGGAGAGTGTGTGGTTGTGGTTGTAGGTGTGTCTGATGGTTATGGACGTTTGATGGGGATGATGCTGGTGAGCTGTGTGGTGGTGGTGGTGGTAATTGTGGTAGTTTGGTGGTGGTTGTTTTGGTTGTGATGGTTTGTTCTGGTTGGTGGTGGTTGATTGTTGTGGTTCTTGGAGGAAATTGAAGGGAGATTATGTGTATGTGCTCCTTATCGGGGCACAGTGCGCCCCTGTATTGAGTATTGTTCGCATGTGTAGGTAGGCTTCACCCATACCGCACTTCTCGAAAGAATAGAGTCAAAGACACTTTGTCTCATCAACTCACTTCCTCTTACTATTTCCCTACAGTATCTGTCTACACGCTGCAATGTTGCTTCTCTCTCACTCTTCTATCTCTATTACAACAATCAGTGTTCTCTCAGTGCATACCCCCTCTCTTGCAGCAAGTGAGAGGCACCCACTATTCAAAACAGTCCCACTCCTATTCTGTCCAGCTCTCCAACCCAAGAATTGGCAAATTTTCTCAGTCTTTCTTGTACTCAACAAGTGAGTATTGGAACTCTCTCCCTCAATCAATCTTTCCTTCATCCTATTAGGTAACTGCTTTCAACTTGATGTGTGCAGGCATTTTTACCCCAACGTCCCAAGAATTTGGCTGTGTCACACTCTTGGCTTTAGGAAGACACTCATTACAGGCAACTTGCCTTTTATCTCCTTCTTACACAGGACAAAATGTGTGTGCAAGTGTGTGTGTTAATAGTGCTACTTGTATTGGATGTGGTAGTGACATCTGTGTGGGTGTGTGCATGTGTGGGTGTGAGTGTGTGTGTTTGGGGGTAGATAGTAACTGTGTGTGATTCGTTTCTGTGTGCGTTTGTCATAGCATGTGTGTGTAAGGATGTGCAAATATGTGTAGTGGTTGTGTTGGCAGTGGTTGTGCTGGCAGTGGTTGTGTTGGCAGTGGTTGTGTTGATAGTTATTGTATTGGCAGTGGTTGTGTGGGCAGTGGTTGTGCTGGCAGTGGTTGTGTTGGCAGTGGTTGTGCTGGCAGTGGTTGTGCTGGCAGTGGTTGTGTTTGCAGTGGTTGGGCTGGCAGTGGTTGTGTAAACAGTGGGTTGTGTTGGCAGTGGTTGTGTTGGCAGTGGTTGTGTTGGCAGTGGTGCTGGCAGTGGTTGTGTTGGCAGTGGTTGTGTTGATAGTTATTGTATTGGCAGTGGTTGTGTTGGCAGTGGTTGTGCTGGCAGTGGTTGTGTTGGCAGTGGTTGTGCTGGCAGTGGTTGTGCTGGCAGTGGTTGTGTTGGCAGTGGTTGTGCTGGCAGTGGTTGTGTAAACAGTGGTTGTGTTGGCAGTGGTTGTGTTGGCAGTGGTTGTGTTGGCAGTGGTTGTGCTGGCAGTGGTTGTGTTGGCAGTGGTTGTGTTGGCAGTGGTTGTGCTGGCAGTGGTTGTGTTGGCAGTGGTTGTGTTGGCAGTGGTTGTGTTGGCAGTGGATGTGCTGGCAGTGGTTGTGTTGGCAGTGGTTATGTTGGCAGTGGCTGTGTTGGGAGTCATTGTATTGGCAGTGGTTGTGTTGGTAGTGGTTGTGTTGGCAGTGGTAGATGTCTTGGTAGCGGATATGGTAGAGCTTGAGGGTAATTCTATATGATGGCGATGATTGTATGGTTTCTTTTTTTCGACTCTAATGTCGTTTCATGTCCGCGATATCGCCGACTTAACGCCAATAGTGTCTGCAATAACTTGCAGAAATATCGTCAAATGGTTGCATGTAGTCATCCTTTGTCCGAGTGTCTGACGTTCAAATTTGATTGGTGTCGGATGTTGTCTGCCTATGTTGCAGACGATATCAACTACCAGTCGCATATGTTGCAGACGATTTCGCCGGCATTTCGCCGAATATTGCAAGACATGTTGCGGATTGCTTAGCGACAAGTTGTATGTTGTCTTGAAATAACGGTCACCACTGGACAATCAGGCAAATTCGTTACGAAAACTAGTCAGAGGCATTCCGCGAACGAAAATCGGGCAAAATCGGGCATGTGGGAAAACCACTTATGGCACCTAGGCACGGTAATGAAGAATAGCAGAAGAAGCTTTCAAATATAGGAATCTGGTATTATCTATCCTGAGGTGCTACCTTTTCGTGCATTAAGAGTTTGTCTTCTCTCACACACTGGTTACCTTTAACTTTATAGCTGTGTAACAATCATCCCCGTTTTTTATGACAGTAATTTGTCATATAACCAAAGCCAGACACTGTCAAATTGTATAGAAAATCACATCTACCTCGCCGTATCTATATACATCTATATTATTTATGCTTCCAGGTCCACATACACACTCACACAGACGTGACGAATATACTGTATATATATATATATATATATATATATATATATTCACATATATATATATATATATATATCACAAATACATGTGAACTAATAAATGTTTAAATACTCTCAGTCGGGATCAAGCCTCCGACATTCAGAACGAGTGGACAAGCTTTTTATCCACTACACCAAGGCGTCATAAATAATCTTAACCTTTTCTTATACATATTAAGGAGAAGGGAAATCCTATTTGGAGAATCTATTGCATATCATGCACAAGTCGCAGGGTCCATATTCCAGGACACCATACAGGGATATTTACAAGATTACCCACTTAACTCGGGTTATAGTGATTTAATTGTTATTCTCGCCCAGCCAAACTCGAGATTCATTAATATCAAGTATATCTCACAAATACACGCGAGCTAATACATTTTTAAATACTCCCAGCCGGGATCGAACCTCCGACATTCAGAAACGAGTGTCCAACCCGAGTTGCGTGGATAATCTTATATAAATCACTGTATGGTATCCTGGTATATGGATCCTGCGACTTGTGCATGCATTTAAATACATTCTCCAAGTAGGATTTCCCGTCTCCTTAATATATATAGGAACAGGTTAAGATTAATTTATCACGCCGTGGCGTAGTGGATTAAAATCGATCTGCATGTCTGTTGGAAGTTCGATCCCGGCTGGGAGTATATATATATATATATATATATATATATATATATATATATATATATATATATATATATATATATATATACCGTATATATATTTATATATATATATATATATATATATATATATATATATATATATATATATATATATATATATATTATATATACAACTTTCATTACTAAAATTACATAGTTATATTCCTGCTTTCACATCATGAATAATATCGTAGATTTCGTGTGACCTAATACCATTTCACTACGAGGAACCAGACAGACAGACACAAATTTAATGATAGATACCCCGACAGGCACATGGCCTTTATTAATGAAATACTTCTATATGATATACACACATTTTAACTTTATTTTCTGTCAAAGGCTGGAGTTCCAGCCACATTTACCATTTTTATACAGCAAAACGCATTATAATAATAGTTGATAAAGTTAGACTGCTTCCCAACCACTGGCAATAGTGAAGTTTGCTTAATTGGCTACCTATTGACGCAAACAGTATATCCCATAAAAAATACTAATGGATAACATAATGGTAGATTGGCAGAGATCTTATTTTTAAAGTCACCCTCCATTAAAAGATAGAAGTAAACTATTACTTAATGAAAGTTGGTGGGAAACCTTACTCAAGATATTGAATTTCAGAAAGTTCGGGGAAAAAATATTTACAACACCAACATTTGGTAGAGAGAGAGAGAGAGAGATCTGTGTTTTGCCAGACTCAAATATGCTGGTATTAGGTAACACATATTTTGTAGCTATATTAAATAAATGGATCACACAAATGTTGTTGTTGTTGTTGTTGTTGTTGTTCCCCAAGCTGCCTGGCCGAACAGCCCCAAGGCCCCGAGCAAGGCCAAGGCCATAACCGAGTGCCCCCACAGAACCCTCCCTGTCGACCACAATAAAGCCTGGGTGACCGAAGCCACTCCATGGCGGGGAGCTGAGGAGGGTGCGGAAACGCCCGGGAAACCAAAGCCCCACCCAGGGCCCTGTGCCCCTCAGCAATTATGAAGAGAAAGTTGAAGGGCAAAGGAAAAATGTTATTCTTTGGCTTCCAATCTTGGTAGATTGGGAGGTCAATCCACAGAAGAGACGCCGTCACTTGAGATCTAGAAAATATATAAGTAAAAGGAACAGTCAGAGTAAGCTATGGGTATGGCAGAGATCGCTCAGTTCTCACTCTGATAGACTAACCCATCACCACATGACTAGAACCCAATCCTCTCAGCATCAGCTAGAAAAAGCCCTAGAAAGCCGATTTTGGTGGGGGGATACACAAATGTTATGTCAAACGTGCCTCATATTTAATAACAGTCGCATAGTTAAACTTGTTATACTTGTATAGCAAAATAATATAAACCAACCAGTAAACACTTCATATTCTTTTCTTTTTAGATATGTCAAAAAACACGTGCTCAATCAACATTCTACTTGCTTGGTCAAGTAAACCCCGTGATTCTGGGGAGCAAGCTACCGTCCAATCGCCAGGCCTTGGGATTGTACGTCTATCACCACTTTGAGGAGAAGAAGGTCTCGAAGATCGCCTTGAAAACTTCCATTGCTGAGGTTATGCAGTGGTGGCTGAGAGCCCGTATCCCGACTCCTGCAATCCAACACTGCCAGGCAAAGTTGGAGAAGTTGGTGATGGTGTGGAAGGGATTGAAGAAGTGTGAGGGAAGGACCAGTGAGGCTCACAAATCAAATGAGGAGTCTTTCGTTCAGAACCTGGATGATCTCTTCGACATAGCCCACGTCAGCGCTATGGAGATGATCAACATCCAGGAAGACCGTGATTTTCTCCTGGCCCAGCGGGAGAAAGGTAGGAAGGGAACAATGGCAGGGTTTGATGCTACTCTGGCTTCGAAGGAGGCTCGTGCTGCTGCATTGAAAGATACAGTTGAGAAGCAGAAGCGGAAAGTGAAGGAGGATATGGCAGCCGCATCAACGAGAGCCATTCTGGCAAGAAGCGGGTCCTCGAGTGGCACAGAAGATCCCGATGCACCATCAGGAGATTCAGTAGGACGAATGTCTCAAAAAAAAGCGAGGACGGAAGACCGTCATCTCGCCAGATCTAGCAATATTCACAAGAATATTCACAAGAATATTCACAAGAATTAAATGCAACATGCATACGTATGAGTAATTACCCACACACATACTGTATATATACTCCGTTTCTTTTCAACTGACGGTAAATTGCAAAGTTCCCATCAAGAATTCTCAGTTATTGTGATGATTTTGTGGTGAAATATAGTGCTAATTATATAATATTGGTCTAAATATGATGCAGAGACAGTAGTTTCATATTATTCCAATATATATATATATAGAAATTAGCAGCTAAGGGATTCAATTTATCGTCAGTTGAAAAGAAAACATTTAAATCCTTGAAATTTGGTGAGTCCAAGTATTTGAGAGATCATTGATTTCAACCACTTAATGCATCTAACAGTGATGACCTGTATCGCCTTTATGAACTCAGAGCCAATAGAGAGCGTGGTTTTGTTGCTAGATCCTTTTCTTCTGTTGCCCCACGTTCTATTCAATCGAATTCCTGTGACGGTTAAGCAGTTAACCTGTGCTGATACTTTCAAGAAGGAACTTAAGTCACTCATATTTCTAAAGGGTTTTATATATACTGTATATATACTGTATATATATATATATATATATATATATATATATATATATATAAGGGTGGTCCTTATAATGACCTAATTTTTCAAATGTTGAATTCGTTGTGTCCCGGGGTCTAAATTGGTTCCTTTGGGTGTAGAAACAAGGCATAGAAAGTTACAGAGCGATTTGTCAATTATTCGAACAGCGCTGGCCAATTCAAATATATATATATATACTGTACTATATAGCCTACATAGGGTTTTTTCGTATATATAATAGTAATTTCCGCAGGTCCCCCTCTCCCTAGAGTATTAGCCGGCCTAGCCAGGGGTTTCATGGCGATCATCGACCACTCATTGTTGCCCACTTCGGTGCTGCTCCACCATAGTCTTCTTGGAAGCGTCAGGGAACCTCTTCCGGTGGTCTGCCACCACCTGGACGAGGAACTGCAGCTGATCCTCATCCCGTGTTATCTTGCCGTTCAGATCCTGAATGAGGGCAACTCCACGTTCTGCTCTATCATTTACCACGGCAAGTTGGAGGACCCGGCTCTTTGCCGTCTGGTAATCCTGGTTGATCTCCTACTCCTCAGGATCCATCTGGAGAAAGGTGTCTGGGAGGCGCAGGCGATGGAACAAGTTCATTGTGTTGGTGGTGACGAAGAAGTCGAGGGATTTTTCAAGAAGAACTTTTGGATCCGGCACCGCAACACGCTTGGGTGGCTCCTCTTCACCCTCTTTCTTGAACAGGGCCGACACCATCTTCCGCTTCATGTCCATGTCCACACCATCGTCGAACAACGGGAGCCCAACCATCTCCTCAGACAAGTACCACAGATGAGTGATAAATTTCTTCATAGCAGCTTTGGAGACCTTGTCGTCAATCTTCTCGTACTCCAATAGTTGTTGAATGAAGCCGAGGTCTCTGCGAGGAGCGCTTGCCGCCTTTGGTGATAGTATCCACTCCTTTCCGTAAAGCAGGGCGACGAACAAACAGAGTTTCCGCAGGCCCTTCACTTGGCTGGCTGTCACGCCTTGCAACTGCACGCGGAACAACCACATTTTCAGGGCGTAGATGGCCTTAGCCATTCACCGTGCCTGGTGCATCGCACCTGGTGCCCGGAAGCGGATCCCACAGCGAGGTTCTCCACCGAGGAAGACAACGATGAGCTCCATAAGCTCCTGGTAGTCATCTCGAGGCTGCCGCTCTTCCAGCTGACCCTTGCAGAACTTGATCATGGGTGCAGCGACGCCTTCTAGGAATGGACAGAGCTCCTCGTCATCAGGTGATGGACTGAAGGTCTCCTGGTCGATGGAACACCATTTGGTTTGGAACGCCTTGAATGGCAGAATGTCTGGGCCAGAGGGGGAGCCCAAGGCAGATTTGAACACCGCCGCGAGTACGAGTTCCAAGACATGATGCCTGCAGGCCAACCATAGCATAGGTCGCTGAAGCTCCTGCTCGAGTAGAACACAGGCCCCAGCGAGTCGTCCAGTGTTCGATGCTGTCGTATCGAAACACATCCCAGCCAAGTCTTCCGTAACTCCCCATTGTCGCACAACCTCTGCAACTGCATCGGCCTGGCCTTGTCCTGTGCCGGTTTCCAGCTTGGGGACAGCGAGGAGCTGGGAAACCCCCTCTCCTGACACGATTACAGGCAACCAGTCCACCTTCTCTTTCCCGGTGAGGTCTGGGAGAAGTTTCCCGTCCCAATGGACAACGAGGAGAACGGCAACCTTGAACTCCTCCTTAATTTGTATGGCTCGTTTTTTACGATGTTTCTGACGAAGGCGGTGGATTGAGCTGCGGTTCAAGGCGAGATTGTCCACTTCATGTCCGAGACTTCGGACAGTCTCCCCGACCACACTCATTGCAGCTCAGTCCGAGAGCTTGCTTCGATCGAGAGACGCTGCTAGATCTGGCGAGATGACGGTCTTCCGTCCTCGCTTTTTTTTGAGACATTCGTCCTACTGAATCTCCTGATGGTGCATCGGGATCTTCTGTGCCACTCGAGGACCCGCTTCTTGCCAGAATGGCTCTCGTTGATGCGGCTGCCATATCCTCCTTCACTTTCCGCTTCTGCTTCTCAACTGTATCTTTCAATGCAGCAGCACGAGCCTCCTTCGAAGCCAGAGTAGCATCAAACCCTGCCATTGTTCCCTTCCTACCTTTCTCCCGCTGGGCCAGGAGAAAATCACGGTCTTCCTGGATGTTGATCATCTCCATAGCGCTGACGTGGGCTATGTCGAAGAGATCATCCAGGTTCTGAACGAAAGACTCCTCATTTGATTTGTGAGCCTCACTGGTCCTTCCCTCACACTTCTTCAATCCCTTCCACACCATCACCAACTTCTCCAACTTTGCCTGGCAGTGTTGGATTGCAGGAGTCGGGATACGGGCTCTCAGCCACCACTGCATAACCTCAGCAATGGAAGTTTTCAAGGCGATCTTCGAGACCTTCTTCTCCTCAAAGTGGTGATAGACGTACAATCCCAAGGCCTGGCGATTGGACGGTAGCTTGCTCCCCAGAATCACGGGGTTTACTTGACCAAGCAAGTAGAATGTTGATTGAGCACGTGTTTTTTGACATATCTAAAAAGAAAAGAATATGAAGTGTTTACTGGTTGGTTTATATTATTTTGCTATACAAGTAAGTATACATGAGGTTATACATTACATAAGGTGACATGCTAAGGACTCGAAACATAAATTTTTAGTTTATATTCGTCGATAATACAAACCAATACGAAAAAATGCTTATATATAATATATATAAATTTGAATTGGCCAGCGTTGTTCGAATAATTGTCTGATCGCTTTAATAATTCAGACATAGTTTTTCTACCTCACAACGAACATTTGAAAACCCAGAGACCCTTTAAATTTTGATCAAATAAATAAGGACCACCCTTATTATTATATATATATATATATATATATATATATATATATATATATTTTTTTTTTTTTTTTCTTTAATACATACGAGGTTGAAAGAAATGGCAATTTCTGCGTTGGAAATGTTATTATTCAAAGTTTCCAGGTCTCTGATGAGTTTTCGCTGGGTGGCAGGAAGTAGATGAAGGAGATGAGCAAAATTCATGGTGGTACAGGGTTATATTAAAGTACATGAAGATACAGGATATACGACGCGTTTCACTGGACAACCAGCATTATCAAGTAAGGAAGGAATGATATAAAAGGTAAACAGGAAGGGTATATATAGAGGGTGGAGGATCAGAGGAGGCGAAAAACAGGGGGCAAAAGTCTGCTATTGGTGGAGGGGTAATCTAGGAGAGAGAAAGGGGGGAACCGCTTCACGCATGCGCACTGGATGCGGGATGGTGGTCGGTAGGTGGGGTCAAAGCTGATTGGCTGCGTGTCGAGGGGCGTGGCCTAAGTTGTGTGGCGCCTGCGGAAGACGAAGCTGAAGGAGGTAGCGCGGGGGGCTGCGTCAAGGGCACCAGGGGGTGAGGAGGGGTGTTAGGTTCTGTAGGGTAGTGCCTTTTGGCAGAAGGAAGGATCTGAAGGTCCAGAGTTTGGTTGTTGATGTTGGGATGTAAGGCTTGGATATATAAAGCTTCGAGTATAGGTAATCTCCTTGGGTCACTTTCTTTATCGAGTATGGTGGTGTGTTTCTCTAACTCGTTGCGTGTGAGGTGAGGGTGGTTAGGGGTGAGATAGTGGTCTTTGATGGCTCCAGCCTGAAGGTGAAGAGTTAACCGACGTGAAAGACGAGTCTGCGTCATACCAATATAGGAATGAGGTCCACAGTCCTCATAATTACAGGTATGTTGGTAAATGACGTGATCGTCGGTCATCGGGCTCTTTATCTTGGTGGAGGCTGGTTTGTTGCGGAGAACGAGGTTGGAGGTCTTGGGGAATTGGTAATAAATTATTAATTTGATTTTGTTTTCCGGGTTGGTTGGGTGGACATGCTTGGAGATTATTTCTTTTAAGACGGCCTCGTCATTTCCAAGCATGTCCACCCAACCAACCCGGAAAACAAAATCAAATTAATAATTTATTACAAATCCCCCAAGACCTCCAACCTCGTTCTCCGCAACAAACCAGCCTCCACCAAGATAAAGAACAGGTGGGGAAATTTCCCTGTAAAGCATTGGGTACATCTTTCCATAAAGTACGGTAGACTACCACCGGGCATTAGCGAATTATGATATTTTAGATAGCCTAGCTAACTAGCTTAGTGACAGAAATAGAATTATCCTAGGCTAGTAAGATCAGAAATTGAGGAAAATTTGCATGTAGGCCGGTAGGCCCTAGTCTAGGCCTAAGTGTTTGCCAATTTCAGGAGTCAGGAGAGTGGATAATATGGGCTAACTTAAGCCTAGCCCAAATTATACAGTCAGCGTCGATGGATATAGGCCTAACCTAAGCTAAAGAAATGTATTGGCTGAAATTCAACTACTAGCAAATAGGCTAAAAAAAAAAAAAAAAAAAACACAGTGAGTGGCACAAACATTGTTGGGAAGGATATGTAGTGCCCAGGCGTACGGTCATCATGTTTACATAAGTCGATCGCCTCGGTTAAGTTCCCGTCTATTTTTACAGCGATTGTTTCTGTTATTTGCACCCTGTTGGCAATGTATATGATGATGACAATAAGCCATGGAGGCGTGAGGGGCGGGCTTTCATTATTATATCCAAATGCAGTCAAAATAGACGTGGATAAGATCGCTAGCGTCCGCCGCGGCTCCGAGTAGTGTAAACAAGGATATGACAATAATTGCTAGGCCTACATTCGTGTCAGTGAATGTTTCTAAGAGTAAATAAATATCACCAAAAGCTGTGATTGTCCTAAATATTACAGACACCAACAAATTGTTGTAATAAAGTAAACACTGATAAATATATTAGGCTATACCCGGTAGGCTATAGCCTAATCTATAAGCTATAAACATCGGGAAAACACTTCTTTAATCACAGTCTATGACGTGGGACCATACAATTATATAATAGAGGTTTATAATTACCATTCAGTGGCCTGCATATTCAGGCGCTGTTGATTTGGTGCCACCTCAGGTACAAGTACAGCTGCAGCTGCTTCTCCCTCCTCTCCTGCTTGTGGATCTCGTCCTACAGGTTCATACATATAAGCCTGGACACCACCAATATTCATCACTTGAGGTTCTTCGCCATAATCACGGTTAACACCCTCAGTATTGTCAAACGAATCGGAACTACTGTCACTATCCTCCATTTCCACCTGTCAGAAGAGCTTGTTGTGTTGCTGGGCATACGTCATCAGAGCGCTTAAACTCCGAATCCAGAAAAGTGTCACCCATATCCTATTTTGGCCATTATATAAATAATTAAGCCATTGTAGCAGAAAATATTGCACCAAAAGCTATAGTGCACACTGCCGGTAATGATTGTGGAGGAAAATACTGTAATAGCATGCACACCCACCTTTAATGGTTTATGTGCATAAGGTAGAGCCAAAGGATATTTACTAGGATATATATATACGATATGTGTTGGTGAGTTGGGCCTAGGCCTATAGGCTACTTAGGCCTTATAATTATGGTTGGGTGTGAGGGGGATCTGCCTTGTGTTAGCCAATTAGCTTTCTGTAGACTCCCATTTTCTGTTATTCTTATGTATGAAGACTATTTCTATATTTTGCTATATATTACTTTTATTGTAGTCGATATGTTATGATGTGATAATGTTAATGAATATTTATATAAGTACAGTCGTGGTTAGGGCTACATGAACACCTCTTAAATGATACAACAATACCAAGACTGCGAGCATTAACTAAGGTATATATATTTTGTTAAATTGAATCCCTTAGCAACGGATTTCTAGATAATTTATGGAAAATAATTATGTATATCTATATTTCTGTGTCGAATTAATGCCAAGTTTTCGTAATTACCAAACGATTTGGCTACAAAATCTACATAATAGCTGAGTAACCAAGATGGTAACATTATCATCAGCTGGAAAATAAATAGACTAGTGAATGTCAGCAGTTTATCAATATAGTTCGCCATTGAAATAATATATTGTGCCTTCTAAAACTGTCAAGGAATTTGTGTCCATGGCTGTGTAATACGTGTAATACGATAGGCTACCCTTATGTACTCATAACCATAACATAGCACAATCATAATGTATCCTTAATGAAGTTAATATTTGAAATAAATTGTTATACTAGGTGACTACTTCTTTTATTTACCAGAGAGGGAGAGACAAAAAGAGAGGCAGCTAGGCAGGCAAGCTCCTCACCCAGAAAGAGAGAGAGAGGGAGTGACAGACAGGCAGGCGTCACTCGTGTCACACCGTCAGACAGTCGGTGTGGGTGACGTCACTGCCACTGGGCCTTCTGATTGGTCGTAATTTATTTATGGAAGAGCCTGTTGTTGCACAGATATATAAGCAATACATACATCGATACGTGCATATACAGGGTGTCCCAGGAGGAAACGGCATCACTTTGAGAATTTATAAAACAAGACATTCTAAGCATAAAATGCTCTATAACAAAAAGGCTAAACTTCAACCGTTAAATAGATATTGCACAGGTTATATGTGGTGTCCTCCCCTGCATTACTGTAATGAACTCTTCCATGTTAAACAGTTACCAACTGGTCCAAAGTGAGCTAATATGTCTATAATCATTTTGTAACTTGTATGTGTGTTTATATTCAGGCACATACCCCATTGCTGGGAGCGGCCGACATGAGACAGAGCCCGAACAGAAACAACATTTAAAGTTCTTTTTCTCAGGGTTCGAGACCACTTTTGCGTACCCACCCCCGTTTCTCTGTCTTGTCAGGTAGAATAATTATACAAGGGGAGGAGGATTCCTAACCTCCTGCCCCAAAAAGGAAAAGTAGGGCAGTATAAGAGACAGACAGACACAGCTAAGATTGGGTATATATATATATATATATATATATATATATATATATATATATATATATATATATATATATATATAATTATACTGTATATATAATTATATATATATATATATATATATATATATATATATATATATATATATATATGACACAAAGTAAGTCTAACGCAGTAATGAAAGGGCGAATCCTTTGTCATTGTTATCTATAATGACACACGGCATACACTTCTAAAATGTGAAGGTAATCAAAGATTTTCGCAACAAAAATATATAAAATAAAATATATATAAAAAGTGGTATGTAATCATCTTTCTAATCAGAACAACTACCAGAGCGTATATAATTTATATTATATCCACAAATTAATTCAGTTCCAATAAAAGTCGGATTAATGACCTTATAAAATAACTTGAAATTTGAAATTGCTGTTGATATTATGTGTTCCTTTGTTTCGTAGTTCAGTGTTACATAATACATTGCCAATCTTGTAGAGAACATTTGTCCATAATGTTTTGTCTACTATGAATGCCGAGTACGGGGCCTTTTTGCAAACATATAGTATGTTTTTTTGGTAACTACAAATATCAAACCATATTTATTGTTGAATTTATTTGCAGTTTACAGGTAGTTTATGTCTTAGGTTCGCTTACTTCCAAGTATAATTATGTGTAGCTGGATATGTTGAGAATCTATACCAATGGAAGCTATTGGTGTGCTTAAATTTGCAATACAAATGAATATACATAAAAACGTTGAGTAATAGGGGTATTATATATGACAATCCTTATATTGGTTGTGAAGATATTGTTTGTTAAAACAAAATATCCATAAACCCTACTGCTTGGACAAATGTATAGAAAGGCAACTAACAAAAAAATGTATGTCGGGTTAGCGTGCGGTAACTCCAGAAGAAGTCCTAGTATAAATTCGCCTTAAGAGCCTCCACCACAATGGCTTTGGGTGGGTTATAGATGGCCTCACTGGCCTCTTGAGTGGTTTTAAGGTGATTTTCGTTCTTTATAGCTCGCCCTTCTGCGATAACCATTGAGCTGAGCTAAATTAAACGATTCCCAGTGGACAATTTAGGTAAATTTCCTCATTGAAATATAACTCACACCCGACATTGGAAGCAAGCCGGCAAAGTGAGGTACGCCCAGCCAGACAGGCGCATTCGGCATTGAGGCCCGAGCTTTGATTTCGCATCACACCTTCTAAACTACTGTTCAGTGTGTACTTAAACCCACGTCCTCTGCATTTATATGAGCGTGTTCAACTACAATAGCTATTTCATGCGTGGTCTTTTGGATGCTGCATATTTCATCATATAGAGGGTTTTACACGTTTTTCACTAGTAGTTGTCAATTACAAAACGTTAGATAATAGTCTGTCAGACGCCTGGCCCAGGAAGCCGGTGTATATGATGGGACATGCCTGGATGTGAGGTGGGCGGACATTGTGGTGTGCTCCGCTGCGTGTCTGCCTGCTGAGACCGGAACCTCTCCGGGAGGTCTGGGGCCGGGGGAGTGCTGGAGGCCCTTAGTGATCCTTGGTCTCTGGGTCTTCTCCTGGGCGACCTAGATGTGTGCGAAAATATATTTTATTTGTATTATGTTATGTTGTATTGTCCCTGTTCGGGATCTGTCTTGAGTCGGCCACCTCTAGCTATGGGGTATGTGCCAGAGTATATACATACGTACATAAACAAAACGTTATAAATAATAATATTTAAATATTGTTATTATTATCAGTATCATAATTATTGTCATTATTATTTGTATTAAGTGTATTATTATTATTATTATTTGTATTAAGTGTATTATTATTATTATTATTTTTATTATGATTATTATTGACATTATTATTATTATTATTATAATATTCAGATTCACAAAGTTTACCTCCCCAGATGAATCTTTATACATGATCACTTATTTCAGGTACCCATTTTCTGGTAAATCAAGGAAGACAGCAGACTGCCCATCCGTCTCTCCTTGCGCGGTATATACATGCATACAATGGTTTAGCGTAATTTTTCCATTACATGCATTGTAACGGCTCAGACGGGGTTGCCTTTCAGTAGTTGTAGTGTACTTTAGTACAATAAAGTCCCGCCACAGCACTGCCCCACCAAGTCGTCACAGTGGCTGACGTTGGTATAATGCTAACCGTGCCTCAGCAAGACTCAACAGAGTCCCCCTGCAGCACTTGCACCTGCAGTATCTGCAACCACACCAGCCATAACAGTGTTACAAATAGACAGCACCATAACAAGACTCTACTGTATATTAAGCAATTTGGACTATAGAACAATAAAGTCCTGCCCCAACACTGCTCCAATATGCAAACACTGTTGCCGACACAGGTGTGGTGTCAAACAGCTCCCAGGTAAGACTCAGTCCCCTGTGGCACCTATCCGCACCCCACCAACCTTGTCAGTACCTACCAAGACAGTGCTAAGATAAAGAATTTATTGCATAGTAATGGCTGTTGGTCAACAAGTCTATCGCCATCGGTAATCCATCCTAGTGTGTGTGCTAAACCTGGTATGAGTACAACCACAAGTTATTCATCCTCATGGATTAACCCTTTCGCTAAATCATAAAACATTAATTCATTATGATCACGCTACTAATACATGACTTATACATTATATATGAGAGTTAAAGAGATACTTGCAGGATGTCCAGCAACTTGTACTGCTAATCGAAGTTATTTGTATTAAAATTATTTTTAATTACAATCATTGTACTGCTAATCAGAGTTCTTGTCATTAAATGTATGGTTTGATCCATTTTTGATTATGTCATGCTTTTAATCTTTGGTTCCTTGTGTAGTTATGATAAATTAACCAATATATCAAATCAGCAGGAGCACCTCTTTGTCATTTAGTATAACGAGGTACGACAACAGCTTTAATGTGCAGTTCTGTAAGAGTATGTTGATATTCATTAATTTATTAACTTTTAGAACTATGTTTTCCTTTTACTTTGAAATTTCTAATTTTATTATTTTACTTAGAAACTTTTTACTATAATGTATGTTTATGTAATGTATATGCTATTAGTATGTATATTGCGAAATAAAGATGATTGATTGATTGATTGATTGTATTGACAAAGGAGATCCTTCAAAACGTGTCTAAAATCGCCTAATTGTAACCATAATACACAAATATATCTAAATTAATGCTTCATATATTATGTTCAGATATTCCTGGGACCATCAGAAAACACTATACTATTCAACCTTATATAGGCACATTATATATATATATATACTGTATATACAGTATATAACCATATATTTAAAATAAAATAAGTAGGGTGTTATTTTGTTCCCGTGCGAATATAGAACTGATGAGGACTGATGGCTGACTGATGACTGATGGCCGCAGTAAATTGTAAGGGTGTGGGGGAGATAGAGAAATATGGACCGTCACACTTTTGTAATTTCCACGTCGGAGGTAAGATTTATAACGCCTGAACTTTTCCTTACGCCATAATTATCCTTCGACCGGGCCACATAGACAAACTAACCATTTTTATTTTTCTGTTAGTGTCTTTTATATATTTCGTAACTTCTGTCCAGTTTATTTAGGCGGAAAATGGATAGCATGCCCTGTAATAATTTCGTGTGCATATTATTATACATTATATAGTAAAACTGATACCTATTTTAAGAGAAATAATGTGGCCACATTTACACTTGGGTAGTAATGGTTTTCTTACCACCATCCGTGGAAGCAGGACAAAGGCCACCATTCATGTAGATGTTGGTGCCCTTTATCATCTTGCCGATGCGAATAATCTGCTCCTTTTAGTGCTGATTCTCCATCGTGAGAATAATAGAGCGTGTTACTCCAGGTCGAGGACTGCCAGTTCATTACGGAGTATTAATCCTTGGTTCAGGAATATTCAGGGTCTCCATCAGCAACTTCCTCACCTTGTGTTGTGTCTGCTCAGGGTTATCACCAAGTGTTTCATCCAGTCCGTCAATCTTGATGTTGCGTCACTTATTTCATTATTGGTATTTTTCTGGTTAGCACAGAGTTTGGCCAGCTCTTCTCTTTGGTATCTGTTGGTCATCACTGTTCAGTTGCTTATATTACTCGGTCATAGCTTGACCGAGATCATCTATCTACTGTTGAAAAAACTTCATGAGTTATTGTAGGTCGCTCAAAAGGTCTTCTGTTTGTTTGTGTGATACATTCAGCTATCGCATAACAGACTGTAGTGCGTCGTTATACTCGTTTGGGTTGCATGGATCCGTTTGTAGCAGTCAGACCTGCACACTATAATAGATATATTACTACAATTCTTATATATAACCTACTTGCTTACCAATTACCGATAATAACATGTATAAGTCTAGGGAGATTTAACATACATATTCTGTGATCAGAAAATACTATAATAAAGTTGGGTCTCTGCAGGTGTAACTCTTCTGTAGATAAGTTACGGCTTGACTCAGAGCAATAGCTAAACTAATTCAAGCTTATATAACAGTGCTACCCATGACCCAGCTCTGACCCAGGAACAACACGATGGTGTTAATGTTGGCAAGGGGTGGTGTCATTGGTGGTAATGATAACAGTGCTACCCATGACCCAGCTTCGACCCAGGAACAACACGATGGTGTTAATGTTGGCAAGGGGTGGTGTCATTGGTGGTAATGATAACAGTGCTACCCATGACCCAGCTTCGACCCAGGAACAACACGATGGTGTTAATGTTGGCAAGGGGTGGTGTCATTGGTGGTAATGATAACAGTGCTACCCATGACCCAGCTCTGACCCAGGAACAACACGATGGTGTTAATGTTGGCAAGGGGTGGTGTCATTGGTGGTAATGATAACAGTGCTACCCATGACCCAGCTCTGACCCAGGAACAACACGATGGTGTTAATGTTGGCAAGGGGTGGTGTCATTGGTGGTAATGATAACAGTGCTACCCATGACCCAGCTTCGACCCAGGAACAACACGATGGTGTTAATGTTGGCAAGGGGTGGTGTCATTGGTGGTAATGATAACAGTGCTACCAATGACCCAGCTCTGACCCTGGAACAACATGATGGTATTAATGTTGGCAGGGGACGGTGTCATTGGTGGTAATGATAACCCATGACCCAGCTCTGACCCGGGATCAACACGATGGTGTTAAAGGGCATAGCTCATGAGGTCAGTTATCCTTATTATCATAAATAGTAGTGTACAGTATACCTCTTATGTGCAATAGTTGTCGTTCGAGTTTCTTATAAATGTACATAATAATGTTTATACAAAAATTAGTGTTTTGAACGGTGGTGCTGAGAGGCAGTGGGTTATTGGGGTACCTATAGAATAACTTTAGGATAGACACATTTTTCACTCATGTGATGTATATATCAAATACTGCCTTTACATTACTTCATCATGTACGAAATACATCAGGGTAAGTTAAATGTAGGCAATATCAAAGCAGATTCAATTCCCGCTGTCAAGTTTGTCTTTCATAAACAAAAGAGAGAGGCGAAAGGGTTTGCCATCAAGCTCCTAAAGCTTGAAATATCTTACACGTCTTTGTTTACTATTTTAAATCACAATTTAAGGCAAACCAAGACAACTGTGCAGTATCAATCATGCTTTAATATGCTTTAGACAGTGATAAAATGGAATGGGATTTTGTATGATCTATTCCCTTTACTGTTAGCAGGGGGTGGTGTCATTGGTTGTGCTGACCAGTGACACCAATGACACCAGCTAATAATCAACAAGCCAGCTCCCCCTGGAGGTCAGTATCTGACAACTAATCACACAGGAAGGACCTCAGCCCTGTAGAGAACGAGTGTTTCATTGTGATTCAGTACAAGTCACCATTATGAATAATTGAATAATATCTATATATAATGAAAGTGTTTCAGAATATATATATGTTAAGTGAATACATGTGTGGAGTAAGGAGAAGAGGGAGAGGAGCTGTGGAGGACAAGAAGAAATCGTATAGAGAGTGGTTGGGTAGTAAAGGGAATGAAAATTTGGAGAGTCAGAAACGAGCGAGATATGTGGAGAGAAAGAGAGTGGTACTGCTTACCTAAGGGTAAGGCATGTTAGTGGATGGATTAGCCGAACACCACTGTAGAAAAATAGTGCTAACAAGATACACAGAGGGCCTCTGAGTCGGACGGATCCTAAATTGAGTGGTCAATCTTGTAAGTCCTTCACTAAACTGGCTCGGGTTGTCCCTCTCACAGGGAATAGGTCCGCTTGGGGGCATTCTGTGTATGGCCACCCTCGTAAGGGGAGTAAGGCGTCCGGCAGTAGATAGCTAGATAGAAAGAGAGTGGTGAAGAGAGTAGTAAAGGTAAGTAAGAGAAGAGTAGATGAGGAATTTGGAAGGAATCTGAGTGTAAAATGGAGGGAGTGTAAGAAACTGTTCTGGAAAGAAGTCAAGAAAGTTAGGGAAGGTAGCAAGGAAAACAGTAAGGGTGTGAAAGATAAGAATGGGAGAATGCTAGTCGAGAAGCAAGAGAGAATCGAAAGATGGAGGGAGTACTTCAACGAGTTGCTAAATGTAAGGAATGAAGCGCCAGCAAACATAGTTGGATGGGGTATGGGAGAGAGAAGTAGTGGAGGAGGAGGTGGGGATCAGAATGTCAGAAGTGTGGGAAGCCATGAAAAGAGTGAAGTTGGGGAAAGCACCAGGAACATATGGAGTGAGTGGGAAAATGTTGAGGTATGGTGGTGAGATAGTGATCGAATGGGTATGGAAAATGTGCAAGCTAGCATGGGAGAAGGGGAGTGCACCTGATGACTGGAAGACAGGCATAATAGTCCCCCTATATAAGGGTAAAGGGGAAAGATTAGTGTGTGGTAACCACAGAGGAATATGTCTTCAAAGCGTAGTAGGGAAGGTGTACAGTAGGTTAGTGATTGAGAGAGTGAGAGCGAGAACGGAGAAATGGATAGGTGACGAGCAGGGCGGTTTTAGGAAGGGAAGAGGATGTGTAGATCAGAGTTTTTACCCTGAATTGTGTTGTGGAGAATATCTGGAGAAACAACAAAAGGTGTATGTTGCTAATATGGACTTGGAAAGGCCTATGACAGAGTGGATAGAGAAGGTATGTGGAAAGTACTTAGAATATACGGAGTAGATGGCAAGTTGCTGAAAACAGTGAAGAGCATGAATGAGGGTGCAAAGGCGGCAGTATGTGTGGAGAATGAGCAGAGCGAGTTCTTTGACCTGGATGTTGGGTATAAACAGGGGTGTGTGATGTCCCCATGGTTGTTTACTGTATATATGGATGGAGTCATGAAAGAAATCCAAGGAAGAGCAGTGGATATTGGTGTGTCGCTGATAAGGGCGAGAAATGAGTGGAAGCTACCTGTACTGCTGTTTGCTGATGATACACTTCTGATGAGCGATAATGAATGGGAGTTGCAGGGTCTGGTAAATGTGTTTGGAACAGTGTGCGAAAAACGGAATTTGAAGGTAAATGCGGGGAAGAGCAAAGTAATGGTCTTCGAAAGGGGTGAAGCCATAGAGTGTGAGGTGAAGTTGAACGGTCAGGCTATGGAGATTGTCAGCTCATTTAAGTATCTGGGCAGTGTGCTGAGTAAAGATTGGACTATGGATGAAGAAGTGTGGGAGAGGGTGCAACAGGGGAAGAGGGTTGCAGGAACGTTGAAAGCAGTAACAAGAAATAGAGTGGTCAGTATGAAAGTGAAGAAATCCTTGCATGACAGTGTGGTAATCCCGACACTAACTTACGGAAGCGAAGCTTGGATATTCCGGCAAAAGAGACTCAAACCAAGAGTAAGAGCGGTGGAAATGAGTTACATGGAGGGATAGACAGACATATGAGGAAGTAATAAGGAGGTGTGGTGTTGAGGTAGATGTGCTGGAAAGTGTGAAAAGGAACAACTTGAGATGGTTCGGCCATATGGAACGTATGGAAGGCGAGAGAATGACTAAGAGGGTGTACGAGAGCGAGATGGAAGGACGGAGAGGGAGAGGTGCACCGAAGGAGAGGTGGAAGGATGGAGTGAGGAAGTATATGGATGAAGGCGGTGCTGGTTGGGAGGAGGGGCGTCGACTGACTGGAGACAGAGGTGCATGGGGGCGGTTTGTTCGTAGCCACCCCTTCGGGGATCACGGCGTCAGGCAATAGATAGATAGATAGATAGAATATAACATAACCCAGTGTTATTATTTCAAAATGTATTTCAGGATATAAATATATACGCACAAAATAACTTATAAATGGGTTGCTTTTGAACTTCATAGATATTATTATATTTTGTATAAATAAATCCATTGGACTCCATCCAAGGCCAGTTCTTCCAAACCCTCTTGCGTTCACGTTGCCTTAGTAAGTTAATATATATAATGACAAAATCAACCAACCTACAACTATCCAGTGAGGAAGTATATGGATGAAGGCGGTGCTGGGTGGGAGGAGGGGCGTCGACTGCCGTTGCAGAAAACCCGGTGATTACATTGGGGGCCGCTGGTACACTGTGTGAGGATAGGAATGGTGGAGTGGCTTCTCTGCCAGGTTTACTTGCATAGTAACTGTATTATGTATCTAATTATTTATCATGCCACTATTAATCCATTAATAAATCTGAAGTAAATATATATTTGTTATTAATACCCCTGCCTTGTTGACTAAAACTATATTAATGTACCTAAAACATTACAGAAACTGGCGTCAACCTTGGTCGGCAACCCATCTAAGGGAGACAACATATTTAAAACCGGATGGATAAAACTCGTCAGGCTTGGTCGGCAACCCACCATACACAAATCCTTACTGCGCACCTAAGGGTGGAACAGGTTGGTTGATGGACCTCCAGCCACCCACCACTGTAAGCAAAATAGTACTAACAAGATAAATACAGGGCTTCGGAGTTGGATAGACCTTAAGTTGAGTGCTTAATCCTGTAAGTCCTTGAATATACTGGCACGGGTTGTGCTTCTCACGGGGGAAAGGTCCGCTTGGGGGTGTTCGTGTTGTGCATGGCCACCATCACGAAGGGGAGTATGTCGTCTGGCAATTGATGGATTAATAGAGTAGGAAGAAATGCTATGGGCACCTAACGCCTATATTTTTCCCTATCTACTAAATTAAATTAAATTAAATTACTTAAAACCCGAGTTGCGTATGGCTACTTGTAAAAACCCATAATGGTACCCTGGAATATGGATCCTACAACATGTGTATGAAATGAAATACTTTCCTCATGTAAGATCTCCATTCTCCTTACTATGAATAGGAAAAGGTTATGTATCCTTTATTACGCTGTGGGGTAGTGAATTAACGCATGGACACTCGTCCTGACTGTTGGTGGTTCAAATCCGGCTGGCTGAGGGTATATAAACATAAACATATATCAATATAATTAATATAAAAAATGTTATTAAAATGGTTTGCCTTGTAATATTTACATATATTTTTTTAATTTGGCTTGCAAAAGATGTACAGAACCGTTTGAGAGAGAGAGAGAGAGAGAGAGAGAGAGAGAGAGAGAGAGAGAGAGAGAGAGAGAGAGAGAGAGACTTAGTAAGGGTGATTAGAAAAAGAATTGGAGCAAGATCAAAATCAAAGCGTAAATGGGAGGGAGAGGCCAGGTTACGAGCAAGCAATAAAACAGAGAGATAAAAGAGTGAGGTGTCCCGGAGATGAGTGGGGGAGAGAGAGAACAAGTGGGGAAAGTCAGGGTCAGACAGGAGGGTGAGGGCTGATATAACCCCTTCAGTACCGGCGACATGTTTTCAATTTCGTTCTAACTATATTTAGAGAGTCGAGAAGATAATTTATGTAAATTAGAAATAGAATTGGAGATAGGACAGAACCCTGCGGAACCCCAGAGTTGATAGGGTGAGGAAGTGAACCGCAGCCATGGAACGGCCAGAAAGGAAATTAGAGACAATGGCAAATAAACGATTTTATGCAGTTTAGGAAGGATCTAAAAGAGTAATGTGAGATAGTTCAAAGCCTGTTAATGGCTGGAAGCTATTTTAAAACTTAAATAAATTGTCTAATAGTAGCCAGAATAGAGTAAAAAGGACGGCACCGGTACTGAAGGGGTAATTTGTTCACCACCTCAGGGCTGGTTACGTATGATATAATCGTTTGTAATATTTCTTGGTCTAGGACAGTCTACCGTTATATATACTAGTGTGTTTGTATATCAGATTAAAATATTCTAGAAATATTGCCGGAAGTAAGTTACCAATCAGAAGTTTCGGAAAATGAGCTCGTGTAACTTGGCCTTAACCCCTAAAAAACGGGGCCGTTTGTGACATCACCTACCTGCCAAGCGGGCATATTTACCCTAAACGAGCTTCATTCCATGCTCTTTTTCATGCATAAAGAAGAGCCAGAGCGTAATACAATTATGTATCCGTGAAAGGGTGATGATAGAGCTTTCCAATGACATCTGAATCATCCTTGTACGATCACGGGTTATCCTGTAGCGATCGTGCAAACGGAGGTGAAAAATTCTAAAATAAGGTAATTTCTCCAGTTTTTTCCTGGTCTCGCGAGGCCGAGTGTGTGGGAGTTTGCAGTGGCGGCCTCAGTTGCGGCACTGTGGTCGTGCCGAACGGTCAGAGCCCGCCTATCGTCCTCAGTTTTTACAACAGTAGACCTCATTGATATCCCTACAGCATCGCCGATTCAGATAGATAATTTTGATGTTCTAAGCAATATCACCATTACAGAGAGAGAAGTATTGAAATGTTTACATAATTTCAAGGTAAATAAAACGCCAAGACCTGATACAATCTCACATAGATTTCTAAAGGAAGCTAAGGATGAGCTCTCCAAACCTATAACATTGCTATTCAATAAATCCTTGCAGTCTGGAACTATGCCTGATCAGTGGAAACTAGCTAACGTAACACCGATTTTTTAAAAAGGCAGCAAGTTCCTACCCAGTAACTATCGTCCAATTAGCTTAACCTCAGTTGTATGTAAAATGCTAGAAATGCTCATAAGAGACAGACTCGTAAATCACTTAGAGGAAAATAACATACATAAAGATACTCAACACGGCTTTCGTAGCAAACGTTCCTGTTAACAAATCTTGTAGACTTCATCCATGATATCCTCAACCTCTATGATGAGAGTAAAGCTGTAGATATTATATACCTTGATTTTCAAAAGGCCTTTGACAAAGTTCCCCACAAACGTTTACTGCTAAAACTAGAAGCGCATGGAATACAAGACGGTGTGTTGAAATGGATACAAAATTGTCTCCGCGACAGAGAGCAAAGAGTAGTCATAATAGGTAAGGCATCTAAATGGACCAATGTAACTAGCGGGGTACCCCAGGGATCGGTAATAGGGCCAATTCTCTTTCTAATTTACATCAACGACATAGATGAGGGTCTCACCTGTACAATCTCAAAATTTGCTGACGATACAAATATTGCAAATAGCGTACTCTCAAAAGAACAAGTTGACGATATGCAACACAATCTAGATAAGTTGTCACGTTGGGCCCTAATTTGGCAAATGAGTTTCAATGCGGATAAATGTAAAGTACTACATATCGGATACCAAAATGAGAGAGCAAACTATTCGATGAATGGCACTCAGCTTAAGAATGTAAACAGTGAAACAGATCTGGGAGTAACAATATCGAGTAACCTAAAAACCGAGTCAACAATGTTCAGAAGTTGTAAAGACAGCAACAAAATAATTGACTCTATAGGCAGGTCATTTGAGTATAAATCAAAAGAAGTTATCCTAACCCTTTACAATTCCTTAGTCCACCCTCTTCTGGAATATTTCATTCAATTCTGGCGCCCTTATTACCAAAAAGATATAGACAAGCTAGAACGAGTTCAACGTACATTTACCAAAATGATACCTAACCTAAAGAACAAACCCTACGACGACGAGCGTCTTAGAGAATTAAATCTATTTCCTTTAACCCAGCGCAGATTAAGAGGCGACTTAATTAAAGTTTTCAAAATCATCAAAGGCATCGACAATATGAACTGTAGTAAATACTTCACTATCGACCAATCTAATTACACGCGGGGAAACGGTTGCTAAATTATCGGTAAATCTTTTAACTCGCACGAATCTAAGAATTTCTTCTTCAATCGAGTTGTCAACTTGTGGAATGGGCTTCCCCGAGACTTTATAGACTGCAGCACCGTTGATTCATTTAAACTTCGCGTAGACAAATATCTTGCATTAAACCCGTGACTGACTGCATTTGTAAATGAATAACTTTATTTTATCCCCCCCCTCAGTTACTAACCCTACTAACTTCCTAATCCTGCCACAGACATTAGTTCCAGGGCAGTAGTTCCCTTTCAATGTTCCCTTACCCACTCTAAACCACTGTTTGGACAATTGATCCTCAGTGTTTTGGAGGACAAGCAGCCTAGAAGGGTCACCAGAACTGTTGTTGCTTGATTTCCTTTGTACTCCTTTTGTACTCCCAACGCGTGGACTTTTTCTCAGAGCCGATAATGTGCTCAAAATGCCGCCCGTCATATGACGGGTACCAGAGGGTAGTCCATTTATCTATCGCCCGTCATATGACGGTCACCGCCAGTTGAGTGTTAAGGAGGGAGGGTTTAGTTATTGGTCGATTCATTAATTGATATATTTATTAGTGTTTAGTTTCCTCTCTAGACCTCCATCAAGCTTAAAAGAACATTTCATTGATCCGCCTTTTATATAAATGCACACATTTTCGGTAGAACAATTTTCCTGCCGATGCCGGTTCCTCCTAAATTACAGGCTCGTTATCGCTCGCCAAGAAAAAATCAACACCTAAATGGCATAATAGGTCTAATCTCGGCAAAGAAAGGAGGCGAAAAGTCTTAAAATCGCCCAACTAATGGATAGAACTTCTTAAAATGTAAAAACTAATGGGGATAAACATGAGTGAGAAAAGGTGCCAGAACAAAATCGACAATCCCTCCTTAACCCCTACTGTACCAGAGGGTATTACTATAAATGTAACCTCCAGTACCAAGCATTGTGGCCAAAATGGCTTCAAAGTCGAGAGAGAGCATCCTCTCACCCCAAAAGCTGGACGAGTACTGAGCCAGGTCGCCCATGGGACCTTAGATACACTCTGAGAAGTGTTGCCAAGGCCTCCAAGCAGTGTTTACAAGTCATTGTGCCAGTTACCGCTCGGTACAAGGACCGATTATTACGGACAAATGTCGCACGGCGCTGGTACTGGCGACTGACTTTTTTACTGTCGGCCAACGTACTTCGCTGGTACAGTAAGGGTTAAGCCACAATTACATGTTAGGATGCCGAGAGATACGCAGTGACTGCACAGAACGTGAAGCGTCTGTGAGACAACCCAACTTGTACATTTAGAGATTATAATATATATGCTATGCGAAATACTGTATGCAGCGAACATTTTTGCTTTGGTTCGACTCTCAATTTAAATGCTGATCAGGTTTAAGTAAAGTACCAACATATATATATATATATCTATTAAAGCAAAATATTGATTGCACAAGAGTTATTGAATTCTCCTCATCTATATTGTGGCGAAAAAGAGGCGAACAAACGACGAAAAGGGAGTACAAATGTTGGAATACATAATATCAATAACATGTATCGGAATAAAGAAAACCCTATAATAATAACAATACAAAACTCTCACGTGTGGGGAGGATCCTCTCACACAGCACTTCTAGACAAAGTAGAAAAGAAAAACTTCTGTCTAATTAACTCACGTCCACTCACCAATTTTCTCCAGAGTCTCTCGCTCTTCGCCGCAATATTGCATATCTCTCACTACTTTACCGCTATTACAAAATAATCAGTATTCCTCAGAGGTCGCTCAGTGTATACCACCCTCTAAGAGCTCTTCGTAGAGCATGTAGCACTCGACTTGCAACACAAGCCCACCCCTACTCTGTGCAACTCTCCAACCCAAGAGTGAAATGTTATTTTCAATATTTTTTTATTCAACAGCTGAGCTCTGGAACTCTCCCAGAATCAGTCTTTCCCTCTTCTTATGTCTTAAATTGCTTCACACTCCGTGTGTCCAGGCATTTTGGCTTGAACGTCCGTTGATTTTGGCCCTGTCACTCTTTTAACTCTGGGGAGGCACTCGTCACAGTCAGTTTTGTCTTTTGCCTCCCTCACTCAAATAGAAACCACCAACCACAAGTCCTGCATGAATCAATATGTGAACATTATAATAGTAGGGTAATTTGCTTGGAATCCGTGACCATTTTGTTCTTACCTTTTTCTCTCGATGGATTTGACAACCTGAACCATTTTAAAGGAAAATTAGCTCCTATGCCCCTCTGAACAATTATGGCTAATTCTGCTAGAGCCTAATATTCAAAATGGCCGCCAACGCCATCTTGAAAAACATGAAATGTAATATCTCTGGCATCAGATGAGCTACAAGGACGAATGAGGTGTCCTTTTTCACTAATTCTGGCATTACAAATCCACTGGAATGGTTATTGTATTGTTTTGTATTGTATATTGTATTGTTATTGTATTGTATTTTACTAATTGTACATACTAATCTGCCACTTCACTGTCACTACATGATTCACTGTAACCAGACTTCAGCTTAGAGCCCTTATTCATTGTTGACTCTATCCATATGTCGAGGGCGACACACAAATATGGTTTTCCTGTCATTGACTGTGCAAACATACCACTCTCCATGAATGCAGCCTGATCGACAGGAAGGGTATCAAGCACTGCGGTGAAATCGGGGAGATGCCGACCATACTTGTCATTATCATAGATTTGCATCAAAGGAAGCATGAGCTTGAGTGAGGACTTGAACTCAGTCCAGTTGCTTGTTCTGATTGCATGGATATTTTGAGTTAGAACCTCAACCATTTCCATGAATGACATCCAGTATTCTGCTTGTGGGGCACCCTCAAAGTCCTTGAAGAAAGCATCAACGAGGTCCTTCAGCTCAGCATTTCTCTCTAGCTCTGCATGTTCATCTGCAAGTTCCTGTGCATCAATCGGATGTCGAAGCTTGGCAAGGGATGCCTTTACTTGTTCAGATAGAGGGGAATCTTCCAAACGTTTGTCTATGACATGGTGGACCAGAGTCTCGTAGAATAGTCGCAAGCAGCGAACCCCACGCTTAACATGTTTTCCACGAAGGGCCTGATCAACAGACCCATCTGCTATAACACCAGCTGCCACCAACACATCTGAGATGCCAGATCCCTTAAACCTCTTGTATATAGTGTAGATGAACGACATTTGGATGTGGAAGGGTGCCATGAATGGTAAGATTTTGCAGAACAGCTCAGCATCCTCACTTTTCAACTCTAGCATGAGCACGTAGACAGGATGATCACCAACAATTATTGCAGAAGGCATCTTTTTTTCTTCGATTGATTTTGCAAGCTTGCACTTCACATCATTGAGAATTGTCTTACTGGGTGGGTTGGGATAGGTCATGTGGTATATTGCTCGACTCTTCTCATCTGCATTTGACATGCTGGCGTGAAACCCTGAAAACCCAGGCACAGTCTGTTCTTCTGGCTTAGGTCTCGTTCGGTCATCTTGCACCCTGGCCAATGCATGGATCACACCACAAATTCTTTGCACCGATGTGTCAGGAGGAGGAGTACTTTGATCAGCTGGTGGCTTCCTGAGAGGTGGTTCCCCACGCTTCGCTGTCTTGTATGGGTTTACTTTTTGCATTTAACTTCCAAGCTCTCTGAGAGTTGTCGAGAGGTTTGATGCAAAGTTGGCACCGGGAACTGGTCTATCCTCGTGATTCTCGGAAGGAAGTTCTCTATCAAATTATTCTGGCTGCACAAACATGACATTAGTGCGGCGTGACTGGCCAGCACCGGTAAGTGTGTCGCTCTTGAAGTCATCGTTGTCGACTATAGCGATAGCAGGCTTACCCTCAGCTAGTTCGAAGGGGCAATCAGATGAGCACTTGATGTCATTGACCACCCAAAAATCTTGCAGCATAAGTACGTCATTGTAACTGATGCCCAGTCCATCTTTGTGCATTATGTCGACTATCTCCCTACTCTTGGTCAGTCTATGTAGCAAGACAGAGAGATTTATCTCAAATGCAGTGCGTTTTCCAGTGATGTAGCTTGTGAGGATAGATGCAATCGATCGGACGGATGGACTGTCATCAATTGCAGACTTATTTGGGTGTTTCAGCCATGTGAGCAGCTTCAGCAGGAGCTCACTAAGGTCTTCTTCTCTCTCCAACTCGTGTATATATGGGAGCCAGGGAATAGTATTTGTCCTGATGACTTGCTCTTTGAGTCGTGCCTCAACATTCATCACCAACTGATCATTGCTGACACCCAATGAAGATATTGCCGCCTCGATGTATATACCTGCTGCTGTTGTATCATATACCAGTTCACTCACATTCTTTTGAATGCGTTCATGAAATCCGATGTCTTCCCCAAATTCCTTGACGAGAATTTCCTTTAAGTAGCTGGATTTTTCTACTGAGTTATGTCCGTGATTTGAGATAATGCGCTTATAGTCCTGCAGCAGGCCTTGCAGTGTGCGAATTTAATGGTCTTTGAAGATGACTTGACGAATATGATGAAAGAAGAGAGCTTGGGCCTCTCGGAGGTTTACACGCTGCAGATGTTGAGTGCTTTCATCTGAAAGGGGCTTGTGGTCGCTTACATATTTGCGCCAGCACGCACGATGGTGCTGTTAGACTATCTGGGATGGATGCAATCAGAGTGTCAAGTCTCAATCTCATGACCTCATCTTCCAGACGGACAGTAACTTGAATTTAGTCCAGGCATCTACTGTTGATAGGAGTCAAATCTGCTTGTCACGATCACTACTCTTGTATGCCCCTTTCATGCACCACACACATAGAGTCTTATCGTGAAGGACACCCATACTGGAGCGGAGCCTTTTAGGTGCACTGGCCTCTGGGGAAGGGTCTTGTTGATCCGATGCTTCATCTCTTTCAAGACGTTCCTCGGATTTGTGTTTGCGTTTTTCGGCTTGAGAGAGCTTGCGCTTGCTGGATAATGATGCGTAACAAGTGCTATGCATGTGGTGACCCTTTGGTCCCTTCTCCCAATCCACATTTTCATGTATATGTTGAAACTTATCAAGTTCTTTCCATTGTAAAGACATTTGCCGGATGGATTCCCACTTCTCAGGTGTAATGTTTTCCAAACGATAATTTGCGGTACATCGCTTACCACAGAGTAAAATGCACTCGTATTCATTTAATGTCTTGTCTGGTAACTCTTCACTCTATCTTCTATTATCCATTATTTCGGTCACTTCACAAGTCGGCGATTTTCATCAGATGGGCATGCGATCCATCTGAAACAGTAAAAAAGTAATATTAGATATACACCGCAGGCAGAGAACAACAGTGATGATAGCAGCGAAAGTGAGGACAGTGATTCTGAGTGGCTCATACAGTGAATCATGTAGTGACAGTGAAGTGGCAGGTTAGTATGTACAATTAGTATAATACAATACAATAACAATACAATATACAATACAATACAATACAATAACCATTCCAGTGGATTTGTAATGCCAGAATTAGTGAAAAAGGACACCTCATTCGTCCTTGTAGCTCATCTGATGCCAGAGATATTACATTTCATGTTTTTCAAGATGGCGTTGGCGGCCATTTTGAATATTGGGCTCTAGCAGAGTTAGCCGTCATTTTTCAGAGGGGCATAGGAGCTAATTTTCCTTTAAAATGGTTCAGGTTGTCAAATCCATCGAGAGAAAAAGGTAGGAACAAAATGGTCACGGATTCCAAGCAAATGACCCTACTGTAATATGACCAATAGTCAAAAGGTAAATATATATATATATATATATATATATATATATATATATATATATATATATGTATATATATATACAGTATATACAGTATATAATATATATATATATATATATATATATATATATATATATATATATATCTTCATTTTAATTCATTTTTGTTTTGCCAAGTTACTGTTATGTCAGAGGATTACAATCGCCTATCATATCTATTCATCTACCATCAAATTATTATAGTATCAATGTAAGTCAAATCTCTTCTTAATGCTCAATATTGTTTTAATTTGGACTGCCGTTCTTGGCAATATATAATATGATTTACCTGTACGTGCATCTGCGTTCTCTCTCTCTCTCTCTTGTTTTCTCTTTCTCTCACCGACACACACACACACACACACACACACACACACATACGAAAAAACACTTTATATTAATCAGTGTGGGGTTTACAAAATGCTCGTGTTTGTTGTTCACGTGATTCAAAATATAGTTATTATCAATAAACTCCATAAAACAAAAAAAATCTTTGGTAATTGTTTATATAGTACCGGTATATATATAGTCTATAACATCAACAAATAATATTTCATGACATTTATACGAATCTGACAAACGCGTATTATATCCAAATGCCCACAAAGAACGATCTTGCTGAGAGAGAATGAATGTTTGTGAAGAAGAGTAGAGGGGACAATCCGGTAATTGAACACAAACAGCGAGTGAGAGTTGCAAACAAATATTGGTAAAAGGGCAATATTTATAGATGAATATATAATGACAATATATATATATATATATATATATATATATATATATATATATATATATATATATATATATATATATATATATATATATATATATATAAAGCCTCTACGATCAACAAGTATCTCATGAAAATGGTATAAAAATAGCAACATCCTCTGGGGAAAAACTAGGTAGAATTGCAAAAAGTAAACTATGAAAGACCATAAACAAGGGCAGTGTCATATATAATATCCCATGTATTGGCTGTGAAAAAGAGTACGTAGGAGAAACTGAGCGAGGTCTAAACAAAAGGATAACTGAACATAAGAAAGATGTAGTGCAACACAGAACATCAAACTCTCTAGTGCTACACATTGACAATACAAATCATCTACCTAAATGGGAAGCAGCCAAAGAACTAAGGATAGGGTTAGATAAACGGATGAGAAAAGCGTTAGAAGCTTCTCATATCACCCAAAAGGACGTATCCAACCACAGAGAGGGGTTTGTGAAATGGTCGGTTTACGCTGCTAATATAGCTCTAAAGTCAAAGGCAGGAGAAATTCTATAGTTTGTCTATACAGGGTATATATGTATATGTATATGTATGTGTATGTATAGGTATTTGTGTATGTATATGTAGGTATGTGTATATATATGTATATGTATGTATGTGTATGTATTCTATGTATGTGTGTGTGTGTGTGTGTATATGTATGTGTATGTATGTATGTATATATAATTATTTTATATATATATATATATATATATATATATATATATATATATATATATATATATATGTCTACATATATACCGGTATATATGTATAATTATATATGCAATACAGTCACAGCAATATATATGTATGTATATACAGTATATGTATGTTTATGTATATAATATATATATATATATTTTGTCAAACCTTTCCTGTTCCCAATAGTGAACAAATAAATAAAAGTCCGTTGCTGGTATCGAAAGGGATAAACAGGTAATTAGAGAAAGAAGTAAAGAATATCCCCGTCTCAGAGGGTAGGCTAATCGGATAAGATTATAAGATTTCAAATATCGCCATAAAAATGGCAGCGCTATTCTAGGATGCGAACAATGAATTTCCTGACTGTGTATATATTCTGTGAGTTTTCTAAAAATCTGTCAGTCTCTCTGAAGATGGGTACATAACATAACCCAAAACGTTAGAGAATAAGATTCATAGCTTTTCCCTGTGTTTTCTCCTCCACCCACTCCAGCTATATATATATATATATATATATATATATATATATATATATATGTGTGTGTGTGTGTGTGTGTACAGTATATATATAACGTTAATTGAAATACAATGATAACAATGATACCATAGACGGAGCTTTAGGAAAAATAGGATCTTATAATTACTGGGCACAAACCATTTTCTGACATCAATTTGATTTGCCGAACAATGAATGTGCTTTGACATTGTGTATTTTTCCCTTAGTTGTTTATGATTACACATAAACAAATATTATTAAATATCTTCCTGAAGCATTCCTTTATGAAATATGCTATGCCTATTATAACAGTTGAATACAAGCAAAACACTTCCTCTGGTTACGATCACAAGCGAAGTAAACATTTTAACTTGGTTGTTAGCACGTGTATATTGTATCGTTAAGCTTCTGATTTTGTCTTGATTAATCGCGATGAAGAATATTTTAGATTCTCAAAAAAAGAATAATAAATGTTGAGACTTTAACAAACATAATATTGATCAATCTGCGCTATTTCCATAAAGATATAGTAAATTCGACTAATTCAGAGCTAATATATTAACTTAGTATGCATAGATACATGAACCATATGTATAATCTGGAAGGTACAGACACACATACATAATTATGTATATTCATGTCCGTATATATATATATATATATATATATATATATATATATATATATATATATATATATATAAATATATACAGTATATATTCCAGTGGTCATGATGAGTTTGACTTCATATTCTTTATATATTTCACAATGCTTATATTTTATTATGGAATTCATGAGTACTAGGGTAGTAGACTAGGCTAGTAATACCATATGGAGATAATTGAGAACAAAACTAAATACTAAATTCGGAGTGAAACTACCCCAGTGACACCATGATGGCTGAGGTTGGGTGATGTCTTAGATTGTTACTATGTAATCAATCTATTCATAGGGTCACTAATACAAATACTGTCCATAAGATGTTGGACAAAGCAAATTGTGAGATGTATGTAGAGTAAGTACTAAGTAGTAGACTTATATTGGTAGGAATATCATATAATTAGCTTATAATTTTGTTTATCCAAAACACATTTGTTTTGTATAATTCACATCATATTATGTATACAAAATAGTCCAGTAGTACAGTACATTCCCCCCTGATACTCTAAGCCCTTTACAGTCGTAGGGCCGGCAACAGAGGCTTGATGGGGGATCATTTCCTTCTCCCCTCGAGCTTTTTTCCGGTCGGCTTGGCTAATTTTCCGTTTTTTGTATTTCCATTTACTATAGTTTTCCCAATCTGTTCTTATTATGTCTCATCTAATGGGCGATACACATACTTTAATTTCGATGCGATGCCAAGTATTTGTCCGTTCAGTATCGGTGGTATCGATTACCGATACCGAATACTTTGCTTCTAGTATCGGTTATTATAAGTATTTTCCATAATTATAGTGCAGGGGTAAACAAATATTTAGACCAGACATAAAATCAATCACCAGCACATGATTTATATTACTAATTATAAGACTAGATCAAATTTACTTTAAATTTTAGTCTATTGTTATAACTTCCACATAATACTATAACTATTAAAATAGCGTGTGAAGTTGCACATATCGATTTATAAAGGACTATACTTTATTTGAGTGACGGTAAGACAGTGGTTGTAAGGGATCGTAAACATCAATGTGTTTTAAACTCTTCAAAAACTGAAAATATATTTCTCCCAACTTAAAAAAAAAAAAAGGGAGCACCAATTAATAAATAGTAAGCAAATTACTAAACTATAGTCAATTACTTTTCTATTAGGCCTATAGACCCATATTAATTAGTCATCATGTTTTGATGACTAAACAAAATGGGTCTATGATAACAAAATAACAGACTATTAGCTATTATTTGGCATTCTATCTATCTATCTATTGCCTGACGCCGTGATCCCCGAAGGTGTGGCCGCGAAAGAACCGCCCCCATGCACCTCTGTCCCCAGTCAGTCGACGCCCCTCCCCCCAACCAGCACCGCCTTCGTTCATGTACTTCCTCACTCCATCCTTCCACCTCTCATTCTTTCTACCTCTCCCTCTCTGTCCCTCCACCTCGTTCTCGTACACCCTCTTAGTCATTCTCTCGCTTTCCATACGTTCCATATGGCCGAACCATCTCAAGTTGTTCCTTTTCACACTTTCCAGCACATCTACCTCCACACCACACCTCCTTCTTACTTCCTCATTAGTCTGTTTATCCCTCCATGTAACTCCGCACGCACATCTTAAGTAATTCATTTCCACTGCTCGCATTCTTGGTCTCTGTCTCTCAACCAACGTCCATGCTTCGCTTCCGTAAGTTAGTGTCGGGATTACCACACTTTCATGCAAGGACTTCTTCACTTCCATACTAACCACCCTATATCTTGTTACTGCTTTCAGCATTCCTACAACCCTCTTCCCCTGTTGTACCCTCTCCCGCACTTCTTCATCCATAGTCCCATCTTTACTCAACACACTGCCCAGATACTTAAAAGAGTTGACGATCTCCATAGCCTGACCGTTCAGCTTCACCTCACACTCTGTGACTTCACCCCTTTCGAAGATCATAACCTTGCTCTTCCCCGCATTTACCTTCAAATTCCGTTTTTCGCACACTGCTCCAAACTCATTTACCAAACCCTGCAACTCCCATTCATTATCACTCATCAGAACTGTATCATCCGCAAACAGCAGCATAGGTAGCTTCCACTCAATTCCCTCCCATTTCAGCGATACACTAACATCCACTGCTCTTGATAGTATTTCTTTCATGACTTCATCCATATATACAGTAAACAACCACGGGGACATCACACACCCCTGTTTCAAACCAAAATTCAGGTCAATGAACTCGCTCTGCTCACTCTCCACAAATACTGCTGCCTTTGCACCCTCATACATGCTCTTCACTGCTTTCAGCAACTTGCCATCTACTCTGTATATTCTAAGTACTTTCCACAAACCTTCTTTATCCACTCTGTCATAGGCCTTCTCCAAGTCCATAAAGGCAACATACACCTTTTGTTTCTTCTCCAGATATTTCTCCACAACACAATTCAGGGTAAAACTCTGATCTACACATCCTCTTCCCTTCCTAAAACCTCCCTGCTCGTCGCCTATCCATTTCTCCGTTCTCACTCTCACTCTCTCAATCACTAACCTTCTGTATACCTTCCCTACTACGCTTTGGAGACATATTCCTTGGTGGTTACCACACACTCATCTTTCCCCTTTGCCCTTATATAGGGGGACTATTATGCCAGTCTTCCAGTCATCAGGTGCACTCCCCTTCTCCCATGCTAGTTTGCAAATGTTCTATACCCATTCGATCACTATCTCACCACCATACCTCAACATTTCCCCACACACTCCATCTGTTCCTGGTGCTTTCCCCAACTTCACTCTTTTCATGGCTCCCCACACTTCTGACCTCCTGATCCCCACCTCCTCCTCCACTACTTCTCTTCTTCTCCCTCCCATACCATATCCAGCTATGTTTGCTGGCTCTTCATTCCTTACATTTAGCAACTCATTGAAGTACTTCCTCCATCTTTCGACTCTCTCTTGCTTCTCGGCTAGCATTCTCCCATTTTTATCTTTCACACCCTAACTGTTTCCCTTGCTACCTTCCCTAACTTTCTTGACTTCTTTCCAGAACAGTTTCTTACTCTCCCTCCATTTTACACTCAGATTCCTTCCAAATTCCTCATCTACTCTTCTCTTACTTTCCTTCACTACTCTCTTCACCACCCTCTTACTCTCCATGTAACTCGCCCGTTTCTGTCTCTCGAAACCTTCATTCACTCTACTACCCAACCACTCTCTATATGCTTTCTTCTTTTCTTCCACATCTATTCTTACCTCTTTTGTCCACCATGCTGTACCTTTCACTCCCCTCCCTCTTCTCCTCACTCCACACACCTCCTCACATGCTGCACAGATCTCATCCTTAAACACTTTGCTCATCTCCTCCACTTCCTCATAACTTCCAGGCCGAACCCACCTAGTTGTCTTTCCACTGCTCTCCTGTACTCCTCCCTGACTTCCTCCTCCTGCAACCTCTCCACCCTCCTCACCATTCCACCCTCCTCCCGCCTCCCTCCAGCTCTCCTCACCCACTTCTTTGGATCCTAACCTTAGCTACCACTACATAATGATCAGACAGACCCCTTCCAATACTCCTATATACCCTAGCATCCATCACAGATTTCTTCATTCGTTCATCCACACATACATAATCAATCAATGACTTTCGTTCCACCACTGTCATATCCTTCATCGTCAACATCCGTTTCCACGTGTACCTGTGGATCATTCTGTGTCGGAAGAAGGTGTTGGCTATCCACAGCCTCCTCCCCACACATACGTCCACAAGTGCACTACCATTCCCATTCACCTCTGATGGTACCCCCCACCCTCCCTCAACTTTCCTATTATTCCTATTATTTGGCATTAATTGTATTTATTTCACAATTATTTTGCATGTGTTGCTATAGTACTCATAACGCTTGATACCAAGCCTACAGAATCGATACTTTCAAGTACAGAGGTGGTATTGGAAATATCGATACACTCACCACGCCGCCGCCCAGCCCCCAGCCGCCGCCGACGGGCGAGTACCCCTCCACTCCCAACAACATTCACAATGCCGTGCGGCATGCCTCATATAGCATCTTACAGGATTCCTGTTTGAGCTTGTCGACCATAAAATAATAGTACCCGCAATGGGAGGTTGAGAGGATGAACACCACTGAGAGCACGTATGCGATTGCGGAAGCAGTTCAGCTATTCTAACCGGCTTATATTCGCCGAATTTGTCACTAATAAAAATCTGCTTATTAAAATAGGACTTACGCTTCAGCGTAATTAGCGGTTTACGGAAGTGATTACGGATGTGCCCACCTCTGATATATATATATATATTGTTACGACTGGGGTTCAAATATATCAGGGCTCTTATTCATTGGACTAGTAATGGCATAAATGCTACAACGGAAAGCGCTAGATCCAACCTCTGATGTATATTCCCAGTGAACAAAGAACACAAATACTCTACAGAGTTCTATATACAATAATAGGCTATCAAACTCTCAATAAATGTGCGTCTACTCTAGGCTTAATGTTATGTGAAAACAGCCTATTACTACCTATAACCGAAGGTGCTTGGTTATGGTATGCAAAGTAAGGTGGTAAGAGAAGTTACAGCTTACGTTACTTTAATCAATAAATGTCAGGCACTCCTGCATGAAAGAAAGTGCTCTAAAGTCCTTCAACACTAACAAGGAATCTTCTTTAAATGTTAGATGCTATAAAGATGCTCGCATCGGAAATGGAACCCAAACAGGCAGGCAGCGGAACAATGCTCGTGCAGGCTATGCACACAAAAAGGCAGAATATATAATGCTGTCGGAGCCAAGAATATCCTAAACACTACAACAATAATAATAATCGCCACAACAATGCAGTATTCCTATCAACAAAAAAGAGCCTAAGTCGTTTGTGTCTCAATACATCAAACTAGGCTGCGAAATGCTTGTGTAATAATAAATGGGTATGCATAAAAAGAGTAATTGGTTTAATATACTTAATGTCTACTATGATTGATAAAGTCTAGCTAGAGTCAATGATACGAGATACTGGTGCGCATGGCATGCCGCATAGCCTAGTGCAAATCTCAAGTCTGTGCGTCAAATATTACGTTATAATGAAGGGTAGCTCTCTTGAGAAACCTTAATACCGAAGTATTAAGCGTTCTCCTGGCGTACCTCAAAGACAAACAATCGAGACTAGAACAGCGCAGAATGGTATAGGCAAAAAGCCTTCATTCGTGCATGCTCTACTCTCAAAGGCACACAGACTAGAATTTACTCAATCAACTCCAGTTCTCAGGTATGTCGTGCCGCTTTTAACTAAAGCCAGCACTCATAGGAAACAATACCTTATAATATCAGACTCCTAGTCTAGCATTATCTAATCCAGCAGAACACTAATAATTAAAGGAAGCAGTACTAAACAATATGAATGCCAACCAATGCTTCGTGATCAACTTATCTTAACAACTAACATACATAGGTTATATCAGACCTTAACGCACAATACAACTGGCCAGCATGAAGCTGATTTTGCAGAGTTAACCAGAGGGGATATAATGTTAATAAAAGGTGGTGAAAGATAAGGAAAATGAGAGAGATAGGCAGAGGAAAAGATTCTCAGGTACAGAGTAGGGGACAGGTAGCAAGGGAAAAAGATGGGTGCATTCTAGAAACCAGATCTGAGGGAGAGAGTGGCGAGGAACTGTATATATACTCGCACCAGCTCGAGCCGCGTGGGAAAAAAGCGGTTACAAGTCCTCTAGCCACTAGCAAGGGAGCTAACAGCATGGAAAGGACCTCTCAACCAACCCCCACGAACGAGGCAGCCAGCCGTGACGTCATCGAGCGGGACAAAAACACTACGCGCTCCCTCTCACTCTGTTCTACTCTCTCTCTCTCTCCCAGATCCCTTCATTACTAGTTAATGATAAAACATATACTTTACAATTAAATATAGAAAGCCTTGACATGGGTGAAAACAAAGAGCCTTTCTGGACTGCCCATGACACGAGCTTTCATATGAAATAAAGCACACTCTAATACATAAACTGTAGCCCCATCCACTGCCCTGGCGATCCTAGCGAGTCACTGTAGGACAAGCCATGCGGTTCTAACGGAGTGGTTAACGTCACAATATATATATATTATCTCACAAATACACGTAAGCTACTAAATGTTTTTATACTCTCATCAGGGCTCGAACCACCAACAAACAGGATGATTGTCCATGCGTTAATCAACTCTGCCATGGCATGATAAAAGGATACTTAACCTTATCCTATTTATACTAGGGAGAAGGGAAATCCTATTTGGAGAATGTAATGCAATTAATACACAAGCCGTAAGATCCATATTCCAGGATACCATTTTTTGTCTACGTGGATGTGGGAGACAAATGTCAAAACTGCCTGTGACGTGTGCCTCCCCCAGAGTTGAAAGAGTGACAGGGCCGAAATCAAGGGATGTCCGATTCAAAATACCTGAACACACAGTTTTGAGCAATTTAAATCTTAGGATGAGGGAAAGAAAGATTCAGGAAGAAATTTCCAGAGCTAAGCTGTTCAATAGAAGAAAGATTGGGATATTTACACATAACCTCACACAACTCAAGCCGAAATTGATTTAATTTGATTCTAACCCAACCAAGTACGAGAGTCATAAATATTAGCTATATCTCACAAATACATGTGAGCTATTAAATGTTTGTATACTCTAAATGGGGCTCAACCCACCGTCAGTCAGGACGACTATCCATGCTTTAACCAAGTCTACCATGGTGTTATAAAAGGATACTTAACCTTTTCCTATTTACATAATAATAATAATAACATTAATAATGAAAATAATAGTTGTAGCAGTAGTAGTAGTAGTAGTAGTCTATCTATCTATCTATCTATCTATTGCCTGACGCCGTGATCCCCGAAGGTGTGGCCACGAACGAAACGCCCCCATTCACTGAATGCCAAATACCGTTATCCACGACTTATATAACCTCGGGACACTCCCTCTAAATGATGTAATACCTTACATTAGGTATCTTATAGAACTCCCCTCCACTACTTGATAAGGTAACATAAAGGGGTGTGGTTTAAATTCAACATGCACACCCTATGCACGCCCCAGGCAAATGATAGCCATGCCCTGGTCACATGATATAGAGAGGATCTAATATGCTGACCATTGTATGGTTCCCATGCCCCCTGTCTGAGAGGTCAGAAGAATACACTCTAGTTTCCTGTTGAATACAATAGGTGAATATAATACAAGAAATACAATGAAGATTATATCTATGCTAAGGTATTATAATAGGAATATAAGTAAAGTAGTTAAAATAATGAGTAATTCAAGTAAATATGTAAGTATGGAATAAATTGGTTAAGTAAGCAATGGGACTATATATCAAGACTTCTTTTGAATGTGTCAATTGTCTCACATTGTACCACTTTCTCTGGCAGTTTGTTCCACTCAATGACCACACTGTAGGTGAAGAAGTGTTTTGTGACATCGAGATTCAACCTCTTGGTTTTTAATTTCATTCCATTTCCCCGAGTTAATGAATTATTATCTATTTTGAAAAGTGAATCTACATCAATTTTGTCAAATCTCTTTAGTATCTTGAAACAGTCAATTAATTGACCTCGCAATCTTCTCTTACGTGATTTTTTTTTTTTTTTTTAGTCTTTCATAATAAGATTTATTTCTTAGTGACGGAATCAACTTTATCGGTCTACGCTGCACCGATCGAGTTTCTCAATGTCCTTGCTCAGATAAGGAGACCAAAATTGCACGCCATATTCAAGATGGGGCCTCACTATACATTTACATAAAGGTACTATAATGCTCTCATTTTCATAAGTAAAATTTCTCTTAATATATCCCAATGCTGGATTGGCCTTAGTCGCAGCTGCTGCACATTAATCTGAGGTCTTTATGTTTTCAGATATAAGAACCCCCAGGTCTTTAACTAATGCACTTGTTTTGATTGGGTGGCCTTTCATCTTGTATTAATATTATGTGTTTTGTTATTACATATTTGAAAAACCAGGCATTTGTCAACATTGAATGGCATTTGCCATTTTTTCGACCACTCTACTATTAAATTTAAATCAGATTGCAGTTTATTTCTGTCTTCTTCGGTTAATACTGATTTTCCTATCTTTGTGTAATAAGCATACTTTGAGATAGTATCATTCAGTTCAACAGCGATGTCATTTATATAGATTAGAAACAAAACTGGCCCCAGGACCGATCCCTGAGGCATTCCACTATAAACTGGCTCCCACTCAGATTCTACTCCATGTATCACAACTCTCTGCCTTCTGTTTGTCAGCCAGCTTTGTATCCATGTATGAATATTTCTTTTAATGCCCAACATTTCCGATTTTTCCAATAATTTCCATGAGGTACCTTATCGAATGCCTTTTGGAAATCTAAGTAAATGATGTCTAATGATTTAGTAGAGTCGTTATATGTAAATAGTTTATCATAACATTCTATCAAATTTGTTAGGCATGACTTACTGGATCTGAAGCCATGTTGGCTATCTCTGATTAACTTGTTTGACTCAAGATAATCTACTATCTTGTCTCTCAAAATTGTGTCAACAATTTTTCATATGATTGGGGTTAAACTGATTGGTCTTTAATTACTTGCTTGGGCTTTATTTCCTTTTTTAAATATTGGTGTAATAGTTGCAGTTTTCCAATTACTAGGTACAGTTTCCTGGTTGAGCGACAAGTTAAATATGAAAGGTAAGGACTGAGCATTTTCTTCTTTCACGATTTTCAGATTTGTTGGGTGAATATTATGCGGAGCAGGAGTTTTATTATTATAATTATTATTATTATTATTATTATTATTATATATATATAAACATTAGGCTACCATAGTGCGGTGGGAATATGAACATGATTAGATTAATATCCAGTATTCGAGAATGGATAATAATTCGTAGGCGTGTGCATAAACCTTTAACCCCTTCTGTACCGGCAACGTATGTTATATTAAATTCTAGCAATATTTAGACAATGTTATGCAGCTTAGAAAGGATCTGTGGTAGTTAAAAGGGTTGATTGTGATAGTTCAAAGTCTTATAATTGCTAAAGATCCTTCCTAAAGTGAATAAAATCGATTAGTAGGAGCCAGAATAAAATTAAAAGACGTCGCCGGTATAGAAGGGGTTAACCATCTTGGTGGTGTAATGGTTAAGGTGTCTAAAAATCGGTGTGTGATAACCCGGGTTCGAATCCTGGTGGATCACATAATAATTATATGCTTTCATTAATTTCATTGGAGGTGTTTGGTGTTGTAGTGAAATAATTAACAAATAGATTACCAGTAGGTTCCTCTTACTTAAACATTAGGCTACCATAGGGCGGTGGGAATATGAACATCTATCTATCTATTGCCTGACGCCGTGATCCCTGCAGGGGTGGCCACGAACGAACCGCCCCCATGCACCTCTGTCCCCAGTCCGTCGACGCCCCTCCCCCCAACCAGCACCGCCTTCGTTCATATACTTCCTCACTCCATCCTTCCACCTCTCTATCGGTCTACCTCTCCCTCTCTGTCCCTCCACCTCGCTCTCGTACACCCTCTTAGTCATTCTCTCGCTTTCCATACGTTCCATATGGCCGAACCATCTCAAGTTTTTCCTTTTCACACTTTCCAGCACATCTACCTCCACACCACACTTCCTTCTTACTTCCTCATTAGTCTGTCTATCCCTCCATGTAACTCCGCACACACTTCTTAAGTAATTAATTTGCACTGCTCTCACTCTTGGTCTGAGTCTCTCAACCAACGTCCATGCTTCGCTTCCGTAAGTCAGTGTCGGGATTATCACACTGTCATGCAAGGACTTCTTCACTTCCATACTGACCACCCTATTTATATATATATATATAAATATACTGTATATATTATATATTGTTCAAGAATATGAGAGATAGCAAGGGTCGGAAGGTGTGATGATGATAATGATGACAGGGAGAGAGAGAGAGAAAGGGAGAGTGAGAGTATTTTACATAGATACACAGACTGCACAGACCTTGCAGTCCCTACCAGGCAATCCAGACTCAATTCTAACACATAATTTGTTACAAAGTGGAAGGTAAAGACAGCTAAGCAGAATGCTTCGCGAGAGATAGAGAGAGAGAGAGAGAGAGAGAGAGAGAGAGCGGGGGTGAGAGAACATATTCATAATATGTTAAACATGTATTCATTTTTATATTTGTATACAATTAATGGCAGAAATATTACCAGAAATGGGAAGGAAACTCAACTGACTTAATTAGTACCCTAAATGTACAGTAAAGCCGTAGATGATAAAGATTGAAAAGGCATATCATCTCAAAATGTTATAAAGCCTAAAACCTAAAACAAAATACTCAAAACAGGTTAGAAAAGATTGGAATGATTGCTACAGTGATGAAACAAGTCAAGACAAAGATATTATCGCAAGGTGTACGTTAATCAATTCCGTACGAGAACGCCAATTTATTTATTTATCTATTTTTATTTATTATTTGTTTATATTTGTTTGCGCTCATTCGTTTTTCTTTTAAATAAGGAAGCATTAGTGGGGAGTCAATAGGTGAACTGTAACCAGTTTTATTCATTAGGGTGGGCAAACTTCTGTGGCTCTCTTTGCAGGTCCGGATGGGTGGGGCATCCGCTATGTGGTGTTAAAAACTTGCATACATTTCTTAATCCCTAGGTGTATTCACTTTCCTGCATGTAGGGGACTCATTAGGTTGTCGACTGTTATCACTATGTGGCCGGATGGGGTAAGCAAATGGTCTCCTATTATTGTACAGGCCTTGAAAGTTTCTGCGGATAGCCAGGAGGGGAGCATCTTGCTTCCCAGGCTTGTATTCGATTTAGGGCGAGTTTTGGGGTACTTCTTTGTATACCGAGCCTACCTGTTGATCTGGCGGTTGTGATAAAAAGGAGTAGAAAGAAAATCAAGCAACAACAGGTTTAGTGACCCTTCTTGGCTGCTTGTCTTCCAAAACACTGAGGATCAAGTGTCCAAACATTTGTTTAGAGTGGGTAAGGCAACATTGGAAAGGGAACTATTGCCCTGGAACTAATGTCCGTGGCAGGATTAGGAAGTTAGTAGGGGACAGATGGGTTAGTAACTGAGGGGGGTATAAAATAAAGTTATTAATTTACAAACGCAGTCAGTCACGGGTTTGATGCGAGATATTTGTCTAGGCGAAGTTTAAATGAATCAACGGTGCTGCAGTCTATAACGTCTCGGGGAAACCCATTCCACAAGTTCACAACTCAATTGAAGAAGAAATTCTTAGATTCGTGTGAGGTAAAAGATTTACCAATAATTTTGCAACCGTTTCCCAGCGTGTAATTAGATTGGTCGATAGTGAAGTACTTACTACAGTTCATATTGTCGATGCCTTTGATGATTTTGAACACTTGAATTCAGTAGCCTCTTAATCTGCGCTGTGTTAAAGGAAATAGATTTAATTCTCTAAGACGCTCCTCATATGGATTGTTCTTTGGGCTAGGTATAATTTTGGTAACTCTACGTTGAACTCGTTCTAGCTTGTCTATATATTTTTGGTAATAAGGGCACCAGGATTGAACGCAGTATTCCAGAAGAGGGATGACTAAGGAATTCTAAAGGGTTAGGATAACTTCTTTAGATTTATGCTCAACTGACCTGTCTATAAAGCCAATTATTTTGTTTGCCTTCTTAACAGCTTCTGAACATTGTTGACTCGGTTTTAGGTTACTCGTTATTGTTACTCCCAGATCAGTTTCTCTGTTTACATTCTTAAGCTGAGTGCCATTCATCGAATAGTTTGCTTTCTCATTTTGGTATCAGATATGTAGTACTTTACATTTATCCGCATTGAAACTCATTTGCCAAATTTGGGCCCAACATGACAACTTATCTAGATTGTGTTGCATATCGTCAACTTGTTCTTTTGAGAGTACGCCATTTGCAATTTTGTATTGTCAGCAAATTTTTAGATTGTACAGGTGAGACCCTCATCTATGTCGTTGATGTAAATTAGAAAGATAATTGGTCCTAGTACCGATCCCTGGGGTACCCCGCTACTTACATTGGTCCATTTAGATGCCTTACCGTTTATGACTTCTTGCTTTCTGTCACTAAGCAAATTTTCTATCCATTTCAACACACCGTCTTGTATTCCATGCGCTTTTTGTTTTAGCTGTAAATGTTTGTGGGGAACTTTGTCAAAGGCCTTTTGAAAATCAAGGTATATAATATCTACAGCTTTACTCTCATCGTAGAGGTTGAGGATATCGTGGAAGAAGTCTAAGAGGTTTGTTAAACAGTTTTTTTTTTTTACGAAAGCCGTGTTGAGTATCTTTAAGTATGTTATTTTCCTCTAAGTGATTTACGAGTCTATCTCTTATGAGTGTTGCTAGCATTTTACATACAACTGAGGTTAAGCTAATTGGACGATAGTTACTGGGTAGGGCTTTGCTGCCTTATATTAATATCTGTGTTTTGTTGGCTAGCTTCCACTGATCAGGCATAGTTTCAGACTGCAAGGATGAAGCTCGTCCTTAGCTTCCTTTAGAAATCTAGGTGAGATTGTATCAGGCCCAGGCGGTTTATTTACCTTGAGTTTATCTAAACAATTCAATACTTCTCTCTCTGTAACGGTGATATTGCTTAGAACATCTGAATTATCAATCTGAATCGGCGATGGTGTAGGGATATCACTGAGGTCTTCTGTTGTAAAAACTGATGCAAAGAAGGTATTGAGGGCATTACTTATTTGTACTTCATGTCATTGGTGTATTCTCCATTTTCATCGACTTACGGTCCAACAGTTGAAGTAACTACTTTTTTCTTTCTGATATAACTATAAAATTTGATTGGGTTTATTTTACTTTGATTCACAACATGTAACTCCAAGGTCTTTTTATTTTGCTTAATTAACTTTTTGGCTTTGCGTCGTAGCTCTACAAATTTCACCCGTACTTCGTCATTTTGTGAGGATGTTAATCTATCATTAGCAAACTTTTTAGCAATCAGACCGTTTGAAATATCTTTATTCCACCATTTGGGCTTATCATTATGGCCTGTACGCCGTATTTTCGATGGTATGCAGTCTTGCACTGCTTATAAGAAAGTGGTTTCGAATACTTCCCAAGATGTATTTATGTCGTTATTGTTAATTAAAAAGCTCCAGTCAGTTTCTTTAAACATAGCTCTAAGTTTATGAAAGTTTGCTTTCTTGTAATTTGGGACTTTTTCGATGCTGCTATTTGGTTCGTTACTAGTAAACTTTAAAGTGAAAGTTATTTTACGATGATCGCAGTTACTGAATTCATCACCAACATTCAAATTCTCTATTAATTCTTCTTTTGTTGCAAGTACAAGGTCAACAACGTTATTACCACGGGTCGTCGGCGATCGAACAAATCATGATGTATCATGATGAAGAGGTGGGCGTGGTCAGGGTTGGGCAAGGGAAGGCGGGAGAGGCCATCCACATTTGTGTGGAGTGTTCCTGGTTGATATTTACTGTTAAAGTTAAACTCTTCTAATGTTCCTCTCCAGTTCGTAAATAAACAATTGGTGATTACTGACTTGCAAAACCATTGTAATTAGTGGTGATCAGTTTTGATTACATCAGCTTGGCACCTAATAAATATGGCTTGAAATGCTGTAAACTCAGATTAGAACAAGGTAATCCCTCTTGGTAGCTAGGCAATTTACTTCTGATGAGTTGAAGGTGTGGCTAGCATGGACCATGATAGGTTCTATGTCGCATTGCACTTGAACCAAAACTGATCCTATTCCGAGGAAAGCTACGTCAGTACCTAAATGCTAAAAAATCTTGGTTTACTCATGCCTGTTCTACTGCTGTCCGCAATAAGGAGGAAGCATTCAAACGGTACCGTCGCCTTAAAACTCAAGACTCTCATTCTTCCTATGTTTCTGCACGGAATCAAGCCAAATCTGTTCTTCGACTTGCCAAACACTCTTTCATCAATAATAAATGCACTGACCTATCCAACTCTAGCTCTTCCCAAGCTTTCTGGCATCTAGCCAAAAACCACTCCAACAATTTCTCTTCCTCGTCTTTCCCTCCCCTTTCCCACTCTGATGGTACAACCATCACTTCTTCCTCTGACAAAGCTAAACTCTTCACTCAAACTTTTGCTAGAAACTCCACCTTGGATGATTCCGGTGCTATTCCTCCCTCTCCACCCTCCTCTCTCTTACTTATGCGTAATATCCTAATCTCTTCTAACGATGTACTTTCTACCCTCTCTGGGCTTAACACTAATAAGGCGTACGGTCCGGACGGTGTTCCTCCTGTTGTTCTCAAAACCTGTGCTTCCGTGCTGACTCCCTGCCTAGGAACACTCTTTCGTCTCTGTCTATCCTCTAACGTCTTCCCTTCATGCTGGAAGTTTGCTCATATTCAACCTGTCCCAAAGAAGGGCGACCGCTCTCAACCCTCCAACTATCGTCCAATTGCTCTCATCTCTTGTCTTTCTAAAGTTTTTGAAACTATTCTTGCTTCCAAATTTCTTAAGCATTTCTCTTCTCATAATCCGCTCTCAGATCGTCAGTATGGCTTCCTTAAGGGTCGCTCTATTGGTGATCTTCTTTCATATGTTACTAACTCTTGGTGATCCTCCTTTCGGGACTTCGGTGAGACTTTTTTCTATTGCACTAGACATATCGAAAGCTTTCGATAGAGTCTGTCACAAATCTTTAATTTCTAAACTACCCTCCTTCGGTTTCTATCCCTCCATCTGTGCCTTTGTCTCTAATTTCCTTTCCGGCCGTTCCATAGCCGCGGTTGTGGACGGCCATTGTTCACTTCCTCACCCTATAAACTCTGGTGTTCCTCAGGGCTCTGTCCTATCTCGTATTCTCTTTCTAATTTTCATAAATGATCTCCTTAACTGTACCTTAATTCCCATCCATTCATACGCAGACGACTCAACCTTACACTACTCCATTAGTTTTTCAGAACGCCCCAGCCAGGAATCCCTTAACGACAAACGTAATGAAGCCATAGAACTCTTAAATTCTGATCTAAATACTATCTCCAATTGGGGCAGAGAAAACCTTGTTACCTTTAACCCTCGTCTAGTGGGGGGTTTTGGGCTATTTTGGGCATATTCAGGCCCTCCTGAATGATCAATCAAGTATCTGCATGAAAAGATATGTATTCAGCAAAAAACTAGGCACTACAAGCTTCAAAATGAGACCAGAACGAGCTACGTAGCACTCGTCGTTTTCATGCAGTGGTACCACTAACATGGGAGTTTAGCGTATAGCGGCATATTTTTTCCAGCTACGCTCACTACTGGCTACACTGCCGGCCTCTCGAGAACAGAGGGAGCTTGAGTCAGTGGGCGGCGGTAAGCTCTGGGTGTCGGACGTGTGGCCTGCTGCGCTCCCGGCCATTTGCACTCAATTTTAACCCTTTAAAAGCCTTAATAATGCTCCTAACTTGCTGCTTTTTAGATACAGACTTAAGTCGGGCCCCGCTCTTTAAGTGTTAATGCTTCCAAAACCCAATTTCTCCATCTATCTACCCGTCAGGATCTCGCAGCGGACTATCCCTTATTCTTCAACAATACAAAAATCAACCCTTCATCTTCTCTCAATATTCTTGGTGTCTCTTTTTCTTCTGCTCTCATTTGGAAGGACCATATTACCATGTAAGGCAGCCTCACAGAAGCTGGGTGTGCTCAACCGCCTTAGGGGGTACTTTTCCCCAGCACAGCTTCTTGCTCTGTACAGGGGCATAGTGCATCCTTGTATTGAGTATTATTCACATGTGTGGGGAGGTTCCTCTCACACCGCTCTCCTAGACAAAGTTTAAAGGAAGGCCTTTCGTATCATTAACTCCCGTCCACTCGACAACTCTCTACAATCACTCTCTCTCCGCCGCAATGTTGCATCTCTCTCGCTATTCTATCGGTGTTCCTCAGAGCTTTCCCAGTGCATACCACCTCCTTTACGTAGGGCACGTGGTACCCGTCTTGCAACTCAATCCCACCCCTACTTTGTGCAACTCTCTAACCCAAGAGTGAAACGTTACTCTCAAACTTTCTTCTACTCAACAGCTGAGCTCTGGAACTCTCTCCCAGAATCAGTCTTTCCCTCTTCCTATGACTTAAATTGCTTCAAACTCTGTGTGTCCAGGCATTTTGGCTCGATAGTCCCTTGATTTTGGCCCTGTCACTCTTTCAACTATGGGGGAGGCACTTGCTATAGGCAATTCTGCCTTTTGCCTCCCTCAATCACATAGAAAAAAGAAAAAAAAAAGTATAAACACAAAAGAGTTGGATATAATTGGGAAAGGCGATAACGGGCGAAGATGGAAGGGCGTCTTATAGTTGATGGAAAACTTGTAGTCATTCGTCAATCCATTGGAAGAGTTCTTCTTTCTTGGTCAGGTTGTGTAAGTGCTTGGCGATTGAGGAAAATTCCTTCACAAAGCGGTGATAATTATAGGAGGCGAGGCCTAAAAAAGATCGGTCTCCTTTCATGTTGGTCGGTGGAGTGATTATACTGATGGTATCTAGTTTTTGAGGGTCTGGTGCAAAGCCCTCCTGGGAGATTACTTGTCCTAAGTACTGTATTATGGACTTGGCCAGGGTACATTTGGTTGGCTTTATTTTACTCCGGTTGTCCATATAAACAAACTTTCTGCTAATCTCTGGAGGTGTTCTTTCAATGATCTGGACAAAACAACTACAGTGATCTTTACAGTAGATACATCAGACTAGTGTCCCAGGTTAGGCCTTTTAGTATGGATTCCATTAATCTAGAGAATTAGGTGGAACTGTTACATTATGTAACTGTCTCTCCATATTCAAAGGTACGACATTAATCTCGTAATATTGTCCGCTGCTGGTGGAAAAAGCCATTTTCTGTTGGTGTGGTGCATGGACCGTAACCTACAAATACCCTGATTGCAAATCGAGAGTAAAGAAGATTTTGGCTCCATGCAACGAGTCGGGTAGGTTGTTGATTCGGGGCAAAGGGGTGGCATATTTTATAGTTGCGTTGTTTAACTGTCGGTTGTCGGACACAATATCAAAGTGTTCCATCTTTCTTTCTCACTAATACAATATGCGAGGACCATGAGTTGTTTGAAGAAGTGTCAAGACCGGCATCAAGCACTAAATGTCAATGTTTCTCCTCTTCCTGCTGTTGTATTTGGTTCTTACCTCTCAAAATTTGACGAATGGGTGCCCCATGAGTATTAATGTGATGCTTTAAGACGGTGGTCTGTGCAATGTCTGTCGCTGGGCAATTGCGAGAAAATACCTTGACAACGGAGGAGGAGTAATTCTCGTAAATCTGGTGGTTATGTTGATGAGAGGGGATTCCGGATATCTGACAACTGTGGAAGGGCATCGTGGGATCTGGTGTGTGGGGGGTTGAATTTAATTGAATGACACAAAGTCGCCCATGATTAACCCCTTTAGCAATATGATAGGGTTGGGGTGAATATTGGCAACATGGATAGATATTATTTTAGGGGGGAGAAGGGAGAGGGTGAGGAGGCAAGTATGGTTGGCAGAATGGTCAAAGTGGGGAACAACAGGAGGGGGTGGTCTGAGCTTTCTCTGTGTATACCTTCTCCCTTACAGAGAGTGCAGGGCACTCTCCTTTCAACACATTCCGATCCCTATTATGTCCAACTCTCTGACCTTGGAGTGGACCGATTTTCCCAGTATTTCTTCTATTCAACAAGATTTGGTAAGCTCTGGAACTCTCTCTCTCAATCTGTTTTCCCTCATCCTATGACTTACACTTCTTCAAGCTCTGTGTGTCCAGGCATTTTGACTGTAACGTACCTTGAATTTGACTTTCCATCAACCTATCAACTTTGGGGTGGACGCTTGTTGCAGGACACTTTGCCTTTTGTGTCCTCCGTACACATAAATATACACCTACTCTCTTAATTTAACCATGCATCTACTCTCTTACCCACCACTCTTCTACTCTCTTAACCATCCACCTACTCTGTTACCATCCAACCACCTACTCTACAACACCACCCACCTACTCAATTATCCCACCCACTCTTCTACCCACCTACTCTCCTACCCACCACCCATCTACTCTCCTACCTCCCACCTACTCACTTATCCCACCCACTCTTCTACCCACCACCCACCTACTTTCCTACCTCCCACCTACTCACTTAGCCCACCCACTCTTCTACCCACCACCCACCTACTCTCCTACCTCCCACCTACTCACTTAGCCCACCCACTCTTCTACCCACCACCCACCTACTCACTTATCCCACTCACTCTTCTACCCACCACCCACCTACTTTCCTACCTCCCACCTACTCACTTAGCCCACCCACTCTTCTACTCACCACCCACCTACTCTCCTACCAACTCACCCACCCAACCCTTTCTGATTAGCCGGAATTGGAGTTGATGTTTGCTTGCGCCAACTGAGTGAATGAGCTACTTGTGTAAGACAAACATATTTACAGAATGTCTTCAACATTGCGCGGGGTGGCGGGCATTCGCGTGTGAGTCGTTACGCTATTGACTCATTCGGTCTTCAGCAGCGGGAGGTTTACTCTGGCAATAACACGACTTTTACCGGATATCTAGTTTGATTTACTAAACATTCGTCTGTGATTTGATTCATTTCTAGTTTAGCTGGGATGTTAATTACGTTTTTAATGAGACCAAATTTACCGAGGCTCTATTACAACACGACATATAAATACCATGTCTTAATATTAGTGGAATATGAATCTATGTTTGTGAGAGGGGTGGAAATGAGTGAAGTTCTTGTGGAGTATATGGAGAGATAAACAGAAGCATGAGGAAGCACGTGAGCATCGGGGTGTGGATATGGATGTGCTGGGTTGTGTGAAAAGGAATATCTTGAGGTGGTATGGTCAACTGAAGCCTATCAAGAGTGAGATAATGACTACAAATTGAGGTGGAAGGGCAGAGAGAGAAAGAGAGTGCGAGAGAGAGAGTGAGAGAGAAAGAAAGAGAGAGAGATAGAAAGAGAGAGAGAGAGCGAGAGCGAGCAGACCGAGAGTGGGGTGGAGGGATGGAGTTGAGAGGTATATGAGTGTAAGCAAAGACTTTGTATAAAGAAAGACAGACCAGCCTTACGGGCAGCCCGGTCGGCGCTGTTCAGTATAGCCACCTAGCGGCCGATTGGAATAATCACTTCAGTTGGCGGGATCATTCAAGTGGGAGAGGTGTGTGTTTCTCGTACACGTGGATATTGATGGCCTATTGTTGCCACAATGGGTACTACATGATGCTATAAACTGCTCTAATAATACAAAGTTAAATAGAGACATGTTTGTTTTCCCTTTTCCCAATGATCCTAAAAGGCGAGATTTAACTGTGTTTTGTAGGCTAGGAAATGCATCATGATGTATCTGATGGCTGTGACACTGACAGTGTACCAGTCTTTAGGTTTATTAATTAACATGTTATGTGTCAGCCTGATGCATTAATGGCACACTATAATCATAATTAGGCCTATTGACAAAAATATCTATGAAAACTAAAAGATATTTGCTGCCGTCCATAAAATACAATTCCCTCAAGTTGGCTGCCTTCAGTGCCATTCACTAACTAAAAGTTGGAGCAGTTGTATATTCTGCTCTCTCGCTGCCAAGGAAGTTTATTTGTCAACCAAGGTTGTTCTTATTTTTAGAGTCTATGTTTTGTTTTGTTTTATCATGCATAGGCTATATGTGTTTGTGATTTTGTTGCTTAATTAAGTACATTTAATTGACAACGGATAATCTTGGTTTAATTAAGAGTCCTTAATATTGGTATCGATTGTGTAATTGTAAATGAAAAAGATCGAAACCAGTACATCTACACAGTATAGTGACCTTTCCAGGACCGGTGACCTACGTTTGACTTAATTTTAGCTACATTTATACAATCTTATGAAGCTTAGGAAGGATAAATGGTTGCTAAAAGCATTGAGATAGTCTGTAGCCTTTTAATTGATAAACGTCTTTCCTAAGCTTTATACAACCGTCTAATAGTTTAATAGCCAGAATATAATGAACAGGCTGTCACCAGTACTGAATGAACAGGCTGTCACCAGTACTGAATGAACAGGCTGTCACCAGTACTGAATGAACAGGCTGTCACCAGTACTGAATGAACAGGCTGTCACCAGTACTGAATGAACAGGCTGTCACCAGTACTGAATGAACAGGCTGTCACCAGTACTGAATGAACAGGCTGTCACCAGTACTGAATGAACAGGCTGTCACCAGTACTGAATGAACAGGCTGTCACCAGTACTGAATGAACAGGCTGTCACCAGTACTGAATGAACAGGCTGTCACCAGTACTGAATGGGCTAAAATATAGTTGTAACAATAATGATACATATATAAATATATGCATATTCCAATCATGTATGTCTTAATGTGAAGGCGTAAACGATTGACATTTTGTTTATGAGTATCATATTTGATAAAATGAATGTTTATTTGTGTTAGTGTACAGAGTGCTCGTGTTTTGCCCTCCCTTCTCTCTCATGCTTAGCCCTAGTAGTTTTCAGATTTAAGAGCCTGTAATTAAGGAATGAGGATTATTTTTGTATGGAGGCTCGGTGTGGATATCTAGATTATTAGAGTACGGAAATGTCATCTGTATATGAGAAAATAGGTCTAGAATCTTAGTACAGTTGAGAAGACCAAAAATTAATATCTGATTTAGAACTGGAGATAGGCCAGAACCCTGAGGAACACTAAAGTGAATAGGTTTTAGAAGTGAGCGATGGCTGTCCAGACTGCAGCTATGTAATGGTCAAAAAAGTAAAATAGAAACCGAAGGATGGTTGTTTAAAAACAGAAACGAAATCAGACATATAGAAACCGAAGAATAGTACTTTAGAAACGAGTTATTTGAGACCGACTTTCTAGTGTGAAGGTGTAATGGATCCAGTCTAGCCTCGTAGTGTACATATGGCAAATAGTAAAGCATATACAGTATTATATCAAACAGTATTATACAATAATTTACTGATAACATTAAAGATACAATTATGAATTATTTCCAGTATCTCATTCCCATCGTTCATCGGTAAAACTGATAAATTTGAAGATATCAAAAGTATATGCATGAATCAGTCCGACCAACATGAACTTCTCCACACATAATACACGGAATACGTATGCATTTATTGCTACAGGTACTAAGTACAACTGATAAAAAAATAAAAAATAAAAATCGTACTGACACTAATTAGTTAAGTATCTTTCATTGATATATACTCATCTATCTATTAACCTCTGAATAGCTCCTGCATTATTTTGTTTTCAGAATGTGCAAGTATGGTAACAATAAATAAATGAAATATTATATTTACGCATAATTCTGCTTAACATTATATTGATTTCCTAAATTCCTCAACTAAATAAACACCCACCTAAATGGAATATAGAGTTTTGCAAACAACATTTGTTTGATAAATGATATAATATCAATACTGTAGGTCACCAATCAAAGAACATAATATAACATTATTTAACATTAGATAATATTATTTAGTTTGTTTCATAGCTCGTTATTTATAGTGCAACGATTGGAGTGTTCGACCCAAACCAAACGTTCCAGCGTTTGATGGCTAGGCAAGAAGAGAAGGATGTACACACGATATTTTAGTTAATTAGTATTGGAGTATATAACATCTTGGGATAATAATGCATTGAAGGAGAGATGGAGGTATTAATTTGCACATTTATTTAGTTTATATTATTTGTTTTAATTACCTCCCTGTACCTCCAGAAAGCTTCAAAACCCCTTTCACGATGAATTTATACATTTTTCGGTAGAAAAATTTCAAGGCCGATTGCTTCTAAATTACAGGATCACTGTCGCTCGCCAGGAAATAACCGACACCTAAATGGTATGCGAAGTATTAATATTGACAACGAAATGGAGTGAAAAGGCTAAACTAATGGGCAGAACGTCTTAAAATCTTAATACTAATGGGGCTTAACATGAGGGAGAATAGGGGCCAGAAAAAAAACAATCATCTCCGCTTAACCAATCTGGATAACTCACTAGGTAACTCACAGGGTAAATACAAGGAGATGAGCACCGCAGAAACACACTAGCTAGTGAAAGGTCTTGATACAATTGTCTGTATGTTTCCAACGGATGATCAATTGAATCCCTACGCATCTTATTTCTCGAATCTTAATGGCAGACTATGATACTGCTATGTCTCTGCGTCATATTATTACTAGGTTTTCATAATTAACAACATAATGCGCTACAAAATCTAGGTAATAGCTGAGTAATCAGGATGGCAAGATAGAAACTCACCGTCAGCTGGAAAAAAAAAACAGATTATACATGTCCCACAATTGTTTGTGAACAATTATAGATTAAGGTGAGCTGTAAGAACTTAAAAACAACTACACAAAGAGAAAATTGTTCGTGGAATGATGCTACATTTATTCCTGAGAAATCTTGTTGTTGTTGTTGTTGTTCCCCAGGCTGTCTGGCCGAACAGCCCCAAGGTCTCGAGCAAGGCCAAGGCTATAAACGAGCGCCCCCACAAAACCCTCCCTGCTTACCGCTAACAAAGCCCAGGTGACCGAAGCCATTCCAAGGCAGGGAGCTGAGGAGGGCGCGGAAACGCCCGGGAAACCAAAACCCCACCCAAGGCCCTGTGCCCCTCAACAATTATGAAGGGAAAGTTGAGGGGCAAGGGAAAAATGTGACTCTTTGGCTCCCAATCTGCCAACTTCTAGGTTGGCAGTAGGGAGGTCAATCCACGGAAAAGACGCCATCACTTGAGATCTAGAAGATATATAAGTAAAAGGAAAAGTCAGAGTAAGCTATGGGTATGGCAGAGATCGCTCAGCCCTCACTCTGATAGACCAGCCCATCACCACATGACTAGAACCCAATCTTCTCAGCATCAGCTAGGAAAAGCCCTAGAAAGCCGCCTTTGGCGGGGGGGGGGGGGGGGGGATTGCTCCCCTATTTCAACTCATTTCGGGGTTGGGCACCCGCCATCTTATCATGCAATTAAGCTAAGAAAATTATGTTGTGGGGCGCTCATCAATTTATTTCCTCAACCTCTCTCTTTGCGCTTAAGTTTTCCTTCTTCCTTCCAGCTATACCTTGGTTCTTTTTATTTATTCGACTAGCTTTTTGTCCACCACTCGGCTTTCAGAACTTCCTTCTTCGGAGCTTTGTTGCCCTTCTTCTTTGCTTAGTTTCCAGGGCCAGGGCATCTGTGCTTTTCCATCTCAGACTTAACGTTTGTTTGTTATTTGGACTTTATTTTTCGATCATGTAATTTGCTTTGGTGATTACAAAGATGCAATGCAAATTAGATTTGTTTTTCTTTTTTACTTTGATCTTTGCGTATATTATGTTAAACATGGTGATTACTCGTAATACTTCTGCATAGATATTTGGTAATAAGGAAATGCACAGGGTTCAAAACGCATCCTGGTCCCTGGACAAGATTTACATTTCTTCCCTTACAATTGGATAGTCAAGATGTGGCTATGGTGGTGTTAGGAACAAGCACCCACCATAGGTCACGGGGATGGCGCTCTGAACATTCAGCAGCTTGCCAGGTGTACGAGGTGTACATCTTAGTGGTGATGCTATCCTGGCCAATAACAGTGTTGGATTCTTCGTTTGGCTGGCAGTAGGTGAAGGCATTGTCGGGAATAGCTCGAATAACTCGTCAGTGTTGTAGTCTATTTTCTCTAGCTTGACATTCTTATAATGATACGTGTACTGATGGTCTAGGAAGTGCCAGCCAAGTGCTGCACAGTGCTGGTTATACAAGTTCGATGGCTGACAAGATGTCAAGCATTTCTGGTAGGTCAGCTTGTGTTACTAGCCAGATATCATGCGGTGCTGGTGGTACATCTTTGATTGCTGCCAAATTATCTAGTGGAGCAGGTATAACAAATTACCGAGGGCCAAAGAAGTGCTTCGGCTGTGGTGGTACTTGCTTGATGTTGCCCTTGACAGGTATAGTCATGAATCTGGTTACAGTCAACAGGTGGAGAGTTGAGTAATAGAAGGGCATGCTGGAACCCCTTGAAGCGGGTGTTTTATAGCTAGCCTGTTGTTGTTGTAAGCCAGGCCATGGTATTCAGGGTTCATGGTGTTTCCTAGGCTAAGCAGATTTCCCAGTGTAGTCCCTTTATGATAATATCCACGAGTCTGCAGAACATTGTCAGGCCAAACTCGTAGATGACAATCTTGGAGGTGATAGGATCTGGCAATACCGCTTTGATGTTTGGTTAGATGTCTGGTAGTGCTAGTAGTTCATCTTGTGATGCAGTTGGTATTACAGCTTGAAATGATAAACAGTGCAGGAGGTACAGTATTGGTTGCTGATGAAATGTTTAGCATTGGTGATATCACAGCTTAAGTTGCTGACAAGATTTGTAGCAGTACTGGTATTACAGCTTACTAGGGAACCTAGATGTCCCAGGTTAAATTTTAGGTTGTTGGGCAGATGCCTGCTTGGTGGTCTCCTGGACAGGTATAGTTAGGAATCTGGTTGGAATCAGTTAGCAGATAATTGATAATTGCTAATGGCAGAACCCCAGGAGCAGGTAGCTTATAATGCATTGTGGTAGTGAGCCACGTTGTGGTAGTCAGGAGTCCTTGGTGTCACTTAGGTCACCCTCCTGGATGACAGGGAAGGATATTCTAATTTCCAATTTCTTTGGGGCACTGATGGTATTCTATGATAGCTGACTATAACTGCAAGTCATATGTTTATATTTAACTAAAGCCTTTATTATACTAATGCTTTAATTATTTACTATTGCATTTTGAGAGAAGATTCTTTCCGAAGTAAAATTGCATAATTTTTGATAAATTATATCCTTTTGAGTTTAATTAAGCAGTGAGATGTTCACGATATCGTATATTGGTTTAAGTTTAAATATTTAATTACCTGTTTAAATGCTATAGAGTAGCACAACATAACAATCTGATAATCATTCACTGAAGATATAATCATATTTGTACAGATTTTCCTTACTGAAATGCATTTGTATTTTGTTTTGTTACCACAATGTCCTTATATGTTTACTAAAACTATTCTGTTTCATCAGTGGCTTTGCACGAAAATTAGAGAATACAATTTGAAACTGTTCGCATTCTGAATAATTCACACAAGAGTTATAAGAGAATGCCAAGTTTTAATTGCAAAACGTCCTCTAAACTTTACAAAAATTACGTAAGAGAGAGAGAGAGAGAGAGAGAGTACCTAAATTGTAACACAATAGAATCCCACAACATATTGCACTATATTACTGTACCCAGGTTTTTGATGGCGATAAGGCCTAGAGCTGAATGTACAGTCTCAGTCAAAAGTTGTCTAATGCCCTTCCAACTTTCACTTTTGTGTATTTCCTAGCCTTAACACTATTTGCTCGGGGTTATTATTATATTTAGTTTAAATATTATTGAGGATTTTGCTTGTTTTTGCCATTTATGAATAATGCATTTTATTTTGTTCCCTAGGCTAACACAAGCACCTTCCCAGACTTCCTTCTATCTAAATAATGCCCACAAAGACCACTTTCAAGTTAAATTTGTAAATTTTTCTCTGGAATAATGTCCTGGCCAAAGGCTGATTTCACGCTCGCTATTGCTTGGCCAGAAAACAAAAATCGACGCCTGAATGGAGTGATGCGTCAAATTATCGCCAAAATATCGGTGTGCAAAGTTTTAAAATCTCCAAACTAATGGAGTGAAACAGGGGAGATCAAATAAATGAATAAATAAAAACCTCGGCTCAAATAGTGTTAACCTTATAAACAACAGTGTTGTGTTCTCAGTACAGAGTTAACTGCTCAATACCGGGAGCAGTGTTTAGGGCGGCTTAACTTTATTTGCTCACAGAGGGGGATGTTTGGTTCTCCCCTGTTTCGCTCCATTAGTTTTGATGATTTATGACGTTTCACCCCATTAGTTTGACGATAATTAAGACGCTTCCCTACATTCCGGTTTCTATTTTTTTCTGGGCAGCCGAAAGCTATAGAGTGAATTTGTTACTGTAATAGGACACATGATGTTCAATACCTTCATCATCCTCTTGCAACAAAACTGTTCCAGCACCTGTATTGCTAACATCAACGGCCATCTTATATGATTTAGCAAAGTTAGGGGTGGAAAGCACTGGCACATCGTCAATACAAACAACACATCCCTCCATGCCCTCTATTACAATGTTTATGAGCTTTTGAAATGTAGTTGGTGCGTTTTTCATACCATACGGCACCACTGAACATGCAAAAGTCTTACCAAAAGTTACAAAACATGGGATATATCTAGCATGCTATATCTAGCATTATTCTACAGATATTTTCACAGCAATTGTTCCGAAGAACTTGCTTCAATTGTGCCGCCTCTCACATCTTTCTCCGTAGAACTAGGGCAGCTGAGAGCGCCCATGAATTTACACTTTCTCCTCCACAATGCAGAACTTCTGCTTATCAAAATTAATTTATCCCCAGAACTAATACTCTTTGGAATTCACTTCCCTCGAGTTGCTTTCCACAAACTTACAATCTACAAGTTTAAATCCAGTTGTTAAAAACATTTTATGAATGGAGGATGCCTTTAGGCACATGGACCATTTTGTTTTATCTGTGTTTTTCCTTCCTCCGTTCATTGCCTCTTTAAAAAAAAAAAAAAAAAAAAATGCTCAGTCATAGGTACTTGCCAATGTCCCTTTAACAAGTCAAATATACAGATATACTGTGCTTTCCAAACCCTATCAATACAATCTTCCATACGAGCTATAGGGTAGGTGTTTATTTTGGTTATCTGGTTGACACGTTGGTAGTCAAAACAGAGCCGCTGTGACCCACCTGGGACTAATGTTACAGGAAAACTACACTCACTTTGGCAGGGCTCAATAATTTTGTTGTCCAGTAGTTCTGGATGTGGGGCACTTCAAAGGAATTCACAAGGTAGGGTGGCAGTTTAATCGCCTTTGCATCCCGACATCAACATTGTGCATCAAATGTGGTTGTCCTTTCTTTAGTGTCCCAGAATACTTGCTGATATTTCTGAAGGAAAGTCGAAAATTCCTGCTTCTCTTCAGGGGTTTGATGAGATACCTTACTCTCAAGATCAATTATGATAGCAAAATTCTGCCCCCAGACTAAAGCTCATTCTACAAAGGAGTACACAGGAAATCAAGCAACAAAAGGTCTAGTGACCCATCTAGGCTGTTTTTCCTCCAAAACACTGAGGATCAAGTGTCCAAACAGTGGCTTAGAGTGGGCAAGAAAACATTGGAAAGGGAACTACTGCCCTGGAACTAATGTCCGTGGCAAGATTAGGAAGTTAGTGGGACTGAATAACTTTCTGGGTCTTGGTGAACAGTTACATGTGAATCTGCTGGACCTGGGTTCAATCCCAGCCGTGGCGGACATATTTAGTGGGTATGGTAGTACGTCCTTGCATGTTTCACATGCTCGCACCCAGTCGGGGGGAAACCTCGACAACGCATACTGGCTTACACACACAACAAAGCTACTCCAACTGCTGCCTCTCTCTCCAACACCCCTTCACCCCTCTCAACACTCTTCGGAAAGTAGATACAAGGTGCCGTTGTAAAGGCTTATCCCTCAATACCATCATGTGACCTGGCCTGCAATACAGACGGGATTATCAGTGTCTCTCTTGTTGTTACAAATTTGACATGTTAATGTGACAAAGTTGATTGCTCTTTTTGCGGTCTGGCGTAGCAATGGCATAGTTGACATCACAGACTTTCTTCTCTACCATGTATGGTCCACTAAACTTGGTTAGAAGAGGTTGTCCATGAACTGGTAGCAGAATCAGGACCTGATCACCGAGCAGAAAATGGCATATTCTTGATTTCTTGTCATACCAAGTCTTCAACATCTGCACGACTCTTTAATTCTCTAGCAAGATGTAATGCCTTGCAATTGCCACATACTCATGCAGGTTGACGTAATATGTTTCCGAAAGCCAGCTTTCCTTCAACAACTTTATAGGTTATCTTATTACATGTCCGAAAAGTTGTTCATAGGGTGAGAAGCCTAGTGATTCATTTGGAGGCTCTCTTGAACCACACAGCACAAAAGGAAGACCCATATCCCAATTACTCTGGTGTTCCAAGCAGTATTTTCTTGGCATAGATATAGGTGTCTGATTATATCTCTCCAGAGGTCCCTGTGTCTGAGGATGGTATGCAGAAGACGTGTTCTGGGTGATGCCCAACTCTCTCAGTGACTGCTTGAGAATAATGGAAATAAGATTGCTTCTTTGGTCTGACTGTACCTCCTTAGACAATCCAAACTTTGTGATGAAGCCAAGCATCTTTACCTACATGTTTCACCATACAGGATACCATACAAGGAAATCACTTCAACCCATATTCCAGGATACCATACTGGGATTTCTAAAAGTTCCCCACGCAACTCATGTTTAAGTGATTTCCCTGTATGATATCCTGAAATATGGATCCTATGACTCGTGTATGAATTGAAATACATTCTCCAAGTAGGATTTCACTTTCCCTTAATATACATAGGAAAAGGTTAAGTATTTTTTATCTCGCCGTGGTGTAGTGGTTAAACTATGAATACTCGTCCTGACTGCCAGTGGTTCGACTCCGGCTGATATAAAAAAACAAAACAAAAACAAAATATATATACCGGTATATATATATATAATTATATAATTATATACGGTATATTAAATAACATATATATATATATATATATATATATAAGGTGAGTACTACGTACCCTACGTAGAGGAGGTGGTATACACTGGGAAAGCTCCGAGGAACACTGATTATTGTAGTAGCGATAGAATAGCGAGAGAGATGCAACATTGCGGCAAACGGAAAGAGATTGCAGAGAGTTGGTGAGTGGACGGGAGTTAATGAAATGAAAGGCTTTTCTTTCTGCTTTGTCTAGGAGTGCGGTGTGAGAGGATCCTCCCCACACATGTGAACAATACCCAATACAAGGATGCACTGTACCCCTGTACAGAGCAAGAAGCTGCGCAGTGGTAAAGAACCCCTTGAGGCGGTTGAGCACACCCAGCTTCTGGGAGGCTGCCTTAGCGAGACTGGTAATATGGTCCTTCCAAGTGAGAGCAGAAGAAAAGGAGACACCGAGAACATTGAGAGAAGATGAAGGGTTGATTTTTGTATTGTTAAAGAACAAGGGATAGTCCTCTGGAGGTTCCTGATGGGTAGTAAGATGGGTAAATTGAGTTTTGGAAGCATTAAATACAACAAGGTTTTCTCTACCCCAATTGGATATAGTAGCTAGATCAGAAGATAAGTATGTTATGGCTTCATTAGATTTGCTTTTGAGGGGCTGCTGGCTTGGGCGTTCTGGAAAACTAATTGAGTGGTGTAAGGTAGAGCAGTCTGCATATGAATGGATGGGACTGGATCTACAGTTGAGAAGATCATTTATGAAAATTAGAAAGAGAATAGGAGATAGGACAGAAACCTGAGGAACACCGGAGTTGATAGGATGAGGAGATGAGTGATGGCCGTCCACAACCGCAGCTATGGAACGGCCGGAAAGGAAATTAGAGACAAAGGCACATATGGAGGGACAGAAACTGAAGGAAGGCAGTTTGGAAATTAAAGATTTATGCCAGATTCTATCGAAGGCCTTTGAAATGTCTAGTACAACAGAAAAAGTCTCACCGAAGTCCCGAAAGTTGGATGACCAAGAGTTAGTAAGATATGAAAGAAGATCACCAATAGAGCGACCCTTCAGGAAGCCATACTGGCGATCTGAGAGCAGAGCAAGAATAATTTCAAAAACTTTAGAGATACAAGAGATGAGAGCAATTGGACGATAGTTGGAGGGTTGAGAGCGGTCACCCTTGTTTGGGACAGGTTGAATGAAAGCAAACATCCAGCAAGAAGGAAAGACGTTAGAGGAGAGACAGAGACGAAAGAGTTTGCCTAGGCAGGGGGTCAGCACGGAAGCACAGTTTTTAAGTACAACAGGAGGAACACCGTCCAGACCGTACGCCTTCTTAGTATTATGCCCGGAGAGGGTAGAAAGTACATCTTTAGAAGAGATTAGAATATTAGGCATAAGTAGGAGAGAGGAGGGTGGAGAGGAAGGAATAGCACCGGAAGCATCCAAGGTAGAGTTTTTAGCAAAAGTTTGAGCAAAGAGTTCAGCTTTGTCAGAGGAAGAAGTGATGGTTGTGCCATCAGAGTGGAAAAGGGGAGGGAAAGACGAGGAGGAAAAGTTGTTGGAGAGGTTTTTGGTTAGATGCCAGAAAACTTGGGAAGAGCTTGAGTTGGATAGTTCATTGCATTTATTATTAATGAAAGAGTGTTTGGCAAGTCGAAGAACAGATTTGGCTTGATTCCGGGCAGAAACATAGGAAGAATGAGATTCTTGAGTTTAATATATATATATATATATATATATATATATATATATATATATATATATATATATATATATATATATATATATATATATATATATATATATACATATATATATATATATATATTTATATATATTTATATATATATATATATATATATATATATATATATATATACAGTATATATATATATACTAGAATCAATACTCTCATCACGAGGGAAACGGAGAAGCAATATGAAGAGTTAAACCCGCATTGTGATGAACATCTTTTTTAGAACACGTTTTAGCTTAAACAAATATTGTATATCGTCGCTATGTAGACAACACATTTGTTGTTTTTCAATCTCCAAATCATGTCCCGCTCTTCCTTGACTACTTAAAATCCGAACACTCTATCATAAAATTCACTTGTGAGATTGAAACTAATAATAAACTACCATTTAGATGCATGTGTTGAAAAGAATGATAATACATTTTGTACCTCGATATATCGAAATCTACGTTCACGGGTCTCACTACTAGATTTTCCTCAAATATCCCTATACACTACAACATAAATATAATTACCACTGTAGTTACACGAACGTATCATAATGATCTGCTCATCTTTCATTGCATTTCACCTGGAACTTGAACGCTTAACCCGTCAAACGCGATAGGCCTCATGGAAGGCTTACCATAGGGAACGCGATAGGCCTCACGGAAGCAAGACCATAAAAAAAGCTTTCCAAAACATCCCAGGGGCTATCAAAACAAAGGAATTTGTCTCTAGGTGAGATAATTCCCCTCTAGTACTCATCCATGTGTTTATCACCCCCCCTCCCCTCCTTCCCCCCTCCCCCTTCCTCAATTATCACCTATTTTTCCTCTTATTTTCATCATTTATCGGTTATTTTTCTCTTCCGTGATAATGTAGCACAAGTGGGTTGCATAAAATATCATTATATAACACCCAGACACCGCCCACCCCTCAGTTGACTCACAGACAGCGAGAGGGGAAGGTTGCCTGTGGCTCTCTCTCGCCTGAGATTATGACCGGGTGGCCAATATCTTCGTTTTTCACCACCCAAATATTTGTCCAACTTATTTTAGCACTCTTGAAAGTTCATATATACATCATATATGTAAAATAAAAGCATTCTGAAAACAAATAATGCTCTATATTGTAAATATAACGAATTCTGTCAGAATCCAAGGCTAGAAATGCACAAATAAGTACCCTTGCCCCTAGGGTATTTTCGCGTTTAAGGGGTTAAGGAATATTCTTAATCTTAATGGTTTCCCTCTCAATTTTATAGACCCGTATAATGGTAAGCAATTAAATAAATTACGTTCAATTCCTATGAATCCTCAAACAGCTCAGAAAGCAGTGGTTTATTTATCTATTCCTTTAACTGGTAAAAGTTATTTTCTATACGAAACAAAGTCAATAATTTATTTCGAGAATGTTTCCCACAAATTAACTTGAGAGTTGTATTCAAATCCCATACCACATTAGCCAGCTACTTCAAGTTCAAAGACCGAATCCCCGAGTCTCTAAGATCCTCAGTGGTGTACAGTTTCAAATGTCGTGAATGTAAATGACCCTACCAACAATTCTCTTGAGACCTCTGGTGGACGCTTTTGAACTAGCGCCAGGGCTATGGTTGTAGACATCACTATACCTAACACCTTGGATATGCACAGTTTATCTCGATGTTTTGTGATTCTACACCTTTGTATTATGCAGTATAAGACTACACTACGTGCTTATACAGTATAGTAGTAAAGGGAAGTCCATATGCAGCTGATAATTACTACAAACATAATTATAAGCTGATGAATTATCATAACAAAATTGGCGGGAAAATACCTGGTGACTTTGTATTGTAAATATACCTGATTTAGGAATATGGGTGATTTTATGATATATAAAACAACAGTATGCATAAACCAAAGTATGTGTCAGCTATAGAGATTTCGACTAACTGCTTATAAAAGAGAATTGTTGAAGGAGAGGGAGGGTGGATAGGTCCGCGATGTCGCCAATTTCCCGCAATGCACCGCGGTAAACATTTCGTTCAGAAGTAAACATGGCGTTCAGTGCCTGTATCGGCCACTGTAGGCATTTATTGGTAGGGAGAATTCCACTTACATTGGCCGAACTAAATGCCATCTCACCTCTAAGATCGCGGGAACATCAGGGTAAGTCTTACCGAACTGGATTTCCCTTGTTCAAACCTCCTTTCTCAGCCGTCCGAGACCATTGTGAGTCATCAAACTACCCATTAAAAACAAATTATTTCACCATTCTTCACTCGTCGCCCAACGATGCAACATGCCTCATTGTCGAGAGTCTCCTTACCCAGAAACTCCGGCCTAGGCTGGGGTCACATGAGTACTCTAGGCCCTTGCTGTGCTTTTAAATTATAAATGTTATATGGTTAGTACTTGCAGTCTTCAATAAATGTAAATATCCCCCAACTAGCTTAGGATAATATACTATTAACAATATTTTTCGTACTATTAGCTCTCCATCAGGAACATTATGCATTTATTACTAAATGTTACTTGTTTTTATAACTCTCTAAGCTTACATAATACGAGCTTAGATACTCCATTCAAGGTAAATTAACAATCCTCTTGATGTCTTTCCCCTAAAACCACGATTCAGCTTTGACTTGTTGTTTGTTTGTTTTTAGGATTATACGTACTGTGTGTTGTATTTCATTTCGACCTCGGTGACTTTTCCCACAATTGTACACTCCGGAACAGCATTTGTTTAACACATTACGAGCGGGCCCGTCAGTTTATTTCCACTACCCGCCCAGCGTTTTTTGTTTTACCCTAAATGGCCTTGTTTCCGTGCTCTTTTTAATGCATAAACAAGAGCCAGAGCGTAATACAATTATGTATCACTGAAAGAGCATAAATTGAGCTTTCCAATGACACCAGAACCATCCTTCTACGACCACGCGTTCTCTTGCAACGATCGTGCAACACGAGAGAAAAAACCCTAAAATACGGTAATTTCCTCACATAATTACCTGTGTGGCGAGGTAGGTAGGGTGGATGTGTGTGGAGTAGATGTCAGTAGGCGCGCGGGGTCCGTGCCGAGCGGTCATGAGGTAACCTACGCTCCTACTGTCGCTCGTCTCTCTCTCAGAGCCATTCTTGCTCAAAAATTGCACACAGAGTTAAGTCAGGCCCCGCCACATAGTCCAGATTTTTAGATACGGACTTAAGTCGGACCCCGATAGACAAGGGTTAATCACCATCATTTTTGTTTAGTATTTACTACAGGATTTGTATTATTTTAACAATTAATTACCATGGTATTGGTCTCCCCTATGAGTTCATATTTTACTTCGTAGTATACCATACTTTATTTCAAGCGTCTTTATCTAGGCCTTTCTTTGCTTTTGTTTAAGCTGAAACACGTTCCAATATAGAATGTCATCACAACACCGGTTTTACTCTTTATATATATATATATATATATATATGTGTGTGTTTGTGTGTGTATTATACATTTAATATGTTAATGCATTCGCAGCAGTATCGCAATATAATAATGAACTATGTAATATATAGTTCATAATTATATATTATTTTCTTCGTAAACCGTTTTATCAATATTGTTTCCATAATAATTTAAAGTCATATAACGTTTTTGCAAAAAGTATTTAATAAATTGTAATGTTTAATTGTATATTATATAATTAAACATTAGAGTGTATCAAATATTTTTTTTGCAAACACGTTATATGACTTTTAATTATTATGGAAACAATATTGATAAAAACGGTTATGAAGAAAATAATATGGAAATATTATGAAAGTTTGAATAGAATAGCATTATGTATAATGTTTTGATAGGTGTTTGAAATGCTGATTCAACACGTATTTATCCTTGTATTCCCTTTATACAAGGATGACTATTGTATTATATGATTATATTTTGTTAAACATCAACAGAATCTTGCATTTATTTATAAGTTGTATGGAGAAAGATGGAAGGACAGAGAGGGAGAGGTAAACCGAAAGAGAGGTGGAAGGATGGAGTGAAGAAGTATATGAATGAAGGTGATGCTGGTTGGGAGGAGGGGCATCGACTGATTGGGGACAGAGGTGCATGGGGGGTTTTCTTTCGTGTCCACCCCTTCGGGGATCACGGCGTCAGGCAATAGATAGATGGATAGATGAAGACAGTTTTAAATGTATAACTTGGAGGTCTTCCAATGCTAAATATAATCACCGGGTGATACTCGGAATATATTTTAAACTTGACATGGTAGTTACTAAATAATACTAATTAAGACAAGTCTAAAAGTTGAGCCCGCTAGTCTCTTGTAACTCAGGGAGAACTGGAACAAACGACCTGTAAATCTACACATCGATTTAATGTTTGAATCTTCCCAAACTGTGGAAGTACCAGCTCGAATGCTCAAGTTCTTTATGAAGTTTGAGAAATTCGGGATCATGTATTTTGTTATTATAATGACCAGAATTTTGACACTGTGGAGTAAACCTAGAATAATTGTTGACATACTCACAGATGTACTGTACAATCACTTATATAGTTTGTCGACTTAGGTTATATTAGTTTGAATTTATAACCACTGGAAATTATTTATAATACTATTTTTACGATATGATCTGGCCGGGCCTCGAACCCAAGTCACCAGCGCAGTAGTCCAACAACAAACCACTGAAATATTGAAATACGTATACAGATATAATTATGACTACCGTGATATAACTACATGCAGTATATATGAATATATATTATGACTACAGACACTGTATATGACTGTAAATATATTTCTATACTGACATGTTAAGAAAATATCCATCACATCATCAACTAAATGTAGGTAATGTCCCGCCATATGTATGCATAATGTGGCGTTGGTTCATCATGCAGAATATAGCTTGCATCAATTAGGTCCCTAAATCAAAATATTGAAACCAGGATGTAGACACGTAATTTGATCTGAAATCAGTAGCAGATATTAATATATATGGATACAAAATATATACATAACATGTATTCAAATGTATATTTAATAAACATTTGATAGCTGCCATACTGTACTCTGAGTCAACACACACCACAACCAGTCAGGAACACCGTCGTGTGGATTAATTCAAGACAACATAATATAGATCGGTTTTTGGCAATCTTCCAAGTAGCACATGTTGGCAACCTTGCTGGGTGTTCACGACCCATCAATCACAACGATATCCCACCTTTATTACACCATAATCGTAATAACCATCGTAGTTTGGTGAATGACAATACGGCTCATATGGCCATATGTGAGCCTCATAGTTTTTGCCTAACAGTATATTTGCTTATACAAATGTTAATACCAATCTTTAGTTCAAAATCAAGATTTAATAACCAAACAAACCAAAAATTGTGTTTTACTTTTTCCGCTTGACTGCAAGGCCAAAGGGGATCTTCCGTAGGTGCAAGGTTCACGGTCCATAAAGTTGATCAAGGTTGGCTAACTTACTGCTTCATATCTCCCTCTCTCTCTCTCTCTCTCTCTCTCTCTCTCTCTCTCTGTCTCTCTCTCTCTCTCTCTCTCTCTCTCTCTCCTCCCATGTACTGCACATGTATCTTTTGTATCTTTCCCGTGCAGGTTATATATATATATATATATATATATATATATATATATATATATATATAAATATATATATACAGTATATATATATATATATATATTATATATATAATATATATATATTATATATATATATATATATATATTTATATATATACCGGTATATATATATATATATATATATATATTTTTGTTTTTTTGTTTTTTTCTATGTGATTGAGGGAGGCAAAAGGCAGAACTGCCTATAGCGAGTGCCTCCCCCATAGTTGAAAGAGTGACAGGGCCAAAATCAAGGGACGGTCGAACCAAAATGCCTGGACACACAGAGTTTGAAGCAATTTAAGTCATAGGAAGAGGGAAAGACTAATTCTGGGAGAGAGTTCCAGAGCTCAGCTGTTGAGTAGAAGAAAGTTTTAGAGTAACGTTACTCTCTTGGGTTGGAGAGTTGCACAGAGTAGGGGTGGGATTGAGTTGCAAGACGGGTACCACGTGCCCTACGTAAAGGAGGTGGCAAACACTGGGAAAGCTCTGAGGAACACTGATCATTATAGTAGTGATAGAATAGCGAGAGAGATGCAACATTACGGCGGAGAGAGAGAGATTGCAGAGAGTTGGTGAGTGGACGGGAGTTAATGATACGAAAGGCCTTCCTTTCAACTTTGTCTAGGAGAGCGGTGTGAGAGGAACCTCCCCACACATGTGAATAATACTCAATACAAGGACGCACTATGCCCCTGTACAGAGCAAGAAGCTGGGCAGGGGAAAAGAACCCCCTAATATATATACATACATATATATATACACAGTATATATATATATATAACTAATGCAAACAAATCTTGGTTTGCTCACGCTTGTTCTGCTGTCCGCAACTATCACAGTGAGAGCTGAACGACCTCTGCCATACCCATACTTTATTCTGACTGTTCCTTTTACTTATATATTTTCTAGATCTCAGGTGACGGCATCTTTTCCGTGGATTGACCTCCCTACTGCCAACCTAGAGGTTGGCAGATTGGGAGCCAAAGCGTCTTATTTTTCCTTTGCCCCTCAGCTTTCCCTTCATAATTGCTGAGGGGAACAGGGCCCTGGGTGGGGCTTTGGTTTCCCGGGTGTTTCCGCACCCTCCTCAGCTCCCTGCCTTGGAGTGGCTTCGGTCACCAGGGCTTTATTAGTGGTAAGCAGGGAAGGTTTTGTGGGGGCGCTCGTTTATGGCCTGGGCCTTGCTTGGGACCTTGCGGCTGTTCGGCCAGACAGCGTGAGGAACAACAACAACAGCAACAACAACAAGGAGAAAGCATTCAAACGGTACCGACGCCTTAAATGCAAGAATTTCATTCTTCCTATGTTTCTGCCAGGAATCAAGCCAAATCTGTTTTTCGACTTGCCAAGCACTCTTACATCAATAATTAATGCACTGAACTATCCAACTCTAGCCCTTCACAAGGTTTTTGGCATCTAGCCAAAAACCTCTCCAACAATTTTTCTTCCTCGTCTTTCCCTCCCCTTTTCCATTCTAATGACACAACCATTACTTCTTTCTCTGACAAAGCTAAACTCTTTGCTCAAACTTTTGCTAGAAACGCCACCTTGAATGATTCCTGGGCAATTCCTTCCTCTCCTACTTTTGCCTAATATCCTAACCTCTTCTAAATATGTACTTTCTACCCGTTTTGGGCTTCATACTAAGAAGGTATACGGTCCGGACAGTGTTCCTCCTGTTGTACTAAAAAACGATGCTTCCGTGCTGACTCCCTGCCTAGGCAAACTCTTTCATCTCTGTCTCTCCTCTAACATCTTCCCTTCATGCTGGAAGTTTGCTCTCATTCTACCTGTCCTAAAGAAGGGTGACCACTCTCAGCCCTCCAACTATCGTCCAATTTGTCTTATTTCTTGTATCTCTAAAGTTTTTGAAACGATTCTTGCTTCTAAATTTCTTAAGCAATTATCTTCTCATAATCTGCTCTCAGATCGCTAGTATGGCTTCCTTATGGCCCTCTCACACATTCACGACTTGGACGGTGACATGGCCATATTGAGTTTGGCAAAAAGTCGGGGAGTTGGAGCATGACATATTAAGATATGAGGCCCTCACGAGGCCATCACATACTCAGAACGAGCATGCATGTACTGAGACCGAAAACAGAACGTACCCAATACGAGGCACTGCGACTTCACTCAGAGACCTGGGGGATGCCAGCTCGAAGCATGCGATACCAACAAGAAACAACAAAATATTACAAAGTACCTACAACGTACCCCGTACGTATCGGACCGGGTACGTGCTGACTACGTCCAGGTTTTGTGACAAGAGCACTGCCCAATATAAAAAGGAGGGACCGACAACTGGATTTCAGTGGTGCCACCTCTTTGTAGTGTCTGCCGCATCTCGTGCTCGTGTGCATTGGTTTCTTCACTTGTCTGGATGGTTTCGCCATGTACATTCTGTGTACATACTGTGTACTGTGTGTGTAGATACTAATTTCGTGAGACACTGTTATATGTTGTCACTGGGTCAAGAAATGTAGGTGTGATGTAGGTAGGTGTGAATGTAGGTGTGACACCATGTACCCACACAGACTATAGTCTGTGTGTGTACATGGTGTTCCATCTGGCTACATGATGACTATGAGCTGGTCTCTCTCACAGGGGCTTAAGCATGTAAACATAGAAACCGATCTGGGAGTAACAATATCGAGTAACCTAAAACCGAGTCAACAATGTTCAGAAGTTGTTAAGAAAGCAAACAAAATAATTGGCTTTGTAGGCAGGTCATTTGAGCATAAATCCAAAGAAGTTATCCTAACCCTTTACAATTCCTTAGTCCGCCCTCTTCTGGAATACTGCGTTCAATCCTGGTGCCCTTATTACCAAATAGATATAGACAAGCTAGAATGAGTTCAACGTAGAGTTACCAAAATTATACCTAGCCTAAAGAACAACCCATACGAGGAGCGTCTTAGAGAATTAAATCTATTTCCTTTAACCCAGCGCAGATTAAGAGGCGACTTAATTCAAGTGTTCAAAATCATCAAAGGCATCGACAATATGAACTGTAGTAAGTACTTCACTATCAACCAATCTAATTACACGCGTGAAAACGGTTGCAAAACTAACGGTAAATCTTTAACTCGCACAAATCTAAGAATTTCTTCTTCAATCAAGTTGTCAACTTGTGGAATGGGCTTCCCCGAGACGTTATAGACTGCAGCACCGTTGATTTATTTAAACTCCGCCTAGACAAAAAATGTGCATGAAACCCGCGACTGACTGCGTTTGTAAATAAATAACTTTATTTTATGCCCCCCTCAGTTACTAACCCATCTATCCCCTACTAACTTCCTAATCCTGCCACGAATATTAGTTCCAGGGCAGTAGTTCCCTTTCCAATGTTCCCTTACCCACTCTAAACCACTGTTTTGACAATTGATCCCAGTGTTTTGGAGGACAAGCAGCCCAGAAGGGTCACCAGATCTGTTGTTGCTTGACTTTCTTTGTACTCCTTTGTACTTTGTACAAGTCATAACGTTTTTTCTCGTGGTGATGTCGCGCGACTTCCAACGACATGCCGCGATGCCACCTAGATGCCACACAGTAATGAAAGACGTACTTACAACGACATCTATCTATCTATCGATTGCCTGACGCCGTGATCCCCGAAGGGGTGGCCACGAACGAACTGCCCCCATGCACCTCCGTCCCCAGTCAGTCGACGCCCCTCCCCCCAACCAGCACCGCCTTCGTTCATGTACTTCCTCACTCCATCCTTCCACCTCTCATTCGGTCTACTCTCCCCCCTCCACCTCGCTCTCGTACACCCTCTTAGTCATTCTCTCGCTTTCCATATGGCCGAACCATCTCAAGTTGTTCCTTTTCACACTTTCCAGCACATCTACCTCCACACCACACCTCCTTCTTACTTCCTCATTAGTCTGTTTATCCTTCCATGTAACTCCGCATGCACTCCTTAAGTAATTTATTTCCACTGCTCTCACTCTTGGTCTGAGTCTCTCAACCAACGTCCATGCTTTGCTTCCGTAAGTCAGTGTCGGGATTACCACGCTGTCATGCAAGGACTTCTTCACTTCCATACTGACCACCCTATTTCTTGTTACTGCTTTCAGCGTTCCTACAACCCTCTTCCCCTGTTGTACCCTCTCCCGCACTTCTTCATCCATAGTCCCATCTTTACTCAACACACTGCCCAGATACTTAAAAGAGTTGACGATCTCCATAGCCTGACCGTTCAGCTTCACCTCACACTCTGTGACTTCACCCCTTTCGAAGACCATAACCTTGCTCTTCCCCGCATTTACCTTCAAATTCCATTTTTCGCACACTGTTCCAAACTCATTTTACAGACCCTGCAACTCCCATTCATTATCACTCATCAGAACTGTATCATCCGCAAACAGTAGTATAGGTAGCTTCCACTCAATTCCCTCCCTTTTCAGCGATACACCAACATCCACTGCTCTTGATAGTATTTTTTTCATGACTCCATCCATATATACAGTAAACAACCACGGGGACATCACACACCCCTGTTTCAAACCAACATTCAGGTCAAAGAACTCTCTCTGCTCACTCTCCACACGTACTGCCGCCTTTGCACCCTCATACATGCTCTTCACTGCTTTCAGCAACTTGCCCTCTACTCCGTATATTCTAAGTACTTTCCACAAACCTTCTCTATCCACTCTGTCATAGGCCTTCTCCAAGTCCATAAAGGCAACATACACCTTTTATTTCTTCTCCAAATATTTCTCCACAACACAATTCAGGGTAAAAATCTGATCTACACATCCTCTTCCCTTCCTAAAACCTCCCTGCTCGTCGCCTATCCATTTCTCCGTTCTCACTTTCACTCTCTCAATCACTACCCTACTGTATACCTTCCCTGCTACGCTTAGAAGACATATTCCTCGGTGGTTACCACACACTCCTCTTTCCCCTTTGCCCTTATATAGGGGGACTATTATGCCAGTCTTCCAGTCATTGGGTGCACTCCCCTTCTCCCATGCTAGTTTGCACATTTTCCATACCCATTCGATCACTATCTCACCACCATACCTCAACATTTCCCCACACACTCCATCTATTCTTGGTGCTTTCCCCAACTCCACTCTTTTCATGGCTTCCCACACTTCTGACCTCCTGATCCCCACCTCCTCCTCCACTACTTCTCTTCTTCTCCCTCCCATACCATATCCAGCTATGTTTGCTGGCTCTTCATTCCTTACATTTAGCAACTCATTGAAGTACTCCCTTCATCTTTCGACTCATTCTTGCTTCTCGGCTAACATTCTCCCATTCTTATCTTTCACACCCTTACTGTTTCCCTTGCTACATGCAACGACAAAAAGTCAGGTCACGACTTCGCACAAGATTTTAGTGTCGTCACTCAAATGTCGCGGTCTTCGACGGCAGCACGCGAGACTGCCAGACATGGAAAGAGACGTCGCATATTTAATTACGACATCATCACAAGACAAAAGTTGGCCCATGTCGCCGTTCAAGGCGTGAATGTGTGAGGAGACCTTCAACTTAGGAAACGCATAGCTATGGTATTTGAAACGTCCCGCCAGGTGAAGGTAATTTGCTTCATTCCTGACTAAAATCGTCATTTTACCATAAATATCGTTATTAATTACTCATATGCGGCTATTTTACGTTTAACATGAAGATATTAACATGTGTCAGCAATAAAGCAAGTGGGAATAGTATTTAGGGGGTGAAAAAGACGTATTAATGCTGACCGATCGTATCAGGAGGGGAGAGCTGGCAAGATGAATATGCACTCTCTCTCTCACTTCCCAAACCATACTGTTGTGTTGCAAGTGAAGTCTAGGATCTCTAACTGTCTCCCCTGTGACCCTGAGATAGTGGGCGGGAAATTCGCGCTGAAAATTACCCGATAAAAGGGGGAATAAGAGGAAAAATAGGTGGTAATTAAGGGGGGGGGAGGAGGGAAATGGGGGGGTTTGGACACAGGGGCAAAGTGCGTCGTTGTATTGAATATTGTTCACATGTGTGGGGAGGATCCTCTCACACCGCTCTCTTAGACAAAGTAGAAAGGAAGGCCTTTCGTATCATTAATTCCCGGCCTCTCACCAACTCTCTGCAAACTCTCTCTCTTCACCGCAATATTGCATCTCTCTCGCGATTCTATCGCTAATACAATAATCAGTGCTCCTCAGAGCTTTCCCAGTGTATACCACCTCCTCTACGTTGGGTATGTGGTTCCTCTCTTGCAGCACAATCCCACCTGTACTCTGTACAACTCGCCAACCCAAGAGTGAAACGTTACTCTCAGTCTTTCTTCTATTAAACAGCTGAGCTCTGGAACTCTCTCCCAGAATCAGTCTTTCCCTCCTCCTATGACTTAAATTGCTTCAAACTCTGTGTGTCCAGGCATTTTAGCTCAAACATCTCTTGATTTTGGCCCTGTCACTCTTTCAACTATGGGGGAGGCACTCGCTACAGGCAGTTCTGCCTTTTGTCTCCCTCACTCACATGGAAAAAAGAAATATAAATTTATATATATACTGTATAATTATATATATATATACATTATATATATACAGTATATATATATATACTGTATATATATAAATATATACATACAGTATATAATTATATATATATATATATATACGGAGAAGGCACTGAAGACGCTGTTGGAGCTCTGCACCAAAGAGGCACCTTTCCTCTGCCCCCGTGGAAACATGTACCAACAATTAGACGGGATAGCGATGGGTAGCCCCCTGGGGGTCCTGTTCGCTAATTTCTTCATGGGAACTATAGAAGAGGAGCTCCTTGATGCCCACCGCCCCTCGCTCTACTGCAGATATGTGGACGACATTTTCGTACTAGTAAAGGACCTCAACGAACTCAGGGACCTCCACCATCGCTTTATGGCCGCCTCAGGACTCAACTTCACCTATGAAGAGGCCACCAATGAACAGCTTCCCTTCCTCGACCTCCTTGTTTCGTTTAATAATCAAGAATTCAAAACTACCGTCTACACCAAACCCACGAACAATGGCCAATGCCTCAACGGGGAAAGTGAATGCCCCCAACGATACCTGCGGTCCACCATCGCAGCCTACATCAGGAGAGCCCTCACCCATTGCACCGCGTGGAGCGACACCCATAAGGAACTAGAACGCCTTACCCAGGTACTCGTTAACAACGGATACTCTAACACAGATGTCACCAACACCATAAGAAAACACCTTGATAAATGGTACAACCAAGCACCCCCTACTACCAACCCATCCAACGACATCACTATCTTCTACCGCAACTACATGACATCTGATCACAATACCGACGAATCCATCATGAAAGAAATCATTACCAAAAACGTCCTCCCCACCAACCCCGACTACAAAATAAAACTTATCATCTAATACAAATCCTCCAAAACCTCCAACCTCATCCTCCATAACAGACCTATCTCTCCCAAGACTCCGAAAATAGATGACCATGTGATATACCAACACAATTGCAATAATGGATAAAAAACACCATCTGAGGAAGAGCACTTTATTGACAACGTTTAGCAGATAGCTTCATCAGGTCACTCGACCTGATGAAGCTATCTGCGAAACGTTGTCAATAAAGTGCTCTTCCTCAGATGGTGTTTTTTATCCATTCTGTCTACTTTTCAAGTACCACTCAACAATTGCAATAATGTGGACTGTGGACCTCAAACCTACGTTGGTATGACACACAAACGTTTATCACGCCGTCTCACCCTCCATCTCCAATCTGGAGCTATCAAAGACCACTATAAAGCCCCCTACCACCAAGCCCTTACTCGCTCTGACCTAGATAAAAACACCTCCGTAATTGATAAAGAGACAGAACCCAGAAGACTTGCTATACTTGAAGCCCTATATATTCAAACTCTTAATCCTTCCATAAATAATCAAACTCTCGACCTTCAAATACTCCCATCAGCTAAACGTTAGTCTCAAACACCCCCTAACATTACTCCCCTTACCACCCCGACTCTGCCCTTGCCCCCTCTCTCCTCCCCTCCCCTTCCCCCCCTTGCCGTCCCCCCCCACTACTTCATTTAACCAACGCGCGCCGCCCCTCAACCCTACGCTTCAAACTGGACCAGAAACCCGAGATACAACTGGCCCGCCGCCCCTCACAAGGGCCCCGCCCCCCCCTCGCCCAGCAGACCCCCTACGACAACATCTAGCATCTACGAATCCTCCCAGCCAACCAGGAGGCAGGAAAAGCGCGCGCCTCATTGGTCGCCAACTAGCCAATCATATGCTAGCCAACACCCAATAAACCTTACTGTGATCTACCTAATATGTATAAATAAGCTGTTATGTTATATCCTATTCACTCACCTTCCATTCCCTGAAGATGATAATTGTCTATCGAAACGCGTCGGACCATCATGAATTTTGCTCACCTTTTGCACAATCTCCCAGAACACCTGAGAATTGCTGTCCGTTCTATTGAAAGTCTTAATAATAAAATAATTAATGCTGATACATGTATTTCCTTCAACCTCGCCTGCCTTAACCCTTAATTAGCGGCGAGCAACATAAGTCGAGTTAAATAAAGCTGGACTATGTGGCGGCGCTCGACATAGGTCGAGTGGCAATTTCAGCACGTAATGTGGCTGAGAGAGAGAGACAAGTGGTGGCAGGAGACTAGCGAGCGTATGACTGCTCCAGACCACCGCGGCGAACCTACTGACACAAATCTCAGCTCCCTCCTCCCTCTCTCACTCGCTACATACTCAATTATGTACCGAAAGTACCGAATTACCTGCTTTTTGCACTCGCGTTGCACGGTTATTGCAAGAAAACTATCCATCATACAAGGATCGTTATGGTGTCATTCGAAAGCTCTGTTTATGCCCTTTCAGGGATAGGTACTTGTTTTACGTTCTGGGTCTTATTTAGGCATGAAAATGATCACGTAAACAGCCCTATTTTGGCTAAAAACACCCCGCTGTGCGGTACATATAAATAAACCGCATAGGCCGCTCGTAAGGTGTTAAAGAATATATATATATATCCCTTTCTGTACCAGCAATGTCTGTTTTATTCGGTTCTAGCTATATTTAGACGATGTTTTGCATCTTAGAAAGTATGTGTGGTAGTTAAAATGGTTGATTGAGATAGATCAAAGCCTTATTACTGTTAGAAATCCTTCCTAAACTGAATACAATCGATTAGTAGTTGCCAGACTATAATACAATGGAGGTCGACGGTGCAGAAGGGGATATGCACTGTAATGTTTGACCCTTGCAACACTATGCCATCTATTATATTTGCTTTCGTTGTTGTTTTGCTGAATTAGTAGCTACCTCTGCTCTCTGACTTTCTATTATAATTGTACTCCCATATTTTTTTTTTTAGTGGTTGTTGCTCATGATGGTTATTTCTTATTATATTGTATTCTGTGTTATAATATAATATAATATAATCCGCTTGTGTCAGGTTCACAACCCATATACAGTAAATGACCAAGGACTACTGAATCACTACCGTCATTACCTCTGTTTTCCCTTTTCTGTATTATTCCTTGCTTATTGTCGTACAGTGTTATGTGTTTTACCGCTTGTCAGTATGTGGCGTTAACCACTCCGTTAGAACCGCATGGCTTGTCCTACAGTGACTCGCTAGGATCGCCAGGGCAGTGGATGTGGCTACAGTTGATGTATTGTTGTGTGCTTTATTTCATATGAAAGCTCGTGTCATGGGCAGTCCAGAAAGGCTCTTTGTTTTCACCCATGTCAAGGCTTTATATATTTAATTGCAAAGTATATGTTTTATCATTAAGTAGTAATGATAGGATTTGAGAGAGAGAGAGAGAGAGAGAGAGAGAGAGAGAGAGAGAGAGAGAGAGAGAGAGTAGAACAGAGTGTGAGGTGGCGCGCAGAGTTTTTACCATGCTTGGTGACGTCATGTTTAGCTAGCTTCTTTAGCATTGGCTAGAGGACCTGTTACCGCTTTCCCACGCGGTTCGAACTAGTGCTAGTATATATACTGCTCTTTGGCCACTCTCTCCCTCAGATCTGGTTTCTAGAACGCATGCCTCTTATCCCTTTGATATCTGTCCCCCTCTTTGCACCTGAGAACCTTTTCCTCTGCCTATCTCTCTCATTTTCCATATCTTTCACCACCTTTTATTAATATTATACCCCCTCTGGTTAACTCTGCATAATGAGCTTCATGCTGGCCAGTTGTATTGTGCGTTAAGGTCTGATATAACCCATGTATGTTAGTTGTTAAAATAAGTTGATCACGAAGCATTGGTTGGCATTCATATTGTTCAGTACCGCTTCCTATAATTATTAGTGTTCTGCTGGATTAGATAATGCTAGACTAGGAGTCTGATACTATAAGGTATTGTTTCCGATGAGTGCTGGCTTTAGTTAAAAGCTGCACGACATACCTGAGAACTGGAGTTGATTGGGTAAATTCTAGTCTGTGTGCCATTGAGAGTAGAGCATGCACGAATGAAGGCTTTTTGCCTATACCATTCCGCACTGTTCTAGGCTCGGTTGTTTGTCTTTGAGGTACGCCAGGAGAACGCTTAATACTTCGGTATTAAGGTTTCTCAAGAGAGCTACCCTTCCTATAACGTAATATTTGACGCACAGACTTGAGATTTGCACTAGGCTATGCGGCATGCCATGCACACCAGTATCTCGTATCATTAACTCTAGCTAGACTTTATCAGTCATAGTAGACATTAAGTATATTAAACCAATTACTCTTATTATGCATACCCGTTTATGATTACACAAGCATTTCGCAGCCTAGTTTGATGTATTGAGACACAAACGACTTAGGCTCTTTTTGTTGAAAGGAATACTGCATTGTCGTGGCGATTATTATTGTTGTGGCGTTTGGGATATTCTTGGCTCCGACTGCATTATATATCCTGCCTTTTTGTGTGCATAGCCTGCACGAGCATTGTTCCGCTGCCGGCCTTTTTGGGTTCCATTTCCGATTTGAGCATCTTGATAGCATCTAACATTTAAAGAAGATTCCTTGTTGGTGTTGAAGGACTTTAGTGCACTTTCTTTCATGCAGGAGTGCCTGACATTTATTGATTAAAGTAACGTAAGCTGTAACGTCTCTTACCACCTTACTTTGCATACCATAACCAAGCCCCTTCGGTTATAGGTAGTAATAGGCTGTTTTCACATAACATTAAGCCTAGAGTAGACGCACATTTATTGAGAGTTTGATAACCTATTATTGCATATAGAACTCTGTAGAGTATTTGTGTTCTTTGTTCACTGGGAATATACATCAGAGGTTGGATCTAGCGCTTTCCGTTGTAGCATTTATGCCATTACTAGTCCAATGAATATGAGCCCTGATATTTGTAAACCTCAGTCGTAACAAATGGCGACCTTACCTAGGATTTGGTGAACCTACATTTATTAGCAGGGAACATTTGTTGTTTTAGTGAATATTTTGCGGGGATCAGCAAGATTTTTTTTTTTTGCAACATAGTATAGCCCTTGAGTATTTCAGAGAATTTGTGTGTGTATATTGAGGTATAAGAGTTTGGGGTGCTTCTTTTCTGAATATTGAGGTGGGAAATTTTTGTGAGCATCATGTCTTATACCGGATCAGAGGAGAATGGAGACACAGTACGTAATGTCGAAACTGAGGAACAGCAGTATGATGAAATGGTTAATCAGGTGAACTGTGAGGAGGATGCTAGGATATTTTTGCAATGGCCTGTTACTGCCGAGCGGTTGGAGGGTATGGATCGGTAAGGTCTTCAATGCCTGGCCACAGCTATCGGTAATGCAGGTACTAGCAGCATGACCAGGGATAACTTGATAACGTGTGTACTGGGCAGGGTGACTGGTGAGCGAGATGGGTTGAGTGCTCAGAGCCCTTCGGCCATGCTTCCCCTACACTCGACTCCCATCCATCCCAGTAGTTTGCCGACCCTGGGTACGCTTCCACAGTTGAGTGGTGACTGGCAGGGTGGGTTGCCCCTGGGGGGACCACCGGTAATTTCAAACATTGTAGCACCTTCACCTCCTCAAGGGTTAACTCCAGAATTATTGCTTCAGCTCGAATTAGCTAAGATCGAAGAGAGAAAATGTCAGCTTCAGCTTCAGCAGCAACAAAGGGCAGGTGAGCAGCAAATAGAGCTAGCAAAAATCCAAGCTGAGTCGACTAGGTACTGTGCCGACAGGGACGTAGAGAAGTCGCGAGTAGAGACAACGGGACAGCGACTTGGGGCTGGTAACCGTGCTCCTGATCAATCTCTCTCGCACTTATTGAAACTGGTTCCGGTGTTTGATGAGAGTGGGGTAACAGAATTTTTCGCACGCTTTGAGAAGAAGTGCCAGGAACACCAGTGGCCAGAGAATAAATGGGCAGCACTTGTATCCTCTAGATTAATAGGCAAGGGTCTTAAAGCCTACGATGCGTTACCTTTGGAGTCATGTATTGTGTATGAGGATCTCAAGGAGGCTGTCCTGAGGGCTTATGAACTGCAACCAGAAACGTACCATTTGAAGTTCCGGGGTGTAACTAAGGGAAGTGATAGCACCTTTTTGGAACACGCCCGGGACTTGTCCGATGCTATGGGGAACTGGCTCCGATCTGAGAAGGTAACAACGTTTGATGGAGTTAAGCAGTTGATGATGTTGGAGCAGTTCTTTAAGAGCACGGGCGGTGATCTAACTTTGAACTTAAAGGAGAAAAACCCAAGAACTCTAATCGAAGCAGCAGAAATGGCTGATCGACGGCTGTCGTTGATTCGGGGTTGCGGGTCCTCACAGAAGTACGATGCAAGTGCTAAGGACCGTTATCCTCCCCCTCCCCGTAGCAACGACACATTTCAACAAAAGAGCAATGAAACTAAAACTGAATCCAAACCTAACACCATGCCGTATGAGAAAAGTCAGGGGCCTTTTACATCACAGTATAAGCCGAAACCGAAAGTTATGTCTTTTAAGTGCCACCAGGAGGGTCATAAGGCAAATGAGTGCCCTAGTCGACCTCCTCCGGCAGCCGTGTCTTTTGCTCACGGCATTGGAGTGTTCAAGAGGACATCAGAGTTTGCTAGAGGCATTTCTTCCGAGGTAAATACACTGCCAGTGCAGAAGGATCCGGAAGGCTTATTCCCTGTCCGTGAAGCCTTTAGTGACCACAGGGGACTCGGTTGTGTGGAGTGGGGGGGTAGAAGACATGAGGTGAGAATTTTGCGTGACACTGGGGCATCGCAAACATTGTGAAGAATTTCACTGGTAAACCTGTAAATACGGCGCAGGTGGTTGTAGTTCAGGGGGTTAATGCAACCAGGTCATACCCGCTTGAAAGAATGAAGATGGAAGTTGATGGTGTGACTCGTGACCTGGATGTAGGAATTGTGGAGAAGTTACCTGTTGGGGGCGTCGACCTCCTTCTTGGCAACGACTTTGCGGGGCCTACTTCTGAGGCTCCACCCTTAGTCGTTGCCGAGAAGCCGGCCGACGTGAGTAGGGAGGAGCAGGAGTGGGTTGAGAAGTGTCCGGTGCAACCAATGGTGTGTGTTGTCACCAGATCTCTTGCATCCAGGGAGTCACATTCTGGTCAACAGTCTTTAGACAAGCGGAGGAAAGGTACTGAGAAGGTGTTGAAAGTTGATGCGGTTGAGAGTTTAGTATCAACGGACATTCTCGGGAACTCATTACTAGGACCAATTTTCGAGTCTGGAGAAGACCCATTAACTGTTAGTAAGAAGGCAGAGGATGGGCTTAAAAAGACGAAGAGACAGCAACGATACACAGAGAGAGAGCAACGGGAGGCTAAATTCAGTGTAGGAGGGGGGCATGAGTTGTTTCGCAAACACTTAGATAAGCTTGCTCCTTCGGACATTCGTAAATTGCAATTAGAAGACCCGGAGGTTCTTGAATGTGGTACCGGTGCTGTCGAGTTGAAGAAGGACAGTGATGCACAGTCGGGAGATGTAGCAACAAGGTACCCTGACGCGTACCCTATGAGAAATGGGTCAGCGAAGACGGTGGTCCGAAACTTGCTAGTGTATTTTTCCCGGTATGGTTTCCCGCAGGGGATTCAGTCAGACCAAGGATCCAACTTCACTTCTAGCCTCTTTGTTCAAGCAATGCCGCAGCATGGGATTGTTACGGTTGTGTCATCTGCGTATCATCCGGAGAGCCAGGGTGTGTTAGAGTGATGGCACTCAGCCTTGGAATCTGTGCTTCGTTGTTGTTGCTTTGAGAGTGGGAATGGTTGGGATCTTGGCCTGCCATGTGTTTTGTTTGCTGCACGGGAGGTACCTGGGGAAAGTTTGGGATTCAGCCCTAATGAGCTCGTCTTTGGACACCGTGTCAGAGGGCCTCTCCATATGGTTGACGAAATATGGGAGGGCTCAGAAAAACCTTGTTCTATGCTCAAGTATGTCTTCGACAGTCGAGAACGGATGTTGCGCAGTCTGGAGTTGGCTGGCCGTAATTTGACTAGCTCTCAGGCCCTCATGAAGGACAGGTACGACCTCAGGGTTAAACTCAGGGAGTTTCGCGTGGGTCAGGAGGTGTTGATTCTACTGCCCCTTGTAGGTCATCCCTTATCCGCGAAGTACACTGGTCCTTATAGGGTGGTTGAGAGGCTATCGGACATGGATTACTTGGTAGCCACTCCAGACAGACGGAAGCGCAATCAGTTATGTCACGTTAATCTCAGGGAGTATGTGAGGCACCCCCCTGAGCCTCTCACTGTGCCTGTGATGACGTTTAGCAGTCAAGGTGGAGAAGGAGAACGGGACAGTCAAGCTCAGGTGGAGGATAACTGGAAGGATAAGAAAGTCAAATGGGCGCCTGAGTGTGAGAAGGCGTTTGGAGTAGTAAAACACCTGTTGTGCACTCACCCGATCCTCAGGGCCCCTGACTTTAGCCTACCTTTCCAACTAACAACGGATGCTAGTGGTGTGGGGGCTGGTGCCATCCTTGTGGAAAAGAACGATGATGGGCTGGAGCATCCTGTTAGTTTCTGTTCGGAGAAGTTCAATTCAGCCCAGGGGAGCTGCTCTGTTGTCGAGGAGGAGCTGCTGGTGGTTGTGCTTGCGCTGGGGCATTTCGAGGTCTATGTTCCAGCCTATGGTTTGGTCGTTGTAGTTTACACAGATCATCCCCCTCTCAAGTTCTTGGACCAGTTTCACAATCGGAATATGAGGCTGACCAGGTGGTCACTAAGGTTACTGGTATATAACTTGGACATACGCCATTTTGCCGGTTGTGACAACGTGGTTGCAGATTGTCTTTCAAGGGTATATGATCCTGGGTAGATTGACACACGGGTAGCCTCCTGCTTTAGTTTGAATAGTATTTTGCGCTTGGTGCTTGTTGGCTCGCGGTTGTAGCCCAGCGTATTGGGTCGTAAAGCAGGAGTTGAGCGTTTGGTATAGAAGAAAAAACTAGGCTTGCCCCTATAGTGCAGCCGAAATAAACAAATTAAAAACATAAAAAATCAAATAAAAACTCTTTCTTTGATAGTTGAATTTTTTTCAGTATGTTATAGCAGTAATTCTGAGTTGCACTCCTCTCAGAATGCTGGGCTAGAGAAGCTCGCTCTTGAGGAGCATAACTACATATGATTTAACCTATTGAGTTGGGGAGGGTTATAATTTTGTAAAATGTTTTGTTGAGGACTGTGCCAGATATTTTACAGCCGCTGGGTGATGGGAAGTAGAGATATAGCATGGGTTCTAACAATCAGATTTTTTGTGAGCCTTGGGCCTCTGAGAAAAATCTTGGGGGGGGGTTGTGACGTTAACCACTCCGTTAGAACCGCATGGCTTGTCCTACAGTGACTCGCTAGGATCGCCAGGGCAGTGGATGTGGCTACAGTTGATAGTGTCATGGGCAGTCCAGAAAGGCTCTTTGTTTTCACCCATGTCAAGGCTATATATATTTAATTGCAAAGTATATGTTTTATCATTAAGTAGTAATGATAGGATTTGAGAGAGAGAGAGAGAGTAGAACAGAGTGTGAGGTGGCGCGCAGAGTTTTTACCATGCTTGGTGACATCATGTTTAGCTAGCTTCTTTAGCATTGGCTAGAGGACTTGTTACCGCTTTCCCACGCGGTTCGAACTAGTGCTAGTATATATACTGCTCTCTGGCCACTCTCTCCCTCCGATCTGGTTTCTAGAACGCATCCCTCTTATCCCTTTGATATCTGTCTACCTCTCTGCACCTGAGAACCTTTTCCACTGCCTATCTCTCTCATTTTCCATATCTTTCACCACCTTTTATTAATATTATACCCCCTCTGGTTAACTCTGCATAATCAGCTTCATGCTGGCCAGTTGTATTGTGCGTTAAGGTCTGATATAACCCATGTATGTTAGTTGTTAAGATAAGTTGATCACGAAATATTGGTTGGCATTCATATTGTTCAGTACCGCTTCCTATAATTATTAGTGTTCTGCTGGATTAGATAATGCTAGACTAGGAGTCTGATACTATAAGGTATTGTTTCCGATGAGTGCTGGCTTTAGTTAAAAGCTGCACGACATACCTGAGAACTGGAGTTGATTGGGTAAATTCTAGTCTGTGTGCCATTGAGAGTAGAGCATGCACGAATGAGGACTTTTTGCCTATACCACTCCGCACTGTTCTAGGCTCGGTTGTTTGTCTTTGAGGTACGCCAGGAGAACGCTTAATACTTTGGCATTAAGGTTTCTCAAGAGAGCTACCCTTCCTATAACGTAATACTTGACGCACAGACTTGAGATTTGCACTAGGCTATGCGGCATGCCATGCGCACCAGTGTCTCGTATCATTGACTCTAGCTAGACTTTATCAGTCATAGTAGACATTAAGTATATTAAACCAATTACTCTTATTATGCATACCCGTTTATGATTACACAAGCATTTCGCAGCCTAGTTTGATGTATTGAGATACAAACGACTTAGGCTCTTTTTGTTGAAAGGAATACTGCATTGTCGTGGCGATTATTATTGTTGTTGTGGCGTTTGGGATATTCTTGGCTCCGACTGCATTATATATCCTGCCTTTTTGTGTGCATAGCCTGCACGAGCATTGTTCCGCTGCCGGCCTTTTTGGGTTCCATTTCCGATTCGAGCATCTTGATAGCATCTAACATTTAATGAAGATGCATGTACAACAACTACTGAATCATAGTAATGATTGTCTTGGAATATGACAAAACTATAATAATTTAAACCGATATTGATGGGCTTTGGTAAGAATGTGGGCTATGTCTCTTCCTTGCCTGTTTTTCGTGTACAACAATGTGCATATTGTGTTTAATTATTGTGTTCTGAATGTCAGTAGACTATTCTTTTCCATTTTAGACTTACTGTACAACCTCGGTACTCCATCACTGCTCTCTCTAACGCCTCTTTCATGGATTATATTCTATTATAACTTATTTATTTATGAATATATATTTTGTTATTTGCTTTAACCCTTCGTTGATTAACATTTTTGTGTTATACTGTACAGCGGTGCTAGTGAGACTGGAATTTCATGATTCTTACAAAATAAATGTCAATAAAACACAAATATTCGGGTGGATAATTTTACTTACATTTTGAGGTAGAGGTACATCATAGAAAAACATACCACATAATATGAAGAAAACATCTTAATTACCCCGGAATTGGGGCAATTAAAACCGTTTGTCTGTCTGTTTGTTTGTAAACAAAAAATCTCACAAAGTTATGAACCAATGCTCACGACATTTGGTGGGCAGATAGAATATGAACCAAGGAAGAAGTGATTTAAGTTAGAAGTTAGGAGGCGATCAGTAGAGCGCATGTCTGCGCTAGCAATAACAAATCTATGAACCGACTACGCAGGCGTAAGGGGCTCACAAAGTTATGAACTGATTATCACGAAATTTGGTGGACAGATAAGATCTGATATGCGCCAACGTAAGTTATTTAATTTAGGAGGCGATCAGTTGACCACATATTTCCACCAGTATCAGCGGACGTATGTTAACCTGAGTGCCACTCAGGTTAACACTTATCTTATCACACAATAAGTCCACTACTTCCGTCCTGGCCTGACAGGTCCTTAGTTATCCGTGAAAGGACTTGTTATATTGACGTTTTAGAGATACCAAACTGCTGGACTACCAGGCACTGGCACCTTCCATCACTGACAGCAGCAATAGTCTGTGTCATGGTCTCAGCAGTATATGGAACCTTTGTCTCAATTGCCCCAGGTCATTGGACACAATTACCCCAGGTATTATAAATATTAATACAGAGTGAACATACATGTCAATCAAGACCAAATGAGCTGTATATATACCTGGGATAGGAGGCTTCAGATCAGGTGAATATGGATTGGCTGAGGGGTGCAGCTTTGTTTAATGACACCTTAGGATTCACAGTTAATTTATTTTGAAAGTGAGAACAAAACAATATTATGATCTAGGGTACTTTTGGAATGAGTGGGGTAATGTGCATTACACAAAATATTAGTATATACTATACCTACGTAATCATACATATAGTATCTTGGTAAATAGATTCGTTCTCCCAAAGAATAATCTAAATTACAATTTTCTTAATTGGTCTTCATTATCCCGGGTAGTCTCAATAGCTCCACTGTACGGTATATTTTGTTTCCTATATTAACCTACAAGATATATAAAACCCTCTCAGCATCATAACATATTCATTCAAATTATTCTGGATATCATTAGACGAATGTATTCGGGTTAGGAAGGATCCCTAGACATCGAAATGTAAAACCTTCTTCAGCTATTCATTTGCCTAACAATCTCCTATCTCAATTTAATACATTCGTCTCATAATTTACACCGAATAAAATCAAAATAAGCCTCCTGTTATATTGAAAGTAACGGTATACTTTGGCAGCCACCTCTCACGCCTTCCATAGAGACGCAATTATGATGCAATATTAAAATTGCTCTCAACATTATACACACACGTAATTAAAATCCTAAAGTTTTCAAACATATACATACTAGTATGTAAACTTCCGATGAAGTTAATAGCATTCTTAAATGGTTTGGTCATTAGGTATTTTAATGTGATTACTGACATGAATGTTTCAGTGGAATTTCGTCCTAGCATTACCTAAAATATTTATGACTTCTTGATGTTAAGTATATTATAGGGCCATAATCGTTGCATTACCTTTCTAAACAAAAATCTGTATAGTTTTACTTTTATATAAGAACATAATAAAGTAAACATATGCAACAGGCTTATTGGCTTACACGAGTCAGGTCCTTTACACTTAATTCAAAATATATATAATATGAACAGCTCTGTAATAAAACATTGTGTTCTACTGTGCATAATTGATTTATAAAAGAAAATAGGTGATGGAATCTGTTGAGGTGGAAGTAATGTATTACTGACCCATTCATAACTTGACAGGACTTCCAGATGTTCACCGGATGAAAGATATGAGCCATCTATCTCTCGCTTATGAGATTGGATTAATATGAATAAATTCATAGGTATGTAAGTGTAAGTTCCCTTTCAGAATAATTTATTTCTATACTCTAAACAAAATTTCCTTTTTGAAATTGACTGACCCATAAGGTTAAACTTCATCCTATTTTCCGGTACATCTTTTTAGCCAGAGGGTTGGAAGAGAGCCTTCTACTTTGCTGTTCTATTATTTTACTATAAACTGTCGTGTCTAATAATATTAAGGGCGGACCACCTAGTAGGGACCGTAAGGTCTGCGTATTTATCGCCAAAATAACCATTATATATAAATATATATATAATTATATTATAATTATATATATATATATATATATATATATATATATATATATATATATATATATTTCTAACACATTAATAACACTCACCATTCATTCCTGAAAAAATGGGTTTTCAACATTACTGCCATGACATACCTTATCCCTGCACCGTTTAATCTTATCCTCTCACCAGTCCAGAGTCAGTATACATATTTGTAATGTCTTGACACTACACTCACGACACGATACGTTCAAAGGTGACTACATTCTTTCACTGAGCTATGGTCATCTTGTATACTAAATCTTGACTTAAAGGGGTCTTTTTAACTATATTCTTGCTACCATTAGACGATGCTATTGAATTAAAAAAGGCCTCCAGCAATGAAGAGGCTTAGTGCTATCTCACTGATTGTCGGTGTGAGCGTCCTGGGTTCGAATCCTTGGACTGCCACGTGTGTTTGTTAATTTCATTAATCGAGTTTAGGAGTAAAGTTGGTTGGTGGAAAGAACATAATAATTAAAAGTTTTTGGTACCACACATCCTTCTTAAACTGCACAAAATAATCTAAATGTAACTAGAATAAAGACGTCACCAGTACACAAGGGGTTAAGGGGGGAAGTCAGCTTAAGGGACCATTATATCCCAAATTTTGTGTTCATTTCCCACAGACTTTATTATGATAATTTATTAAAAAAAAAAACTAGCTAGAGTGTAGCCTAAACACAGTCATAAAGAATGGCATCATTTGGTAAAGAAATGCATTGGTAACCAATATTATATTTTATTTAAGCAGGTGGATGATACAAAAACAAAATTAACTTTGACGCCCATTTCCCAGAGACTTTATTTTCATTTATATACTTTTCAAATTGCTATAACTTTTGCAATTCTTGCTCAATTTGCATGATTTTTGTTGTATTGTCTAGCTTACTTTTTTTCTAAATAATCTAGCACCTATGGGTCTGTAAGTTACATATTTTACCTGTGGGTGCGGTTTAAATTTTATGTAGGCGCAAAAATGCAGTGAAATTATTTCGTTAGAAGAGCAGAACCCAACCGTTGGGCCTACAGCAATAAAAATGCTAGATTTTTACAAGCATGCCTCTTACTTATCTCAAATAAAATATCAAGGCATAACTCTCAATAACAGGTTACTAGATGTGAGATGAAAAATGGACAAATTTAGTACAATATTTCTATATAAATAGTAAATATAATTTATAGAATTTAATTAAAATTCACCAGTATTATCACCATGGGGCAAGCAACTATCAGTTAAAATTTCAGCATCCTAGCGTAATTAGGGAAAAAGTGATCCCTTAACCCTTCCTACTGTCTGTCTTACCCAATGACGGTCGCCCCTACCCGGGCGAAATGGCTGAAAAACGTCTAGGCCTAGGCTACCGTATTTATGTTTATTTTCACTGCTAGAACTTTCCCACTCATCTATAATCGTAGTGCGGTTTTCAATCTGTATTTTGGCGTTGAGTAGAGCTCTGTAAGTCAACTGGTTCAGTTGTGATGATGATTTCAGTGGAGCCAATATTGCAGAGATGTTGCCAATATGGGGGCTTTTCAGACACTAATTTCGTCTGACGTCAGAACAATAACATTGAAGAGTCTTCTCCTTCTTGTTTTCGGAGGTGCGGTGACGCAACGCTTGGGTTTGTTGACATACGTCGTACGCACGGCGTTCAGATCAAGCTTAATTAGGCTATTAAGCTGCTGCCTTAGGTAAGGCATACCGGGTAGCGGCCCTTCTTTCGAGCTGTCGTTACCTAAGGCAGACCGGATAGGAAGGGTTAAGCGGACTTCGCCCCTTAAGAAATCCCCTGCTGGTGTCATAGTGGTAGCCATCACTAGGTCAAGAATTAGGACTTGATATGATTTATGAATATGGCTGATCACATACTTCAAAGTTTAGTCAGAATCTTGGATTAAAAGTCTGGCTAAGTCCATGTTTAATCTCCACCCCTGATTCTCCATTCTTCAATCACAACTTCTAAATATATAATAATAATGATGATGATGATGTTGATAATACTAATCATCAGCATAACCAGCATCACTGCGCAGGAAATTACGGGATGAAGTACGCCATTTTTCAGTCACTAGATAACAAAGGCAGGGTTGGCATGATTAAAATCAAACGATTGTAATCAAGTGATTTTATTCGATTATAATCAAAGAAAAAAATCATTTATTAATTTTTTTTTTTTTTATTAAAATATCACATTCCAAGTAATTATAAGACATTTTTCGCTAATCTTAATAGTCTACCAAAATGTTTACCCTTTCAAACATTATATAGTAACCTTTATCAGCAAAATTTGGCATTTTCTAATAAACTTTTGCACTAGTTCAAGAATTTTAGAAATGAAATAAATTGTGTTCTTTCATAGAAAATTAATCTTTGCTCCTTAACTCTCCTTGCCCGGCTGGACTCCATAGCTCCATATCTACAGTAGTTTGCCCCGTACTGCCTGGCTGGACTCCATAGCTCCATATCTACAGTAGTTTGCCCCGTACTGCCTGGCTGGCCTACATAGCTCCATATCTACAGTAGTTTGCCCCGTACTGCCCGGCTGGACTCCATAGCTCCATATCTACAGTAGTTTGCCCCGTACTGCCCGGCTGGACTACATAGCTCCATATCTACAGTAGTTTGCCCCGTACTGCCTGGCTGGACTACATAGCTCCATATCTACAGTAGTTTTCCCCGTACTGCCTGGCTGGACTACATAGCTCCATATCTACAGTAGTTTGCCCCGTACTGCCCGGCTGGACTACATAGCTCCATATCTACAGTAGTTTGCCCCGTACTGCCTGGCTGGCCTACATAGCTCCATAGCATTATTTCATGGCTTAAAACCTCTTAAAACTGCACTTGAGAAAGTGTTATTGTCTTAGCGGATGGTCTGTATAACCAACAAGAACAAAAACACATAGCCAGTCAGTCAGGGGACTCCTGCTTGCGTGCGTGCAGGCCTAACGAAATCTTCTATTGATTTCCTGAGTCTCAAACGATGCATGAAAGCAGTCGACAGTGAAATAGGAATGCTTATAATGGTGAAATATATCAGTAATCAATAATCAATATTAATACAGAATACATAATTAGTAATCAATTGTTGAATTAATGTAAATAGACTTTAGCTGTGGCTGCCGATACTGCATTGTCACATTCGAACAGTTCTCAGTAGTATCACATAACAGCCGGTCTTATTTACCACCTCACACAATAACCGCTCAATGTACAGTGTTCTAGTCTGCACCCATCGCAAGATAACACTGAGTACTGCCTTTGGTATATATATATAACCTAGGTTAAGCTATTTATTTGCAGAGATACGTGTATCTTTAAATGACAAAACTTGAGGATTTACACGGTTCAAGGCTCACAGCGGGCAAAACTGACTTACTAATTTTCACAATAGAAACGGAACTTCTTGGTTTAGTAACGAGTATTGCCTCTGTAAATTGTTATATATATAACCTAGGTTAATTAGGCTTATTTTTGGCGTATTTATAAGCGCTCCGAAATCCTGAGTATTCGACGATTCATCCAGATTCAGAATTGGCAGGAAGGTATAAATGGCTGTTCGGCGAGGGTTAAATTACTTTGATTTAATTGTTTTTCTGACATAATTTAATCAAAATAATAGCTTTTAAGATGTAGGAATATAATATATGCTTACAATAGTATATATATTTTGCGCACAATGGAAGTTTGTGTAAACAAATCGAAAAACATATATTTTAATCAAATAAATCGGATTTTAATAAAAACAATCAATGGTTTTTATTTTTATTATAAAATCTGATTTTTTTCCAACCCTGAACAAAGGTATAAGTACAGTACCGTATATACGCCATTATTCTGGTTCAGGAAATGAGTGAGTCCTTGTGTCGAACTATAAATACTGGTTCTCATTTCCGTGATATGCTGCATAAACTGAACACTATTTTACACAATAGGGCACATTCCAATTGTGTTTTGTCTTTAATATTAATAATACGTTTTGAAAACCTGGTATGTGAATTTAATAATATTTACGGATGTGCAAGTAGTTACTTGTTATTATAATTGAATCAACAATATAGGAGGCATGTCAAATAGCATAAGTGTGACAAAATAGTTTGTTTGGTAGACAAAGCACGATTATATCTGACTAAGAAAATATTGCCTCTCAATCAGATGACAAATATTTGATATTCCTGCTACCATCAAATTGACAATATTTAGCTTTGGAATGACGTTGATAAATTATATCGACTAAAAATTCTTATTTAATTTGTTTATGCTTAGAACATTTGCCGAGAGAAATTAAATCGTCTGGGATCAACACATGTTTTGTATTGCTGTTAGTAGAACAACAATTATCGAAATTACAGGCTGGTTAATGTTCCTCTTGATAATAAACACATAATCATCAAAGCTGTCCACTAACGTTTATATTCGAAAGGACCTGTAAATTCATGAGCAATTACTAATATATTTTTCTCATACAACCGGTTATGTATTTATCATGTCGCCCTGTGACCTTTATATGATGCTAAACCCTTCCAGCAATTGTCACACGATTAACCTGATCATTAAATTAGATATAATAGCTTATTGTCCTATACCAGCGGGGATGTCACTGAGTGCGTCCATCTCCGTCTGACTTTAAGCCAGACCAGGATGTGACCTTTAATAATAGCCTGCTGCACATTCGCCTCTACAAAAGTTGTGTGCATGATAAATTACAGGATTGTTTAATGTCCTGGCCACGGTTTGAAATGGTATCGTTCCTGTGGGGGATAATATGGTTATCTCTTACCACACCAATCGAAATATTAAATTAATCAACATAAATAAAAATAAAGTCTGAGATCACCTACCTTATGGTATGAACTATGGTAGCCTATCTCTCAGGATGCCCTAACTAAACATTGTATAAATGGCCATATATATCAATGACTTAGCTATAACTAGGGTCCTGGTTTAGTTCAGAGGATTACGGCTTCGGTAGATAAGGGTTATAGGTCAGGACTCCGGGCCGGGCGTGGGAATTGTGGTGGAGGAGATCACGGGACATGTCTCTACCGTTCAGATGTTTACTAGCGTCTGATCGGAACTTCAATTTCCGACTCTAAATAAACTATATATTAATTCGTTACCAAGGGTTCATTCCCTCTTCATGAAATCATATAAATAATTATCAGCATTTAAATATAATTATAAAGGTGAACATCGTTTCACAACGATTTAGTGAACATAATATCAAGATATTAACGACCCTAAAGCAAACGGTGGATCGCGTATGCGGTCGCGGGAATATTTAAACTGATCCTCTTTACAGTTCTTCTAAACTTATTTCTACTAGGTTTTATAACTAAATTAACTTGATCAAGATAATCTTATACAGTACTAAATTACCTAACATTAATTAATCTCTACAATATATACAATCACCGGGTTCTGGTAGGAAATTGTTCACTCTAGTGAGGTTACCCTATCGGAAGGTTGTTGCCAACATTCCCCAGATACCGGTGTAGTAAATTTATTTCTCACAGATTGGGGCCCGGCAAAGTATGATGTGTCGCATCATGTTATATCACCTGCGGCTAACAAATCACGCCAATTTCTTCTAGACCCCGCAGCAGCTGCTCGTCTTGGGCTCCCTATTACTATGGGTTGCTGTTCTTTTTCCGGTGGGATGGCGAGTTCCATAGGTATGAGACGATCTACAGTTCGGAGAGTGGTTTGTCCTCGAGATACAACCTTAACAGTTCTGATAACTCCTTCGGAATCAGGATAGACTTCATGGATCCTTGCTAAGGGCCATTTAGAGTGAGGTTGGTCCATTTTCAACAAGACTATGTCTCCCACTACCGGTTTGTGACGGTTACTAGCAGAATTCGCACCATAATACCTCCCCCGTAAGCTCAAGATATACTCAGATGCCCAATGTTTGTTCCAGGCGTCCAGTATTTTGCAGAGTTTATGGTAGCTTCGTCGCAAGTGTGCATCTGCTTCATTAACTAAGGGATCCACTAATTCCTCGGTCACGTCCAAACGGGGGACTGGGTCCAATTGTCTACCATATAATTAATGAGCCGGTGTTAAGGCCTCAATTTCCAGATTGGAGTCATCTTGATACGTTAGTGGTCGATTATTTACTCTGGTTTCTATTTCGGTGACAACAGTTCTTAACTCATCCAAGGTGACCTTGGACTTGTGAAGAACCCTTTTCAGGCACGATTTCACGATACCTATCATTCTCTCTGTAAATCCATTTTGCCAAGGGGCTCTGGGAGTTGTGAATGACCAATAACAACTTCTAGAATCCAACATTTGCTGTACTGCGTTGCTCTTTAATAGTTCAGAAACCAACGGTGATGCGCCCACAAAATTTGTCCCATTGTCACTAATCAAACGTCTGGGACAACTTCGCCGAGCGGCAAATCTTCTAAATAAATTTATAAAGGTTTCCGAGCTCATGTCCTCCGCTATTTCCAAATGGATAGCCCGAGTGCTGGTACAGGTGAATAGACATATGTAAACCTTCTTGGGTGGACCATCATCTCCTGTGAGAGTGATGGCACCAGTATAATCTAAACCTGTTACCTCAAACGGTGTCCTTTGGTGAATGCGGTCTGGAGGAAGAGCTGGTGGTCCAGGGTAAGGAATAGCGATAGCTGTATACCTCTTGCAAATAATGCAATTCTTGATACAGCGTTTAACAGCTTGTCGTCCCTGGGGTATCCAATATGTTTGTCGCATATAGGCTAGAGTGTCTGCTACCCCACCGTGTTTAGTGGTTTCATGCGCTTTTAAAACCATCAATTGGTCGCAATCCTTGGGCAATAGGATTGGATGCCGAGTTTTGAGGGGTAGATCAGCTTTACCAATACGACCTCGACAACATATTAATTCTTGATTGTCTAGATACAGCCCAAGGTCCTTCATTCTTTTGGTTGGCTTGGGATTGGGTTTACGTAGCTGTGTTAATTCCTCCTCATACTTTTCAGCTTGTATCCTTCTGATCCAGTAGATAAGTGGGTCTAATTCATCCATCTTTACCTTCTTGCTCAGGAACTTAAACACAAATTTAGTTACAGTTAATAGTTTGTCCAAATTGGAGAACTTGGTCATGTCAATCACTGAAGGCTCTGGGATAATTATTGGGTCCATATGAAGTTTATCATCATTAACCTTCTGGTATAATTTTTGTTCTGGCCAATCACTCTGACGTAGCCAAACCGGACCCTGAAACCACAGAGTTTCGTTAATCAGTTTCTTGACACCAACACCTCGGCTCACCAAGTCAGCCGGATTATCCTTGGACTTAACATGCATGAATGTATAGTTCATTTGCAGTTCCTTTATTTTGTGTACTCTGTTATGCACATAAACTATGTGACTATCATCCTTAGCTATCCAGTGCAAACATATCTCACTATCTGTCCATATATATGTCTCACCTAAAAAGGGAAACATACCATTCAAATAAGTAGCTAACCTAGTTCCCAATTCAACAGCGGTCAGCTCCAACTGTGGAAGGGTACGTTGTTTTAATGGCGCTACTCGGGATTTGGACATAATCATAGTAGATCGGACTTCAGTGACACAATAAGCTACTGCACCATACGCCTTAGATGAGGCATCACAAAATATGTGCAATTTAGCACACTCATTATCAGAGGTAGGATCACATCTTCTAGGAAACTTGACTGATGATACCTTCTCATATTCCACCTGCAATTTGTTCCACTCTTCTGTATACTTTTCAGGTAATGGACTATCACAACTCAGTGCTTCTCTCCAGGCCTCCTGAACTAAAATCTTCCCTTTAATTGATATGGGACTAAATATGCCCAATGGGTCGAACATCATAGAGACCTGACTTAAGAGTGTACGTTTTGTGAGTTTTACATCGGGAAACTTGAGGGGTTTTAGAGACATCTCATCAGTAGTTGTTTTCCACAGCAATCCTAGTACTGGTTGATATTCTGGTATTTGATAGTCAGGGTAGTCTCTTCTTATCTGGTCCAAAAGAATATGAGAGTTTGAATTCCAACTTTGTAGTGGCATATTGGCTTTATTACATTCTTGCCTTGCCAAATTGTAGATTTCAATCACCTCTTCTCCATTGTCGGCAACGCCCTGAAGATTATCCATATAAAACAGTTGACCCATTTCCGGTTTCTCTGTCTTCTGGAAATGATATCTCAAAGTGCTGCACAACAAGAAAGGACTAGAGCAGGAACCAAACAACACTGACCGAAAGCGGTATTCTTTTATCCGCCCACCAGGCTGAAAAGGATCTTCAGGCCAAAGGAACTTTGTGAATTTGCGGTCCTGCTCCTTTAACCCTATTCTCAAAAAGGCTTTGGAGATATCTGCCACAAACCCAAATCTCTTCGTCCTGAATTTTAATAGTACATCACCCAGTATTTCAGTCAGATTTGGTCCTACATAGAGACAATCGTTTAGACTTGCTTCATTCTTCGCTGCTGGAGAACTGCAGTTAAATACCACTCTGATGGGGGTAGTACTGGAGTCCTTACTTACAGCATGATGAGGAAGGTAATGACCCTCTTTATGGTTTATTTCACCTGGGACCTCCTCAATAAAGTCATTTTCCAACTGCTCTTGAATTATTTTATGATAAATGTCCAGTCGTTCAGGATGTTGACACAATCTCTCCACCATTTTATTTAATTGACATCTTGAACTCTGGTAGTTAGTTGGTAATTCAGGGGCATTTATCATCCATGGAAGTCCTACCCAGTACTGGCCATCCTTATACTCAACTGTGTCTAGGTAGTGGTTATATGTTAAGATGTCTTCAGGGGTGGGAAGATCTGCTTCTATACCCACAGTGTCCAGTTCCCAAAGTTTGTGAACAGGTTCTTGTTGCTCTTCTAAAATGTCTCCTAGTTGTGATGGTATTAATTCTGCACCAATTCTAGCCACCACCAGAGATTGTGCCGGAGTCACAAAGACTGGATCCATCCGGTTGTCTGATTCACTTGGGCCACATGTGGGTAGAGATCCCATGATTATATATCCACCTGATGAAGAAATTAACTGGATACCGTGTTTCCGAGTCATTTTTCGCAAGAAGCGACCACAATAGTCGGAGCCGATGATCAGTTGAATTGGACCTACTACGTCAGACTCTATAGTTCGGTCTGCTAGTTGAACAACCTTCTTTGTTAAGAAGTTAGATACTTCCTTTAAACCCTTATTTACCACAGAAGTGTTCATGTCTTCCTTAACCACCGCAGTCACTTTACATTTATATTTGCCCAATTTAATCAGGGGTTTAACCACGTAAAATGTTTATGTTTCCTTATTTGACAAAAATCCAGTTATTGCCATGTTCACTCTTCCTACTGTTGGCAAATTCATGGCTCTGACAACATTTCCGGCAATGAAGGTCTTTTGCGCTCCAGTATCAAAGAGTGCTTTGACCGGCATAACCTCTTTTCCTCTGATCAGTTGAATCTCGGCTGTAGGAGTAGCTGCCGGCGTATGCATTGAGTTTCCAGTGGTCAGGGTCATATTTACACTTGTCGGTTTGGGTTGCACTTCACTGATCTCGGGACACAACGCGGTATGATGTACACCAGTCTTGCACCGAAAACATAAATTTAATTTAGTGGCACATTCCTCAGTAGAATGTCTTGTGCTAAGGCAAACAAGACACTTACCTAGTTCGATGAGTCGTGGAAGTCTAGCCTTAAGATTTGGATAAGTCCTACAATACACTGTGGAATGTTGTTCTGAACATAACATACACACCTTCCGGATTTCTTGGTTTATCCCTGGTGTGGGGTTAATATTTCTGGTTACTTCTTGGGTCACTGGAGAATTGAGACGGGAATTTTTTCTCTCCCAAACACCTTTTGTTTTAGATACTGTATTAGTTTGATTATTCTGCTGGACGGATGTCACATAGGTACCAACCTCTTCCTTCTTGAATGGTTTTGCTTTTTCCTTAGTCCCTGTTGTAGACACTTTTGTGTATTTAACCTTGTTGTCTCCTTCCTTGATACCGCTATCCTTCTTGGAAACCTGCATGTGTTTGCACAGCTCTCTTAAACCCTCTTCTATCTCTTGATACGTGAAGTAGTTCTTCTTATACCTGTGGTACAATTCATCACAGGTTTTCTGAGAGAGCTTTTGTTGTACAATATGGTTCAAGAGCCAAGAAGCTGAATCAAGATCTTTCTGGGTACTAAGTGTTACGGCTGGATCGGCAATACATATTCGGGATTCTTGATCGTAGGACAGAAATGGCTTAAGTGACAACGACACGCTCGATTCCAGTCCCAAATACTATATGCTCCAGACAACAAAAGCACCAACGCCCTACAGAGTTATCGTCTACGGTAACGAGGTACCTTAACTCGGCGAAAGTGTACAACAGGGGTAGGCTATGAGGCTAAACTCCCTCAGACATTTATAGGTTACGTTATTACTAAAGAAATGCAATACTCAAGAAACTACGTTAATATTAAGCCTCTAATAATGTAGAATAGAAGCAGGCTAAAGGTATGACAGTGAAATGCTAAATGACAAATGTACACGCCTACTTGAAAGCGCGTGCACTACACTAACTGTCCCCTACTAACATGCACTAGCATGTAGCATACAAGATGTTCATGATCCAGTAGATACCTAATAATACACATGGGAGGAACATAAACAGTAGTCACTTATTATAATAATGAATCTATACTTGGAATAACTAAAAGGTTGCAGGCAACAGTACTGCGCCGGTAGCCTACTACCGCATAGGCTACTTCGCTTCTCTCACTCTGTCTCCCCTCCGAGTCCGTATGCGCCCTACGCAACAGAACTCCGGACACAGCAGCAAAACGACAGTGCAGTTAATTGATACATGAAAGTATTAATAGTGTTGTCTTGTGTGTGAGTAATGTGTATTGTAAAGTGTTATAGATATATACTTAAAGAGAGCTGCAATGCATAGTAAAATAAAGATATATCCCACTCATCATCCCCATGTGTTCTAGCTAGCAGGCCAAGTCACAGGAACAACGAGTCCCAGCACCGAAAGCGAGAACCCAGGAGAAGACTGTAGAGAACACAAGGACAGATAAATTACGTTACTCTACTATACCGGCACTACGAGCGAGCTGTAGTCTCGGGTGCTACACTCGCTCCTGGCTCGGTATGCAAATCAAGGCTAAGTCCTCGTCCCTCTACAGACAACTCCTGGGCATGGTCGGGCTCTTACACATGGCACCAGTCTAGTCACAAATGGGATGATGAGCAGGGCATATAACTCGTGAACATGTAGAACGTTCACCAACTATCCTCATCAAGAAGATCGCTGTTCACATTAACCCCTTAAATCTAATACATGTAAATATATGCTTGTCCTAAGAGTAATACGAGAGGTGAGTGCTGAAACTCCTTTAGGACCTCAAGGGAAGGTTATGCATTTAAATAGAGAGAAGAATGAAATGAGAGTAATGTCGTCAGAGAGAAAGAGTGCAACCGTGAGAAGTGGGGAGAGAGAGCAAGGGATGTTAGAATCTCAAAGGTTCTAGGCAACCAAGTCCAGGAACACACAGCCAACCTCCAGGCAGTGTGCTGTACGACAACATGGGCCCAGCCCAGGCAGGCAACAATGGACTACCAACCCTATCGCGCCTAGCTATAAGGGCAAGGCTGCCAACCAGTCCATACGTCTGGCAACCACCCGGCCGGCAGCGCGGCGTGTTGCTACCCTCTTGCTCTGAAGCCCAACTCACTCTCTCTCTCTGAATTCCCATTATCCTATCTATCAACTTCTCTATTGATACTACATATTAAATGGAAGGTCTCGACATGGCTTAAAACAAAACCCACCACTGGTTAGCACATGACGAGACCTTTGCAGAGATACAAAGAACATAGTTATAAGTTGTCACACTCAATATACATAGCGGCTGACGGTAGCCAGATCACGGGCGGTACAGTGGAGTACCAAGGAGTACAATCAGGTTGCGTTGCCCAGCACTGGGGTGCGTCACATAAGTGATTTCAAAACACAATTCAAGCTGATCCGGAATGACTGAAGATCCTGGTACGTATGCTTTGGTCCTGATAACTCCAGCAATTTGTAAACTAGGCGCTGTAGAGTCAACTCCGTATCTTCAAAATTCTCCTTGAGTACGTCTAGAGCTGCTGTATAATTGGCATCTGTTATGGGAAGTTCCTTGATAAAATCCAATGCAAAACCCTTAAGTTGACCCAACAAGTATGAACATTTATTTGCTGCAGAAATATCTAACCTGTCATGAACTAAACCTTTAAATTTGTCCCAAAAGGTATTCCAATCAGATTGCCCATCAAATTCAGGTAAGGTTATAGGTGGCAACTTAAAGCTTTGTTGTCCCGGAGCCGCAGTACCATTACTGGTACCATTACTCCCTGTCTCGGTAACTGTCTCTGTCGCCAAGGATTCGAACCCAGCTAGTTGATCCAAATAATTTTCACGGGCATTTGCATAGGCTTGCTGTAATTCCTCAAACCTTTCAGATTGTTCTTGTTTGATGCAAAACTCCTCCAATTTATTGCAAGACTCTTCATAATTAGCCCACCGGGTTTTAAGATCTTGGATTTGAGATTTTAACAGCTCCCTTGGACAGGGGTCGCATCTTTTTACCTCCTGGCAATTATTTAATGCTCTAGTTACCCAGCCTAATTTCCCCACCATAGATTTTCTCAAGAGTGTATCAGTCATTTTGGAAAATGGGTAATTATTTTCTGGACTATTATTAATGTTTATACTGAAGACTAATTTTCAACAATCAAAATTATATTTAGATATATTATAGCCTAACACATACTCAATTTAGCTGTTAATCTTTAGCATTATATGCGTACCATTATTTGCTACAAATTCAGATGAATAATTAGTTGAAAACATTAAGTCCACAATATAATTTACCTAATACGTGGGAACGCACGCTAGTAGGGGGAGGGAATATATTTATTATTGAATTAAATGTCATATATGCTCTGTCATCCCGAGCATTTAGCTAGTCTACTTGGTCTTTCAGAGTCAGGTGACATTAAAGGACAGAAACATAAAAATGGCCTAAATTATCAAATAATAGGGAGAATTTAGGTACAAGAATGAAGCAAAAGCTGTAAATATTTAGTTAATCATTGATTTCTTATCCCAGATTTTAGTGGGTACCTGTGGTATTGGCATTTTTCTAAAAGGGGGGGGGGGAAACACAATATTATTTATTAAATTTGGTATATGCTCCATCCCGAGCATTTAGCTGGTCGACCTAGTCTGCCAGACGCGGATGACATTAAGGGCGGAGACATAAAATGGTCTAAATAAGAAAAATATGGGGGAAATTTAGGGACTGCAACGAAGCTCAAGCTTCGAGTTTCACAAACGCCAGAGAACGCAACGTTGCAGGCCCTCCTACCAGTCCTCTACCACAGGATTTAAACGCCATGCCAGTGCCACTCACCCACGGCCATCACCTGGTAAACCAACCAATCTGCCCGTGAATCGACGATGTACTCGTGATAGCGGGCTACCTGCGCGGCTTGAGCTCTATGGTTCCAGTGGACGCCGTCACGACGCAAATTGCGGCGATATGGTCTGGCTCCAAACTGGAACGTTCGATAGCCGCGCAGTAGTCTCTGCAGTCGCCGATTCACGGCTTGGTATATTGTGCGGTAATGACCGCGGGTTACACCTGGCTCACCCTCATGAATGGGGGGCAGCTCTCGTGGCTCCAGCAAGACTACTGCTACGTTAGAGCCACAGCGCTGCTCAATTAGTTGGATGATAGAGATGATGTCATCCGTAATTTCTGACACTTGGACTGTTTCGTGTACGTCGTTGCCTCCCAAATATAAGATGGTCAATTGGTGAGGCCAATCGAGTACACGATTCAGTCGCCTGTCTGTCATGAAATTACGGGCTCTACCTCCTGGGGCTCGATAGCATCTAATTTCACAGTTAGGGACCTCAAAATGGCGGGGTATCAAACTGTGTCCCACAAATGCGACATGATACATTTATAGAAATGGGGACCCTAACTGTTAATAACAAAATTGACCTAACCCAACCCCTAGTCTACACACCGATCGGAATCCTCACTCGGGGCACCAAAATGTGGGGGATAATATGGCCAAAGGTTATCTCTTACCACACCAATCGAAATATTAAATTAATCAACATAAATAAAAATTAAGTCTGAGATCGCCTACCTTATGGTATGAACTATGGTAGCCTATCTCTCAGGATGCCCTAACTAAACATTGTATAAATGGCCATATATTTCAATGACTTAGCTATAACTAGGGTCCTGGTTTAGTTCAGAGGATTCCGGCTTGGTAGATAAGGGTTATAGGTCAGGACTCCGGGCCGGGCGTGGGAATTGTGGTGGAGGAGATCACGGGACATGTCTCTACCGTTCAGATGTTTACTAGCGTCTGATCGGAATTTCAATTTCCGACTCTAAATAAACTATATATTAATTCGTTACCAAGGGTTCATTCCCTCTTCATGAAATCATATAAATAATTATCAACATTTAAATTATATAATTATAAAGGTGAACATCGTTTCACAACGATTTAGTGAACATAATATCAAGATATTAACGACCCTAAAGCAAACGGTGGATCGCGTATGCGGTCGCGGGAATATTTAAACTGATCCTCTTTACAGTTCTTCTAAACTTATTTCTAATAGGTTTTATAACTAAATTAACTTGATCAAGATAATCTTATACAGTACTAAATTACCTAACATTAATTAATCTCTACAATATATACAATCACCGGGTTCTGGTAGGAAATTGTTCACTCTAGTGAGGTTACCCTATCGGAAGGTTGTTGCCAACATTCCCCAGATACCGGTGTAGTCAATTTATTTTTCACAGTTCCTTTGCAAGCTATTTTCTTCTCGAATATTCCCTTGAATCAAACGTAACTTTTAATATTTCATTAGTTCTACAGTCAAAACAGTTTACTCAATGTAGAACAAACTTCAAAGAATGATAGGGTTTAGGAATATCATAATTGTAATTCTAACAATATTAAGCTGAATTAACTGAATTAAGCAACGGTTAGCGTCATTTGTGTAAATGGGTTAATCCTATATGGTCCGAGGGGGTATTTTTGGTACTCCCCTGTTTTGCTGCATTAGTTTGGAGATATTAAGACATTTCACTCAATTCGTTTGGCGATAATAATACGGCTTCACACCATGCAAGACGAGCGATAGCGAACCTGTAGCTTAGAAGAAATATGGCTTCGTCCAGGACAAGTTTCTATCGAAAAATGTACAAATATAACTTGAAGATGATCGTGGTGGGCATTATATAGTTTGAAGGAAGTCAAGTCAGGGAAGGCGATATTGTTACCCTATGTGACAAACTAAATATACATATCTCGAAATGGCAAAGGCAAGCACAATCCTCAATACAAATAAAGTATAATATCATACTAACCCACAAGAGGTCATATCAGATAGTGTTAAATGGCTTAATCAATTTGGATTTAAATATTATAATGAAAATCTTAAAACATATATATATTCAGCTGAAATTTGAAGTTAGTCAAAACATATATAAATCTCCCTTACATAATATATGCTGTGTTGATGGTCTAATAGTTTAGATGCTTATGTTCAGGGTGTGGTGTCTCGAGTTCAAATCACGGGAGGAACATATGCTTTCATTAGTTTATTCAAGTACATTGGGGTTTGTAATTGATGATAAATGGTATGAACGGGGTGTTACTTATTTGAGTAATCGCAAGTGTTAATCTTCTTCCAGCTTTCAGAAAGATTGAACTCACGTGACTTTTACCAGAGTTTACAAGGGCCCAAAGGTATAAAGTTTATGGTGTAAAAGGAGTAACGCTGCAAAAAGAGTAAAGGGTAAAGCTGTAAAAGAAGTAAAGGGTAAAGCTGTAAAAGGGTAAAGCTGTAAAATAAGTTAAAGGTAAAGCTGTAAAAGAAGTAAATGGTAAAGCTGTAAAATAAGTAAAGGATAAAGCAGTAAAATAAGTAAAGGGTAAAGCAGTAAAATGGGTAAAGGGTAAAGCTGTAAAAGGAGTAAAGGATAAAAACTAAAAATAAAGGTTAAAGCTGTAAAAAAGCATAAGGGTAAAGCTATAAAGGAATACAGGTTAAAGCTGTAACAAAGCATAAGGGTAAAGCTGTAAAAGGAGAAAAGGGTAAAGCTGCAAAAGGAGAAGGGGAAAAACTGTAAAAGAAAAATGGGTAAAGCTGCAAAAGGAGTAAAGGGTAAAGCTGTAAAAGAAGTAAAGGTGTAAAAGAAGTAGAGGGTAAAGCTGTAAAAGAAGTAAAGGTCAAAGCTGTAACAAAAGTATAAGGGTAAAGCTGTAAAAGGAGTAAATGTGTAAAAGGAATACAGGGGAAAGGTGTAAACAGAGTAAATTACAATGTGGCGACCCAGCATCACTACTTCTACTTTATAGAATCTTCCCATGTTACGAGCATATTATAATGTTAATCAACAAAGTGACCCTGTACAATGCATATTTATGCAAAAAGTAAATATTTTGGTTTTGTGTTTTTTTTAATAGAGATAATCAACATTGTAATATAGAGTTAAAGAACGATCTTTGAGGGAAACTGTGCAATCACAATATATCATGGGCCTCTTAAGTGTCTAATTGTACAAATACAAAACCATGATATAATAATAATAATAATAATAATAATAATAACTGGCCTTTTAACAATCATCAGTTCAACAAGCGGAGTTCACTCGCGTTCGCTACACTTAAACACAGTTTCTTATCCCAGATGGGACGTCCAAATGTAGCAAACTTTAACATTCAAGCCGTGGTGCCCGTCATATGACGGGCGAGAGATAAATGGCCTATCCTCCGGTGCCCGTCATATGACGGGCGGCATTATGAGCACATTAGGGGCTCTGAGAGAGAGTTCGCGCATTGGGAGGACAACAGGCAGGCTCTGACCGCTCGGCACCACCACTGGGCTGTGTCTGGGACTACCGCTGTCTTCCCACCAAAACTCGTCCTCGCCAGATAAGGAAACAACTGCGGAAATTACCTTATTATAGGGTATTTTCACCTCCGGTTACGCGATCGCTACAGGATAACCCGTGGTCGTACAAGGATGATTCAGGTGTCATTGGAAAGCTCTATTATCGCCCTTTCACGGATACATAATTGAATTACGCTCTGGCTCTTGTTTATGCATGAAAAAGAGCATGAAATGAAGCTCGTTTTCGGTAAATATATCCACCTGGCAGCTAGGTCATGTCAACAAACAGCCCCATCCTTAAGGGGTTAAAGTAGGTTACAAGTTACTTCTGGATGAATGGAAGGATGGCCATCCAACTGGTACTGCTTGACATTCGAACCCGCGTCTTCTTGGTTGTGAACCGAGCGGTGAAAACTAAGGATTAATTAATAACAAGTAATATAATTCTTAACATTAATATCCCCCAAATGAGATCCTCCCGGGATTCGAACTCATGACACCACATACAGAACTTAAACGCTCTAACCATTACACCATCAAGACAATAATAATTCTTAATAAATATAACATTACAGTCATATAGAGAAAGCACAGTGGTTACATAAGCATAACTGGTCCCCTTGCCAGCACAAGCCCTCTCCATCATAGTCGGGGGATCAGGCGTGTGGCAGGGGGCGCCGCACCACCCTAATTGGTAATTACAGTTTTTGCTGTCTGCCTTATTATGGTTGAAATTGCCTGGCAATAACACTCTCTACAATAGTTCAGACAGTGATGCTCAGGTGTGCTTCATTGCTTCACTCTCCTGGTTCAGTGGTTGGGATGCATGTTTCGTTGTTTCAATAATTTTGTTGATAATGTTCGCCACTGAAATCCATGGTTGTTACTACGCTTCTGTCTTTGTTTTCTTTGGAGGTATGTTGTTATTAACTGAATCATTCACCTTACTCAGTGGTGGTAAGGGTTGGTTTACTGTTTTACTAGTTATATTTAGTGTTCTGCCACACTTGTATGATAAAGCTTGAATTATTTGTGGCAATCATTATTATATAGTATTATGCAAATCTGCCAGTGTTTTGTGGTAGCTATCATATGGTATTATAAAAGTGTCTCACACTGGTTAACTGCTTGAGTCTAGCAATGACAATAAGTAATAATAATAATAATAATAATAATAATAATAATGATGTTCAGATTACATATTAAGCGTCATTTCTCTCTAGCCCTCGCTCCGAGATTCAATAGTGCTAGACCAAAGTTTATTACCAGATACCATTACACATTTCCTTGCACAAGGGAAATGGTACTGGCTACCAGTGTATGCGAAAAACCTTCATGCCTGAACGTGGGATTGAACACAGGTCTCCTGGGTGGGAGGCCAAACTGTTCTCCACTACACTACCGAGCCAGTAGTATGTTATTGAGAAAGCCTACATGAACCACCATTATGTCAGGAATAACTGGGCTGTACTTCATGGAATAATACTGAAAAACTTAACTACTTTTTGAGAATCCGATTAATTAACAACAAAGATAAGAATGCTGGGTTTCACTACCCGTAACTCACTGTATCGTTTATATCGAAGACAATTCTTAGTATTATTAGCCTCGACTGGCAGAGGTCAGCATTGCCGTTATTATGGCCAAAAGTCTAGGGATGCAACTCGATGTTTTTCGTAGAGGTTCTTAATAAATTGAAGAGTTTAGGTATATAATCATTTGCAATCAATGTGGTGACTGCTTATTGTCAGCAACGATATTCTTCAATTGGCATGCAATAGTGTGATGAAGATTGAATATATACGCAGCAATACTGTAATTACAGCATTGTGGAATTCGAAAAGTGCAATTAGTAAAATATCGAGTACAGTACATTGATAACACACACTTACTAATATATAATGGTACCATACGTAAGCTATTATGAAAGTTGCATTATTCAATATTTAACTGAAAATATTAATAAAGCAAAATAAACACGTTCATCATTTTGAAATGTCAAGAACTAGAGTGGCACTCGGTGGAGCGCATACCTTCGCTTACGCTGGCTGGTTCTATACCATGCATATAATAGGCTTATAATATAAGCCTAGATCCCAGATCCATAAGATAATATTAGTATCTTATTGATCTGGGATCTAAGATATGATCTTGTTCGTTTCCTAAATTGAACCACTTCTTCTCTGACACATATCCTATCTGCCAAGATTCATCGCCTCCTTTACTCATATCCTTCCTTTCTTCCACATGTAGGAATTTGTGCATTGTAAGTAAACATATATTTAGTGGCTATAGCAAATTATAATACAAATTCATATTATAACATGAAAAATAAAGTAAATAATCAATAACATTTATAAACTAACATGTCTGTAATTGAATTCATGATTAAATATTAACATTTCGTCTTCAACCCCTAGGTTGCGTTTTCTTCTATATCATCGATAACTTTAAATGTGCAATATCTACGAAATTTTAAACACTCACCCCGAAGGTGATATAGTAATAGAGTCACATTTCTGTCCTGAAATTGATGAACACGTTCGTTTGAAAGACCCTGTATAATTGATAACACCTGCCCCTCGCTTAGTATTCCAACATTATGTGAACAACAACACGAAACTGACGGGTCCACTTAACACACAGGATCCCAGCGACGCACGTGATGCGTCGGCAATGTATGTAACGCTAAACCCCATGGCCGCAGCACCTGCATCAGCAATTTCGACATTATTTACTCCTGTCCTATGGTAGCTAGAGGCTTAAGAATTGCATGGGATATTCTTTAGGATGTTGCCGAAGAGTGGCGGTACTCGGCAACCTCCAAGTCCAGCCGGGCGGGTGAGTGGCGCCACTTTACCCACTTACTTCACCATGACTTTCAACCTTATTTACTCTTGTCCTATGGTAGCTAGAGGCTTGAGATTTGTATGGGATATTCCTTAGGATGTTGCCAAACAGTGGCAATACTTGGCAACCCCCAAGTCCAGCCGCAGTGGGGAGTGGGGAGAGGGAGGCGTGGGAGGAGGGAGGAAGGCAGTTGTCCTGTTTACTTCACGAGTGTCTGACCTACCTCGTCGCCTCGCGATGTTGGAACAAAGGGAATAGAGTGTGTATCGCTCCCTTACTGCTCCCCATGACATAGTTGACTCCCCACCAAGGGGGGAAGAGGAGGAGGAGGATGACCCAGAACCCATGGCATTCCTCAAAATTCCGCCGGGCCATAGTAGGGGTCAGAAGAGACGAGCTGAGAGTGTGTCATGTTGACAAGTGCCGCATACGTGGTCTTCCCAAATGCCTGCCTTCACCACCACGTCCCACACTCTCCCCACTACAAATACAATGTCAAAACCCATATTTCTAAGTCAAAAGTGCCTAAAACAATGTGTAAAACTCATATTCTAACTATAAAACATACAATAAAGTATAACATCAATAAACAGAGTGCGTGAAAGAGGTATAATAAAAGTGAAAGTGAGTGAAGTGCGTGTATGGGAAGTCGGCTGTCAGTCAGCTGGCCTTGTGTACGTGCGTGCGTTGTGAGCCAAGATGGCCACCGGTCGCCATGGTAACCAGGACGCGCGCGGCGCTTGCCAGTCTTCGGCATTTATAAAACTTGAATCTATGCACTTATCACACTGTAACTTCACTTACAATGACATTATGTGCTACATGTTGCTAATATATGAACTATGAAGGCACATATGATGCTCGGGTGGTGTAAATAACAGTCACTCGAAAACGGGACGCATCATACATCTGCCATGCAGCCTTGCCCAGCTGTGGTGTGCTGGCCCGGGAGATTTGAAGAGGCGCCCGGCACCAGTTGATGGTTGATTCATCCTCTTACTTATAGTAGTGGCCACTGATTTGCTATACTTTCTTTCCAAATATTCGAGCCATAAACTAAACTATTTACTATAACGTGTAAGTATAATCTTATACTGACGGTGTTTTGTTTACAGTCCACTAAAAGTTAGCCTGATCTTATATTTTCTTTCTACCGTCTTTACAATGTGAGTGGTAAGTACAGTCGCGGTCATTGCACACATTCCAAACTGTCTCGGTCTGAATTGAATCTCCATATCAATGTTTTACCTGATAACATATTTGCATTTGTTTCATTATATACATTTTAAGCGAAACATTAATTGTACATATAGTTGCGCATGTTTGCATAATTATAATGTGTATCTCGAGTATATTTCGGTTATAAATACTAATCGATAATATCGTTGGTACTCCATATACTGTATATTGTTCGTGTATATTGTCAAGTTCTCCTTCATCTGAGAGAGAGTGAGAGAGAGAGACTAACAGATATCCAGACAGACATTCCTCCCCCCCCCCCTCCCTCACTACCATACACAGCCAAAAAGTAAGACATATATATATATATATATATATATATATATATATATATATATATATACTGTAAACAAACAGATATACTCAGTCACAGGGAGAGAGAGGGAGTTGTGCGGTTCCTTTGTTTCTATATATTGCTCCTCGGAAACAAAAAAAATATATTAATTGAAGGGGGATGACAATAATTACTTTCTGCGTTATATTTTTAGTAATACAATTTGTAATATCCGTAACCTGCAGGGAATTTGATAGCCGTGAGAATATTAATGATGTAGAGAAACAAAGAAGTTAATTTGAACGGTGATATGCATAAATATAAGTGTTTTACTAAAAGTGTATATTAACCGTCTCACATCCTTATGACGCAGAGGTTGCCAGATTAGCAATAAGAAATAGATTACTCTCACTCTCATAATTACCTCTCCAAAATTTGTTTTCTGCCCACAGCTAACTCATAGACAACTGCAGAGGTTGAAGTAAATAAACTAAAGGTTTATAAATATCCCTGACGGTAACAAAGGCTTTAAAGTATCCCTAATAGGCTCAAAAATTGCGCCAGGACGTGAGAGGGTCAATCAAACTTTATACTGTATATGGGCACACCGACACACACACACACACAATCTCTTCCTCCTTCATAAATCTACCCTCTATTTATCTATCTACAATTATCTCCACCTATTTTTGTTTACAGGGGTTATGTGATCGTTACTGCCTATGTCGGTGTTTGTTTTCCTTGTTGGCTGTCTGTTTGTAACAGGGATATATCAGTAACTAAAAACGGATATACTGTACATGAAACTTCGCCAGTACCTATATTTTGGTCAGAATAGAAATATTACCTATTTATCATAATCCCCCGCCCTAAAAATGTTACTCATGAGACATTCTGGTTATATACAATCTAATATTTGCCAGACTATTCTAAAAGGGACGTTTCTGGTACTGAATAGGATCATTTAAGTTTAAGCCACATATATTTAGTCCTTTGGCATTATATCAGCTGCCTATTGATCGGCCTTTCCTAAGCTAAATAAAAATGTATAGTGTCATTGTACAGTCACAGTCAATATTTCGAGCGGATTAACCCCTTCAGTGCCGGTGACTTTTGTATAATTTGATTTCAGCCATATATAGACGATTTAATTAAGCTTATGAAGGATATATGGTAGCTTAAAAGGATTAATTGAGATGTTTGTATGTTTTTAATAGGTTAACATCTTTCCCAAGCTGAATAACATTGTCTAATAGTGTCCATAATGTAATAAAAAGGACGTCACCGGTACGGATGGGGCCTCAAAACTACCTAAATGCAAATATCAGGTAAATAACAAATAAAGCAAATTAATCCAACCCGCGATACCTTTGGAAATTATTGACGACCTTAAGGGAGATGGGTTTTTCTGGCGCCACTTCTCCCTCATGTTTAGCCCCATTAGTTGTCACATTTTATGACAACCGGCCCATTGCTTCGGCAATTTTAATATCTTTTTTTCCCGATGTATTTGTCAGTATTATGACCTTTCGTGCCATGTAGGTGTCGATTTTATCCTGGCGAGCGACAGCGAGCCTGTACTTTAGGAGGAATCGGCCTTCAGCTAGAACATTTTTCTACCGACAATTGTACACATTGATCTATTGTTTTCTTAAATTGATCTTGTGTATTGTTTTCTTAAATTTGATGGATGTCTAGGGAAGAGATTAGAGCTATAATACATTAATACAAATATAGTAAACAATAAACCCTACCCCCTTAATGACCGCATCTAGCATTAGTATTGAATCCGTTGGTGTTCATATAATTTCTGAATATCGTCCTACGTTAGCCAGAATAAGATTACCATTTTACTACGACTGATTACATTCGGCAAGCTCGCTGAAATATAAGGGATTAGTTGTGTTGTTTTGTGACTGATTACATTCGGCAAGCTCGCTGAAATATAAGGGATTAGTTGTGTTGTTTTGTGACTGATTACATTCGGCAAGCTCGCTGAAATATAAGGGATTAGTTGTGTTGTTTTCCGACTGATTACATTCGGCAAGCTCGCTGAAATATAAGGGATTAGTTGTGTTGTTTTGTGACTGATTACATTCGGCAAGCTCGCTGAAATATAAAGGATTAGTTGTGTTGTTTTGTGACTGATTACATTCGGCAAGCTCGGTGAAATATACGTGATTAGTTGTGTTGTTTTGTGACTGATTTCATTCGGCAAGCTCGCTGAAATATAAAGGATTAGTTGTGTTGTTTTGTGACTGATTACATTCGGCAAGCTCGCTGAAATATAAGGGATTAGTTGTGTTGTTTTGTGACTGATTACATTCGGCAAGCTCGCTGAAATATAAGGGATTAGTTGTATTGTTTTGTGACAATATATATATGTATATATATATATATATATATATTATATATATATATATATATGTATATATATATATATATATATTATATATATATATATATATTTATATATATATATATATATATATATATATATATATATATATATATATATATATATATATATATATATATATATATTATATATACAGTATATATGTATATATATATATATATACATAGTCAGACATAAATACTATTGGTGGATGCACAAACACCCATACAGTCGCTCATATATAGCTCATCATACAGTTACACATACTGTACACATATAGCCACACTTACTTACACAGCCACATAAACCTACACATAGAGAAGATACACTTACAAGCCCACACATTGGCAACGCCACACAAACTCCCACTGACAGCCTCGCAACCCTACACACACACACAGACACACACTCAGAGAGAGACACGAAAACACAGCCACAAGGAAATAAAAAAACACACACCGAGTTCCGTGCCTCCCACCTGCTGTACGTGTGTGACTTTGACAAGTAAATGCAGGAAACTGGGCTTGGCGATTTTTACTACTGTCAATAAAGGTGAAATTACAGATCGGCTTTTTCCGGCAACTTTAGATCCAAAACACTATTCTGTCATAACTTAAAAATATTTGTGTTGCACTGGTATCATCAACAGGACCGAAATTAGTCATCTATATTCGACAACATTTTTGTGATAGTATATTTAAAAAATGGTCAGAGTTAAGTTATGTTAAAAAAGTAGCACGAAAAAGGAAATGTGTAACTCCTACCTGAAAGGCAGTTTTGTTCAAACCATCTGGCTACTATTCCATCCACCACAAGTATACCCGAGCCCCTCTTAAACACAATCAAATATAATTAACTCATGGAAAACAATCTACTTGGCTTTCCCTATTGAAAAAGATAAAACACAGAGAAGACCCACCAGTACTAGGTTATGGGCTACACCAATGTGTGGCTGTATGTGTATGGCTCAGCGTGTGGCTGTATGTGATTGGCTCAGTATGTGGCTATATCTGTATGGTTCAGTGTGTGGCTGTATGTGTATGGTTCAGTGTGTGGCTGCATGTGTATGGTTCAGTGTGTGGCTGTATGTGTATGGTTCAGTGTGTGGTTGTATGTGTATGGTTCAGTGTGTGGTTGTATGTGTACGGTTCAGTTTGTGGTTGTATGTTCATGGCTTAGTGTGTGGTTGTATGTGTATGGCTTAGTGTGTGGTTGTATGTGTACGGTTCAGTGTGAGATTGTATGTGTATGGCTTAATGTGTGGCTGTATGGTTCAGTGTGTGGCTGTATGTGTATGGCTCAGTGTGTGGCTGTATGTGTATGGTTCAGTGTGTGGCTATATGTGTATGGTTCAGTGTGTGGCTGTATGTTTATGGTTCAGTGTGTGGCTATATGTGTATGGTTCAGTGTGTGGTTGTATCTTTATGGTTCAGTGTGTGGTTGTATCTTTATGGTTCAGTGTGTGGTTGTATGTGTATGGCTCAGTATGTGGCTGTATGTGTATGGTTCAGTGTGTGGCTGTATGTGTATGGTTCAGTGTGTGGCTGTATGTGTATGGTTCAGTGTGTGGCTGTATGTGTATGGTTCAGTGTGTGGTTATATGTGTATTGTTCAGTGTGATGTGTATGGTTCAGTGTGTGGTTGTATGTGTATGGTTCAGTGTGTGGTTGTATGTGTATGGTTCAGTGTGTGGCTGTATGTGTATGGTTCAGTGTGTGGCTGTATGTGTATGGTTCAGTGTGTGGTTGTATGGTTCAGTGTGTGGATGTATGTTAATGGTTCAGTGTGTGGCTGTATGTGTATGGCTCAGTGTGTGGCTGTATGGTTCAGTGTGTGGTTGTATGGTTCAGTGTGTGGTTGTATGTGTATGGTTCAGTGTGTGGCTGTATATACTGTATATGGTTCAGTGTGTGGATGTATGTTAATGGTTCAGTGTGTGGTTGTATGTGTATGGTTCAGTGTGTGGCTGTATATACTGTATATGGTTCAGTGTGTGGATGTATGTTAATGGTTCAGTGTGTGGTTGTCTGTGTATGGCTCAGTGTGTAGTTATATATGTGTATGGTTCAGTGTGTGGCTGTATGTGTATGGCTCGGTGTGTGGTTGTATGTGTATGGCTCGGTGTGTGGTTGTATGTTTATGGCCCAGTGTGTGGTTGTATGTGTATGGTTCAGTGTTTTGGTGTATATGTATGGCTGAGTGTGTGGCTGTATGTGTATGGCTCAGTGTGTGGCTGTATGTGTATGGTTCAGTGTGTGGCTGTATGTGTATGGTTCAGTGTGTGGCTGTATGTGTATGGTTCAGTGTGTGGCTGTATGTGTTTGGCTCGGTGTGAGGTTGTATGTGTATGGATCAGTGTGTGGTTGTATGTGTATGGTTCAGTGTGTGGTTGTATGTGTATGGTTCGGCGTTTGGCTGTATGTGTATGGTTCAGTGTGTGGCTGTATGGTTCAGTATGTGTATGGTTCAGTGTGTGGCTGTATGTGTATGGTTCAGTGTGTGGCTGTATGTGTATGGTTCAGTGTGTGGCTGTATTTGTATGGTTCAGTGTGTGGCTGTATGTGTATGGTTCAGTGTGTGGCTGTATGTGTATGGTTCAGTGTGTGGCTGTATGTGTATAGTTCAGTGTGTGGCTGTATGTGTATGGTTCAGTGTGTGACTGTATTTGTATGGCTCAGTGTGTGACTGTATGTGTATGGTTCAGTATGTGGCTGTTTGTTTATGGGTCAGTATGTGGCTGCATGTGTATGGTTCAGTGTGTGGCTGTATGTGTATGGTTCAGTGTGGGCTGTATGTGTATGGTTCAGTGTGTGGCTGTATGTGTATGGGTCAGTATGTGGCTGTATGTGTATGGTTCAGTATGTGGCTGTATGTGTATGATTCAGTGTGTGGCTGTACGTGTATGGCTCTGTGTGTGGCTGTATTTGTATGGTTCAGTATGTGGCTGTATGTGTATGGTTCAGTGTGTGGCTGTATGTGTATGGTTCAGTGTGTGGCTGCATGTGTATGGCTCAGTGTGTGGCTGTATTTGTATGGTTCAGTATGTGGCTGTATGTGTATGGTTCAGTGTGTGGCTGTATGTGTATGGTTCAGTGTGTGGATGCATGGTTCAATGTGTGGCTGTAAGTGCATGGCCGAGTGTTTGTCTCTGTGGCTGTATAATAATAATAATAATAATAATTAAAGTTGCAAGCAACGTTGTGCGGGGTTCGAGCGGGGTTGCACGCAGGGTATTGTGTTGGATACAAGGGCTGTGCCACATATATCAAAATATCATGTATCTCATCGGGCATGGAGAAAGTACAGAAGGAATATAGTGTAGCCATTTTGGCTATGGCCACTTAGACCATTAAGGAGTGTGACCATTTTGGTTAAAGCTATTAATCCTGTACGAGTTGTTGTTGTTGTTGTTCCCTAAGCTGCCTGGCCGAACAGCCCCGAGTCCCTGAGGAAGGCCATGGCCACGATCGGGCTTTCCCACAGAGCTCTCATTGAGTGTAGATTGTGTTGTTGGTAAGTGGTTGTGTGAAATGCAGTCTTCTATTATGTGTTTAATGGTATGGGGTGCTGTGTTACATCCCGGGCAGGCATCGACAACGGAGTCATCCAGTCTCTTCTGATAGCTCAGGAGAGCTGGATGGTGTCCGCATCTCAGCCTGGCCAGGTGGACTCTGTCCTCGCGAGGAAGGGAGGATTCGGAAGGATGGATTTCGGGAGGTCGTGCTTGCAGCTGCGTGTTGTCTGTGAGCGAGTGGATGGATCGGCGAGAGATATGAGTATGGATGTGCTTCTGGAAGGTGGTTCGGGGTGGGAGAGAGGACAGTAATTGTGTGTGATACCGTGTGCTGGGTGTTGTTTTGATATTTCTTGGTGTCTGTGGGTGTGTTGCCATGTAGTTTAGTGGGTGGTCTTGGTTCGTGGAGGCTACTGCCAGGAATTGAGTGCCTCTCATGGTCACTGATCTTATGTATTGTTTATATACTGTGGTGGTAGTTTCTTTGTTGTGTCCAAATTTTGTGTGAGCAAGTGACCTGAGGGCATTAACACCTTAAGAGCGGCCTCTGCGGTTTATTTATATGTACCGCCCAGCGTGGTGTTTTTAGCCAAAATAGGGCTGTTTACGTGATCATGTTCATGCCTAAATAAGACCCAGAACGTAAAACAAGTATCTATCCCTGAAAGGGCATAAACAGAGCTTTCGAATGACACCATAACGATCCTTTTATGATGGCTAGTTTTCTTGCAATAACCGTGCAACGCGAGTGCAAAAAGCATGTAATTAGCCACTTTCCCGATACAATTCCTTATATAGCGAGTGAGAGAGGGAGGAGGGAGCTGGGATTCGTGTCAGTATGTTCGCCGCGGTGGTCTGGAGCAGTCATACGCTCGCTACTCCCCTGCCACCACTTGTCTCTCTCTCTCAGCAACATTACGTGCTGAAATTGCCACTCGACCTATGTCGAGCGCCGCCACATAGTCCAGCTTTATTTAATTCGACTTATGTTGCTCGCCGCTAATTAAGGGTTAAGTCTGGGTGTAATTTCTTTTTAATGTTTGTGGTGTGCTGTTTGAATGTCATATGAGTATCATATGTTACTCCTAGGATTTTGTGTGTGTGTGTATGTGTTAGGGGTGTGTTGTTTATGGTGAGTTGAGGGATGTATTTGTGTTCTGTCCAGCTTGTGAGCAGGGTTGCGGTGGATTTGGCTGGGGGTAGATTAAGTCTGTTTGTAGTGCACCAGCCATGTAGTGTGTTGAGATAGGGTTGAAGGAGATCTGTTGCTCTTTTTGGGTCATGGTGTGTGCATGTGAGTGTTATGTCATCTGCATAGGAGGCTAAGTTTATTTGGGGCGTATTGGGTGTAGTTATATCGTGCATGTACAGATTGAAGAGTGCGGGCGATAGGACGGATCCTTGTGGGACTCCGTTTGGAAAGTTTCTGATTTTAGATGACTGACCGGCAAAAGATACGTGTGCACATCTGCCTGCTAGGAAGTTGGCCAGCCACCTTTTTGTGTTGTTGTGCATGTTTGTGTTGTAGATTTTGTTTGTTAGGTTGTGGCGGGGGATGGCATCGAAGGCTTTACTAATGTCGAGTGTGGCTAATAGTGATCTGTGTGGTGATCTAGCTGAGTTGATGCCGTCAAAAGCTCTTTGTGTAAGGTCTGTGAGAAGAGTGTTCGTGGAGTGCAGTGGCATAAAGCCATGTTGTGTTGGAGCTAGGGGTAGGTCGGGTGTAATTAGTTGTAACACTAGGCGTTCCATGACTTTGGAGGGGGAGCAAAGGAGTGTGATGGGGCGGTGCGAGGAGGGTAGCGTGGGGTCTTTGTTGGGAAATGTGGGGATGAGACCATGCTTCCAAATGTCTGGTATTGTGTTGTGTGAATAACTGTAGTTTGATATGTTAGTGAGTGCTTGTATGCCTTGTGGTCCCAGGTGGCTGAGGTGTATGTTGCTTATGTTGTCTAGGCCACAAGCGGGTGAGTGCTTGAGATTGTTGATGATATGCTTTGTCTGGTGATTGGTGAAGGGTGTATAGTCAGGGTCTGTGGGGAATTGTCTCTTACGTCGGATGACACGTCGGTCGTCTTTGTGAGGTTTTAGGTGACTGACATGTGAGAAGTGATTGATGAGAGTGTTTGCTTGTTGTTTACATGAAGGAGTAGAGTCTGTTGTTGTGATTGCAGCATGTGATTGTGTTGTGTTGCTGTTGGAAAGTGTGATGCTGTTTAGTGTTTTGTAGAGTTTTTTGGGGTTTGTTTTGTGATCAAGTGTTTGTAGGAAGTTATTCCAATTTAGTTTTTGTTGTTCTTGTATGTTGTTGTTAGTTGGGTGTTGAGTGCTTGGATTTGTTGTGTGATGTCTTGTTTGTGGGGTGCTGGGGAGTGTTTCAGTATGTTGCGTTGTCTGATGAGGTTTTGAATTTCTGGTGTGAAGTTGGGGTTGTGTCTTTTTCTGTTACCTCTTGGAATGTGTTTCTTGTCAGTGTTTTGGATAGTTTTATTGAGTATGTGTACAGCATTGTTGATGTTAGTGATGGGTGTACTGTTTAGAGTTGTGAAGTGTTGTTCTGTCTCATTTGTGAATGCTTCCCAGTTAGGTCTTTTATAATTGGTGTATGTGTGTTTGTGGTTAGCTGGGGTGAGTCTGGTTTTGGTGGTGATAATGATCGGGAGGTGGTCAGAGCCTAAGGTTCTGACCACCCTCCAGGATGTTGTGGGGGCGAGTTCTGGGGAGCAAAAGGTGATGTCTGGAGATGATGGGTTATAGAGGGCTTGGTGAGGAATATGGGTATGTTGATGGATGTCGTTAAGGATGATGAGGTTAACAGTTTGGTTTTGTAGTACCAGCCCTCTGTCTGTGTCGGGGTTGTCGACAAACCAGGCCGACGTCTTGGCGTTGAAGTCACCACCCAGGATGATGTGTGGGGTGTTTGTGATGTGTTGTAAGTATGGTCTGTATTCATTTGGTACTGTAGGGGATGTATGTGTTTATGATGGCTATGTTGGAGTTGTTGCCAGTGCGTATTTAATTGATTGTATTTCTGTTGTGTTATCATTTGGGAGGAGGAGGGATTTGGTTTGTACACTGGTAACTATGTATGATATTTCTTTGTGTACCAGGGTGATGAGTCCACCGCCTCCGCCGACAGCCCGGTCTTGTCTGATGGTGGTGAAATCATGAAATGTGGGTGTTTTTTGTGTTGTGCGGAGTTTTGTTTCTTGTAAGATGACAATGTGTATGTTGTGTTGTTTGATGAAGTGTGAGAGTTCGTGTTTCTTTGTGTTGATGCCATCTATGTTCAATTGGAGAATGTTAATGTTATGTGCACGATGTATGTTGGGTGCTGCTGCACGAGGATGGGGTGGGGGTGAGGGAGGGGCTGGGGGTTGGGATGGGTGAGGTGGGGGTGGGGATTGGGGAGCAGATGGGGGTTGGAATGGATTAGGATGGGGTGTGGTATGTTGAGTTGAGGATGTGGATGGTATGGGAAGGTTAGGTGGGTTAGGGAGGAGAGGTGGACAGGTTTTAGGGGGGGGAGTGGATGATATGGGAAGGTTAGGTGGGTTGGGGAGGAGAGGTGGACGGGTTTTAGGCGAGGGACTTGACTGGGAGAGGGAGGGGCATGAGAAACAGGTCCAGGTGTTCGTGTAGTGTTTCTTGGAGGCAAGTGTTGTGCAGGTGAAGTGGGTCCAGTTCCTGCATGAATTGCAGAGAACTGAACCATTAGTGTGGCGACTCGAAGCGATGGGTTTTGAGCAAGTTGGACATATGTATGTGTAGGTGGGTCCTGGGTTGCTCTCGATGTCTCCGGCTAGAAGAAGTCTTCGAGAAATGACAGCCGGAGAGTCATTTCTCGGTGTAGGAAAAACTGTGTGATGTGTGTGTGTGTGTGGTGTGAGGTGTGGAAATTCCCGGTGCGACCGAAGCCGCTCCAAGGACTCCTGTACGAGTAGGCATAATTGCCCGAAATTGCCTTCATTCCCTGCTCATTTTCATGCATAAGCAAAAGCCAGAGCGTAATACAATTATGTATTCGTGAAAGTACGGTAATAGCTTTCAAATTACTCCTGAATCATCCCTGTACGACGTTTGGTTTTCTTGTAAGGATCTTGCAAACGAAGGGCAAAATTGCTAAAAATTACCAAATCCGATAGGCCTAGGCGAAATCGCTAATAATTACCAATTATTTTCTGTTTTCGCTATGTGTGACGCTGCACATAAGTGAACTCTCTCTCACACAAACCTCAGTGTCGTGGCGGGGCCTGTAGGCTCCGGCTGACGTCCATCCGTGCTGCTTGCAAAAGCTGGCCTGGCTCACAGGCTACAAAATAGCCGGAAAATCGTCTCCGTCATATGAGGGGCCCCGCGGGAATTGGGTTAAGAAGTGTGGTTGTTTTGATTATTTGATAGGGTCACCATAAGGGTAATGGTGTGGCATTTGTTCTGTACAGAAGCTTGGCCTTTTTGGTTGGGGCTTCTTAGGAATGTGACCTTTTTCGTTAGCCATGGAGAAACTGCAGAGGTACAAATTATTATAAGCAACCTCATGTTAAAAATATTGTATTGATTGTATGCGTGTATGCCCTGACAGAGGATATACTTGAAAGACAGAAAGAGGAGTTCTGGATGAATGTGGAGGCGTGCCTGGAGAAGTTTGACAAGAACGAAAGAATATTTCTGATTGGGGATATGAATGGTAAGGTGGGTGATCGGAAAGTTGAGGGATTGGTGGGAGGGTGGGGGGTACCATCAGAGGTGAATAGGAATGGTAGTGCACTTGTGGACGTATGTGTGGGGAGGAGGCTGTGGATAGCCAACACCTTCTTCCGACACAGAATGATTCACAGGTACACGTGGAAACGGATGTTGACGATGAAGGATAAGACAGTGGTGGAACGAAAGTCATTGATTGATTATGTATGTGTGGATGAACGAATGAAGAAATCTGTGATGGATGCTAGGGTGTATAGGGGTATTGGAGGGGGTCTGTCTGATCATTATGTAGTGGTAGCTAAGGTTAGGATACAAAAGAAGTGGGTGAGGAGAGCTGGAGGGAGGCGAGAGGAGGGTGGAGAGGTTGCAGGAGGAGGAAGTCAGGGAGGAGTACAGGAGAGCAGTGGAAAGACGACTAGGTGGGTTCGACCTGGAAGTTATGGAGGAAGTGGAGGAGATGAGCAAGGTGTTTAAGAATGAGATCTGTGCAGCATGTGAGGAGGTGTGTGGAGTGAGGAGAAGAGGGAGGGGAGTGAAAGGTACAGCATGGTGGACAGAAGAGGTAAGAATAGCTGTGGAAGAAAAGAAGAAAGCATATAGAGAGTGGTTGGGTAGTAGAGGGAATGAAGATTCCGAGAGACAGAAACGAGCACCTGAGTGTAAAATGGAGGGAGAGTAAGAAACTGTTCTGGGAAGAAGTCAAGAAAGTTAGGGAAGGTAGCAAGGGAAACAGTAAGGGTGTGAAAGATAAGAATGGGAGAATGCTAGCCGAGAAGCAAGAGAGAGTCGAAAGATGGAGGGAGTACTTCAGTGAGTTGCTAAATGTAAGGAATGAAGAGCCAGCAAACATAGCTGGATATGGTATGGGAGGGAGAAGAAGAGAAGTAGTGGAGGAGGAGGTGGGGATCAGGAGGTCAGAAGTGTGGGAAGCCATGAAAAGAGTGAAGTTGGGGAAAGCACCAGGAACAGATGGAGTGTGTGGGGAAATGTTGAGGTATGGTGGCGAGATAGTGATAGAATGGGTATGGAAAATGTGCAAACTAGCATGGGAGAAGGGGAGTGCACCCGATGACTGGAAGACTGGCATAATAGTCCCCCTATATAAGGGCAAAGGGGAAAGAGGAGTGTGTGGTAACCACCGAGGAATATGTCTTCTAAGCGTAGTAGGGAAGGTATACAGTAGGGTACCGGTAGTGATTGAGAGAGTGAGAGTGAGAACGGAGAAATGGATAGGCGACGAGCAGGGAGGGTTTTAGGAAGGGAAGAGGATGTGTAGATCAGATTTTTACCCTGAATTGTGTTGTGGAGAAGTATCTGGAGAAGAAACAAAAGGTGTATGTTGCCTTTATGGACTTGGAGAAGGCCTATGACAGAGTGGATAGAGAAGGTTTGTGGAAAGTACTTAGAATATACGGAGTAGAGGGCAAGTTGCTGAAAGCAGTGAAGAGCATGTATGAGGGTATAAAGGCGGCAGTACGTGTGGAGAGTGAGCAGAGCGAGTTCTTTGACCTGAATGTTGGTTTGAAACAGGGGTGTGTGATGTCCCCGTGGTTGTTTACTGTATATATGGATGGAGTCATAAAAGAAATACTATCAAGAGCAGTGTATGTTGGTGTATCGCTGAAAAGGGAGGGAATTGAGTGGAAGCTACCTATACTGCTGTTTGCAGATGATACAGTTCTGATGAGTGATAATGAATGGGAGTTGCAGGGTCTGGTAAATGAGTTTGGAACAGTGTGCGAAAAACGGAATTTGAAGGTAAATGCGGGGAAGAGCAAGGTTATGGTCTTCGAAAGGGGTGAAGTCACAGAGTGTGAGGTGAAGCTGAACGGTCAGGCTATGGAGATCGTCAACTCTTTTAAGTATCTGGGCAGTGTGTTGAGTAAAGATGGGACTATGGATGAAGAAGTGCGGGAGAGGGTACAACAGGGGAAGAGGGTTGTAGGAACGCTAAAAGCAGTAACAAGAAATAGGGTGGTCAGTATGGAAGTGAAGAAGTCCTTGCATGACAGTGTGGTAATCCCGACACTGACTTACGGAAGCGAAGCATGGACGTTGGTTGAGAGACTCAGACCAAGAGTGAGAGCAGTGGAAATGAATTACTTAAGGAGTGCGTGCGGAGTTACATGGAGGGATAGACAGACTAATGAGGAAGTAAGAAGGAGGTGTGGTGTGGAGGTAGATGTGCTGGAAAGTGTGAAAAGGAACAACTTGAGATGGTTCGGCCATATGGAACGTATGGAAAGCGAGAGAATGACTAAGAGGGTGTATGAGAGCGAGGTGGAGGGACAGAGAGGGAGAGATAGACCGAATGAGAGGTGGAAGGATGGAGTGAGGAAGTACATGAACGAAGGCGGTGCTGGTTGGGGGGAGGGGCGTCGACTGACTGGGGACAGAGGTGCATGGGGGCGGTTCGTTCTTGGCCACCCCTTCGGGGATCACGGCGTCAGGCAATAGATGATAGATAGATGTTAAAAATATCTTATATATTTTTGTTTAGCTTTACTTGGCATTCCTCTTCCTCTATGTATCTAGCAATTTAACCCCCTCAAACTCCTTATGACGCGATGGTGTGGTAATTACCCCGGGCCAAAAAGCTCTAAAAGACGATAGAGTGATAACTCAAGCGAGCTTGAAATACGCAGGCGTTTCGTTCATGGTCACCCCTTCGGGGATCAAGGTGTCCGGCAATATATACCGGTAGGCTATAGATAAATTCATTTTTGGGCTATTTCTTCCATTTTATTTATCCTGTTAAAGTGCTTGATTGATTTTTGTGCTAATGTAGTTAGTATTTGGTGTAATTTCACATATTTCAGCTAAATCTGGAGAGCACATGCAATTTATTTGTGCATGTTCAGTAAGTATTGCTGGGGAAAGGGTTAACGTATTCATCTTTTGGGGTATTTATTCTATGTTTTTATCCTGTTTCTGTGATTGATTGAGTTTTGTGCTAATGTAGTTGATATTTGGTATAATTTTACATATTTTAGATAAATCAGAAGAGCACATGCAATATATTTGGGCATTTTCAGTTAGTATTGCTGGGGAAACAGTTAACATACAGTATTCATCATAGGAAGGGAATAGGATGTGTAGCTCAGATCTTTGCCCTGAAATATGTTGTGGAGAAATATCTTGAGAAGGGACAAAAGTTGTATGCTGCCTTCATGGACTTGGAGAAGGCCTATGACAGAGTTGATAGAGAAGGTACCGGTATGTAGAAAGTACTTGGAATATACGGAGTAGATAGCAAGTTGCTGAAAGCAGTGTAAAGCATGTATGAGGGTGCAAAGGTGTCAGTATGTGTTAAGAATGAACAGAGCGAGTTCTTTGATCTGAATTTTGGGTTAAAGAAAGGGTGTGTGATGTCCCCGTGGTTGTTCAATATATACTGAACTGTATATGGATGGAGTCATAAAAGAAATGCAAGGATGAGCAGTGGATGTTGGTGTACCACTAATAAGGGAAGGCAACGAGTGGAATGACAGAGTTGATAGAGAAGGTATGTGGAAAGTACTGTACTGAGAATATATGGAGTAGATGGCAAGTTGCTGAAAGCAGTGAAGAGTATGTATGAGAGTGCAAAGGTATCAGTACGTGTGAAGAATGAACAGAGGGAGTTCTTTGATCTGAATGTTTGGTAAAGCAAGGATGTGTGATGTCCAGATGGTTGTTCTATATATACAGTATATGGATGGAGTCATAAAAGAAATACAAGGAAGAGCAGTGGATGTTTGTGTACTGCTGTTTGCTGATGATATGAATGGGAGTTGCAGGGTCTGGTAAATATTTTTGGAACAGTGTGCGAAAAATGGAATCTGAAGGTAAATGCGGGGAAGAGCAAGGTTATGGTCTTCGAAAGGGGTGAAGCCACAAAGTGTGAGGTGAAGTTGAACGGTCAGGCTATGGAGATTGTCAGCTCATTTAAGTATCTTGGCAGTGTACAGAGTAAAGATGGGAGTATGGATGAAGAAGTGTGGGAGAGGGTGCAACAGGGGAAGAGGGTTGTAGGAATGCTGAAAGCAGTAACATGAAATAGGGTGGTCAGCATGGAACTGAAGAAGTCATTGCATGACAGTGTGGTAATCCCGACACTGACTTACGGAAGCGAAGCATGGACGTTGTTGGAGAGATTCAAACCAAGAGTGAAAGGGATGGAAATGAGTTACTTGAGAAGTGTGTGCAGAGTTACATGGAAGGATAGACAGACGAATGAGGAAGTACGAGAGAGGTGTGGTGTGAATGTACTGGAAAGTGCGAAAAAAACACCTTGAGATGGTTCGGCCATGTGGAACGTATGGGAAGCGAGAGAATGACTAAGAGCGTGTACGAGTGAGGTGGAAGGACAGAGGGAGAATAAACCGAGAGAGAGGTGGAAGGATGGAGTTAAGAAGTATATGCGTGAAAGCGGTGCTGGATGGGAGGAGGGGCGTCGACTGACTGGGGACAGAGGTGCATAGGGGTGTTTTGTTCGTGGTCAATCCTTCGGGGATCAAGGCGTCCGTCAATAGATAGATAGATAAATTCATCTTTAGGGCTATTTCTTACATTTTCTTTATCCTGTTAGTGTACTTTATTAAATTTGTTGGTAATGTAGTTGGTAATTGGTGTAATTTACATATTTCAGATAAAGGATGTCAACAGAATAACAAATGATGAGCTGAAGACACGTTTAGGTATAAAGAGTATTAGCGAGGAGATGCGTACAAGTAAACTGGGATGGTATGGACATGTGGAGAGAATGGATGAACAAAATTGGGTGAAAAGATGCAGGTCTGCGATTGTGGAGGGAGCTGCACCAAGGGGTGGACCGAGTAAGACCTGGGATCGGACTATACGTGCCGATCTCAAATCCAAAAACTTGACAAGTAAAGCATCCCTTAACAGGGTTGCCTGGAACGCCGCCATTAGGAAAAGAGACTGAAACTGCACATCTGTGTGGAGCACTCAGTCTTAAAATGTTATGTACGTATGTATGTAAAAATCTGAAGAGCACATGCAATCTATTTAGGCATTTTCAGTCAGTATTGCTGGGTAAAGGGTTAACATATTAATCTTTTGGAGTATTTCTTCCATTTATTTATCCTGTTAGTGAGTTTTATTGATTTCAGTGCCACTGTAGTGGTATTTGGTGTAATTTTACATATTTTAGATAAATCTGAAGAGGACATGCAATATATTTGGGCATTTTCAGTCAGTATTGCTGGGGAAACGGTTAGCATACTGTAGTCATCTTAGGAAGGGAAGAGGATGTGTAGCTCAGATTTTTGCCCGGAAATGTGTTGTGGAGAAATATCTGGAGAAGCGACAAAAGTTGTATGCTGCATTTATGGAGTTGGAGAAGGCCTATGACAGAATTGATAGAGAAGGTATGTGGAAAGTACCGGTACCGGTACTGAAAATATACGGAGTAGATGGCAAGTTGCTGAAAGCAATTAAGAGCATGTATGAGGGTGCAAAGGTGTCAGTATGTGTGGATAATTAACAGAGCGAGTTCTTTAATCTGAATGTTGGGTTAAAGCAAGGGTGTATGTGATGTCCCGATGGTTGTTCAATATATACCAGTACAGTATATGGATGGAGTCATGAAAGAAATACAAGGAAGAGCAGCGGATGTTGGTGTACCGCTGATAAGGGGAGGAAACGAGTGGAAGTTGCCTCAACAGTACAGTACCGGTACTACTGTTGCTGACAACACAGTTCTGATGAGCGATAGTGAATGGGAGTTGCAGGGTCAGGTAAATATGTTTGGAACAGTGTGTGAAAAATGGAATCTGGAGGTTAATGCTAGGAAGAGCAATATTATGGTCATTGAAAGGGGTGCAACCATAGAGTGTGAAGTGAGGTTGAACGGCTATGAAGAATGTCAGCTCATTTAAGTATTTGGGCAGTGTGTTGAGTAAAGATGTGAGTAGGCCTATGGATGAAGAAGTGTGGGAGAAAGTGTAACAGGGGAAGAGCGTTGTAGGAACTCTGAAAGCAGTAAGAAGAAATAGGGTGATCAGCATGGAAGTAAAGAAGTCCTTGCATGACAGTGTGGTAATCCCGACATTGACTTATGGGAGGGAAGCATGGACGTTTCTGACTGGGATTGATCATTGATAATCATCGGTTATGCTAGTTGGAAAATTAGTGGGGTAGAATGTAGAGTTCGGGTGTACCGCCAGCCTTGTTTACACTACGCGGAGCGGCGGCGGATGCTGGCCATCATGTTCCCGTCTATTTGACTGCTTTTGGATACAATAATAGGTTGAGGGGGGTCACCCCCCCATGACATATTGTCATCATCATATATATTGCCAGCAGGAGGCAAATAACTGAAAAAAACGCCTTCAAAATAGACACGAACTAAAAGCTGGTTCACACATAGCCGAGTCGGTGCGCGAGTCCAACACGAGTGATGAAATTTTGCTATTCAGCAATGACTCGTCGATACTCCTCAACACTCGTATAGACTCGTGCTACGCTCGTGTATACTCGACACACTCGTGGGTACTCGCCACGGGGTCCAAAATTTTCATGCATTCACAAAATTTTGGGGTCCTGTGGCGAGTACCCATGAGTGTGGCCTAAATACGTGTAGACTCGTGTACATACGTGTTAACTCGTGTTTGACTCTGAATAACTCTTCGTTATTCGTGTTAACTCGTGTTGACTCGTGTAAACCCGTGTAACACTCTTTGGTGATTCGTCACTTTTCGTCATCATTTCGACGTTGACGAAGCAACACGTGTCTACACGCAACAACACGTATGTAACACACATGCAACACGTATCAACAAGAGTAGAAAGCACGAATGTGAGTGCCAAAATTTGGTGCCCCCATGATGCCAGAGTTTACACGATTCAAACACAAGTGAAAACACGAGTAAACAAGAGTAAACACGATCCACTGAGAAAAAAACACGAGTGTAACACGAAAAAGCAAGTGTCATTTGAAATACCGTTATTTCAAAAATGTAGGAAGAATCAACGAGAGTTTACACGGATGTAACACGAGTCAACACGTGTGCAACAGAGATCCAACGAGAGTCAACGCGTTGTCTTTCGTGTTGATCCGTATAAAAATCGTGTTGATCCGTGTAACAATCGCGTTGACTCGTCCATACTCTTTGTTTACGTGCCCTGGAATGTGGCCATTATTTTTCAAATTTTTGACACTCGTGTCGGGTTCGTGTTACACTCGTTTTGACTCTCAGTTACTCGTACAGACTCTTGCATGAACACGTGTTGACTCGTATTGAATCGAGTTAACTCGTGTTACACTCTCCTTGACTCGGGAACAATTGCTACTCGCGGCCGACTCAGCCTCCAGCGACGGCGATAATCGACGAGTGTGACTCGTGTTGGACTCGCGCACCGACTCGGCTATGTGTGAACCAGCCTTTAACCACGGTGATCGACATATGTAAACATTACGGCGGCGGTGTCGGCGTCGGACACTTGCGATAATGTTCCCGTCTATTTTGAATGCCATTGGATACAATAATATGTTGAGGGGGGGCTTTGCCCCCATGACGTGTTGTCATCATCATATATATTGCCAGTAGGAGGCAAACAACCAAAAAAATTGCCGCAAAGCCCTCCCCTCACCATATTATTGTATCCAATGGCAGTCAAAATAGACGGGAACATGATGGCAAGTTTCCGTCGCCGCTCTGCGCAGTGTAAACAATGGTAGCGGTACGCCCGAACTCTACATTCTACCCGGCTAGGCCTATATTATAGGCTACAATAAATAAGTAGGCTAGGCTATTTTTTCTATAGGCTATGCCTAGTCTAATATTACAATTTAAGGTAGCATTCAAGTTGACTACAGCAGGACTTACCCTTGACCAGGTATAGGCTATCCTAGTGTTTAATAGGCCTATACCCCTTTGAAAGGACATTAGCCTAGTCTAACCTAACAACCTTACCTAACCTATTATAGTAGGCTATTATGGGTGGGGGCTGCTGCCCCCACACCCCAATTTTTGGTGTATTTGTCTATTTTGTCTGTGAAGTGGGAATTTTTTCAATTTGTCGATAACGAAAATCCTCCATGCGGACTATAGCTTATGGAGAAAAATATGGCGAATCTATTGTTGCCTATTATCTCTAATAAATTGTTTCTCATAATGCTGCAGTAGTGTCGTTTAAAATACCAACCATTTAATTGTGTGCCTTTAAAAATGACCTAAATTAGGCTATAGGCTACTGGAAGATTAGAAGAATCTTTAAGAAAGACTAGGTTAGGGTTATTGTCGTGCCAAAGCTAGATTATAGCCTAAATATAAAAGGAAGTGAATAAAATGAAATATGCCGAAAAAAAATCGACGTCAAAATCGACGCAAAGTTAACCGCGACGATCGCCCTATGTAAACATGACGACCGTACACCCGGTAACTACATCCATCCCATTAAAAGTTACTGTGGGACACCAAATATGTTGAGGGGGTCTCTGCGGCTCTGCCCCCCCACGTCGGCCCGTCACGTATTATGATGTACGGTAAGTCATCATCATCTGTGCTAATTCATAGGATCCCCAATTAACCTCTGAAGTGCGTATGGGGGTAATTAGACACCTCTCCCTGTGCGCATGTATTTGAGGTGTTTCCGTCACTAAAATATTCATTGTACCATTAATAGCATTAATACTTATCCATATGCACCTATTATGGGTTGATTATAAAGGTATTAACCTGAAACAACAATAAAACGAGTGAAAACAGCGTTTGGATGGTCAAAATCGGAGATATAGCCCGCGAGTTGTATAATGTATGGGTGAGGCAAGCTGCTTTCCCACCAATTTCCCCCAAGGCCACTGAGACACAGTCGATCGATACTCTCTCTCTCTCTCTTGCATTCGCTTGCTATCAGTGATGACCACACCCTGCAACCGGATATCTAATGTTAGCACAAAAATATACCTCAGAATAAGGGAATAACAGGGAAAATAGGTGATAACTGAAGGAGAGGAGGAAATTGGGGAAGGAGGGGAGGTAGAGGACTGAGATTTTGCATGGATCAGGGGCCAAAAAAACAAAAAAAAAAAAATTATGTCAAAAATTGATTTTTTTTTCTCTGACTCTTAAAGAGTCTCCCCGCAGTCCGCCGGGGGAAGTCTTAAGAGTCTCCCTGCAGTTCCCGGGTTAAGGACAAAGTCAATCAACAGACGAAATAAGCTCCCAAATTACAATAACATAGCGGCCCGCCGTTTATGGGCGACTTTTTACACATCATTTTAAATGTTACTTTCCTGCCCTGGTCTAGGCCTAATAGATTTTTCCAAAGAATCAAACTTAAATTAAAAGGAAGTAGCCTAGCCTACAGTGTATAGGAAGGCTATTCCAACATGCATTCCAGAACTTAGGCTAGCCTAGGCCTAGGCTATATGAAAATTTGTGGGTGGTCTGCCAAAAAAGAATCACTAGGCCTATTAGGCTATGGGTAGGCTAGTATGGGGTGCATTTTGCAAATTTTCTGAACTCTTAGGCCTAGGCTAGGCTAAATTAAAACTCACAAAATCTGAGTAAAACCAGCACTAGAATTTTGTCTTGTCTTGTCTTGGGGCAACCTCAGGCGAATACTAGCCCACTCCGGCCCTACCGTAGTCGCGGAGATCCTATGTCACAATTAAATTAGTTTATAGTTAAGGTTAAAATTCACCACCGTGTCACTTTCATTCTAGGTCATTCGTAGAACCGTAACACTGTAAAGGCAACAACCCAATAGCAGGTCATCAGGTGGTGAACCAGAGACCTACAAACCACAGTACTAGGGCCAGAGCAATGTCTTGAAGCGAGGTGCCCTTATCAACCAACCCCAGACAATTCAGTAGGAGCTGTCGGAAGGAATCCATCTTTGAAGACAGAAAGGGACGCCCATCCACATGCTCAGTGACGGGACGAGGCGAGGCTTAGGAGGCATATGTAGGACGACCAGATGTAGGATGTGGAGGGGAAGAGGTACCGTACGACGATACATGGGATGCGGAGACTGCGGAGGGAAGAGCTTGTCAAAGTCATACGGTTCCTCAGGACTTCAACAATAACCGGGGGACGGCCGGTGCGGGCAATGGTCGATCGCCGTAGTTAATATAAGTTCGCGGTCGCGGAGATCCTATGTCACAATTAAATTAGTTTATAGTTAAGGTTAAAATTCACCACCGTGTCACTTTCATTCTAGGTCATTCGTAGAACCGTAACACTGTAAAGGCAACAACCCAATAGCAGGTCATCAGGTGGTGAACCAGAGACCTACAAACCACGGTACTAGGGCCAGAGCAATGTCTTGAAGCGAGGTGCCCTTATCAACCAACCCCAGACAATTCAGTAGGAGCTGTCCGAAGGAATCCATCTTTGAAGCCAGAAAGGGACGCCCATCCACATGCTCAGTGACGGGACGAGGCGAGGCTTAGGAGGCATATGTAGAACGACCAGATGTAGGATGTGGAGGGGAAGGGGTACCGTACGACGATACATGGGATGCGGAGACAGCGGAGGGAAGAGCTCGTCAAAGTCATACGGTTCCTCAGGACCTCAACAATAACCGGGGGACGGCCGGTGCGGGCAATGGTCGATCGCCGTAGTTAATATAAGTTTGCGTCTATTTTGACGGCGATTTTTGTTGTAGTTAGGCTAGGCCTAGGCTATTTGCCCCCTGCTGGCAATATATATGATGATGACAATATGTCATGGGGGGCGATTGACCCCCTCAACATATTATTGTATCCAACGATCTCTAACCTCTGTATCTCAAAAAGGGCTAGAGCAAATTGGCTGTAAATTTCCACATCTAGGCTATTCCTTGACAGATTTGCTCCCTCCAATTAATATTTATTAGCATAAATTCAGCCTAGTTTAGCCTATAAAACAAAAAATAACATTTGTTTAGCCTAGGCCTACATATAAAAAGAAAAAACCCACTCGTACTGCAATGATAAGCATAAATATGAGTATCTAAGTTACAAAGCAAATGTTTTTGTATAGCCTAAAATAAACCATAAAATTGTCATCTGTCAACTGTTGAGGTCATAAATATAAAAAAATCTAATACATTAGGAAAGATGCGTTAAGAGTTGTGTTAGCGGGTCTATCGTCCCTTTATTTACGTAGTCGCACGCTCGCAGTTACTTCGCGTCTAATTTGACTGTGGTTATTTGCCCCTGCTGGTGATATAGATGATGATGACAATAAGTCATAGGGCGATAAAGCCCCTTCAACCCATTATTGTATCTCACGGCCAGGCGTTGGGTAAATTGTTTTGTTACCGGCCGGCGGATTGATGGTGGCTTTACCAAGTTTATCCCAGCAGTTAAATTAGAAGCGAATGTAGGCCTAACTGCGAGCGTGCGACTAGGCTATATAAACAAAGCTTTTGGTATGCCCACAACTACAACTCTTACCAAAACTGCAATTAGCCTATTTTTGTTTTGTTTTTTCAGTCTAGGCTAAATTGGTGAGGCTAGGCTAAATTATTTAGCTGCAATAGCCTAGCCTATTTTTGTTTGTTCTTTCAGTCTAGGCTAATTTGTGGTAGGCTAGGTTAAATTCTTTAACATGTGTACTATTGTGTAGGCCTGTGCTTTCCAATAGAAGTAAAAATATGTAGCATAGCCTAATGCAATTTTACTAAAACCCAAGCCTACCTGAATATAGCCCTATGCAGAGCTCAAAAGCAAAAAAAAAAATAAAAATAGGTTGAGCAGTGAAATAAAATTTAGCTAGGCCTAGGCCTGGTTTCTCATAGGCCTAATAACCTAATGAAGTATACTATAGCCTAACCTAATTTAAGTTATTTCACAAAATACTAAAAGGCCTACCCAGCCCTCCTCATGCATTATTTTCCATTGTAAAATAAGTTTGTGATACACTACGAAAGATTATTCAACATGGAATTTGAAGGGAATAGAGAAGCTTAGCAACGAAAAGCCAATACTCCCCCCTCCCTGTGATTGTGCCAGCTTTTGTAAGCAGTGCAATAACTTAATGAAGGACAGAAAAGCTGCAGGATGCTCTGGCATTCTAGCCGAGATGATTAAGGCCTCAGGTGAGAAAGGAGTAGGTGTGTTCAATGAGCTAATTAACTTCATCATCAGAGAGGAAGTAATCTCTGATGAATGGCACAAAAGTATATTATATACTGTATACAGCAAAGGGGACTCATTGGATAGGGAAATTATAGGGGCCTGAAAATACTTGATCAAGTCATGAAGGCCTGTGAGAAAGTCTTTGAAGGTATGATATTGACGATATGCAGTTTGGTTTCATGCTAGGACACGGCACAATCCAAGTCATGAAGGTATTTGTGTGATAATGAAGATGTATGAGGACTCACAAACGGCAGTTAGGGTGAAAGATGTACCGGTACTGAGTGATGAGTTTTCAGTTCGCGTCGGAGTCCACCAGGGCTCTGTGTTAATGACGCCCTTTCCTCTTTTTTGTTATGGTTCTGGAGGCACTATCTGGTGATTTCA